>PVIW01000017.1:728272-1076258 GCA_004026585.1 Noctilio leporinus
GAGCGGGAACGGGGTCTCCCGCGCGGGGCCCCGAAGCGTGTGAGCGGGAACGGGGTCTCCCGCGCGGGGCCCCGAAGCGTGTGAGCGGGAACGGGGTCTCCCGCGCGGGGGCCCCGAAGCGTGTGAGCGGGAACGGGGTCTCCCGCGCGGGGGCCCCGAAGCGTGTGAGCGGGAACGGGGTCTCCTGCCCAAGTTGAGCCGGTTTTGGACCCGCCTGGCGCTGCGGTTAACGCCCCTGCGCCCAGCCCCAGAGCCCGGGGAGGGGGCGTCTGTGCGCCGGCCCAGGGGGTTGCCCCACGGTTGACCCGCGGTGCCCTCCGCACACCTGTGCAGGTTTTAAACCGATCTCTACTTCACGCAGACAGTGCGTTATTTCAGGGCAGCCTCGTGGTGCCTGAGGGGTGACGCAGGGTTTTTAAATACTTAGAGCCTACTTTCCACTGAGTTTTCATGCCTTCCCTCAGCAGCGTTTTTAAAAATAGATATTACACTTTTTGCTTTTATTCTTTTTAACTGTGTAGAAAAGTAACAACCACCATTTTTCTTAAATTGCATCCGCAGAAATGAGCACATGCTACTGATCTCAACTTTTTGGTGTATTGATGTTTTGTTTTGTTTTGTCTTGTTTTCTAATCCGATGAAAACATCTCTATCCACATACAGACTTTTGGATGGTGGGTCACACAGTCCCACGTTCCAATGAGACTTGCCATAATCTGCATCCAGAATTTTAAAGTGGCAGGAGCACTTATGCTGTGGTTGGTAATTTCGCACTCTTCTCGCTCACGTGACTGGAACTAGGATGCCTTCGGTTAGGCACAACCGCTCAGTAGTTCAGGGAGGTTCTTCCCACCCCGGGTCCCGCAGGACAGGGAGAGCTGCCTTGGTGTCTAGCTAGTACTTCATGTTTTCTTCCACCTAATCTTTTTCCTCGAATAAAAAGTAAAGGGAAGGACATTTTCTTGGCAGCTTCCCTGCGTTTGGATTCAACCCTGGAAAAATCACTTGTTTTAAACAAAGAATTCTTATGGAATGTTAAATTCTCATGATTAATTTTATGAGAAGGAAATAACAAGGGGTAAATATCTTTCAGACTGACGACTAATTTTAATTTGTTTATGTTTGGGCACCCTAAAATTAAAGGCTTGCATGATTACCACGTTCCCTCCTAAAATTACCAAGTCCTCACACTAAATGTTCTACAACAAACAAGCATTTCGTTGAAAAAGTCAACAGAGGTTCTGTAATCTACCCTCACAACCTGTCATCCCTATGGAAGCTTTTTTTTAGAGCTGGTCAAAGAACATGTTACGTTTGCCCCTTTTTCTCGTGTCTGGTGGAATTAAGGACCATTGTATTATTTTCCGTGTAATTGCTGTATTTTCTGATGTTAACTCTGAAAAAGAAAAAATTTTAAACGAGGCCTGGGGAGATGCGGGGTGACAGCGGGTAGGTGGAAGGCACCCTCCCCTCCTCCCCCTGAAGTGCAGGACCCGGGAGTCTGGCGGCCGGGGACCTGCCGCGGAGGCCGGCACAGGAGGGGCCAGCGTGGCACCCTGTGTGGCGGCTGGACTCCAGGGGGACGTCTCTGTGACAAAAGCCACCACCCCAGGACGGTGGGGCCTTAGCGCCCCCTCCCCCAGGCGCCCTGTCTCAGAGCCCCCCGACCTGGCCGGAGTTGCACGAGGACGGACAGGGCTGTGTGCTCCAGGGGGAGCTGGGGGCACAGCTGCCAGGGTCCCCTGCTGAGTGTGCACACCCGCCTCCCCCAGGGCTGGCGATGCCTGAGCGGGCGGAGCGGGGTGCAGGGGCCCCAGGGTCAGAGGCTGGGTCGTGTGCCTCGGGCAGGAGTGACACCCCACCCCTTTCCTCCAGGCCGATGCACCCACCACGCCCCCCCACGACTTCAGGGGATTTAGTCAAACCCAAACCGCTAATTGAAAGGACGTCAGCACCCCTGCATCCACTGCCACGTTACCTACGTCACTGAGACAGGGAAGCAGCCCAGCGGCAGTGGATGAGAACATAGCGCAGTGGAGCCTGACCTTGTGCAGCAGCAGGGTGGGCCTGGAGGGAAGTCAGAGAAGTGCCAGATAATTCCTCGTACGTGCGGAAGCTGGTGGAGCGCAGTAAAGGAGCAGAGATCGTGAAAGGAGCCGGACACGGGAGAAAAGGCGGAGGACGGGTGGGGGTGGAGCGGAGTCACGGGCGTGGCATCCAGCGTAGGGAACGCGGTGACCGGGTGGTGCCTGGTGGCCACTGGAAGCAGCAGGGGCGGCTCTAAAGACAAGATGCAGGACGTGCTTTGACGTGGTTTGACCACGGGCTGACAGCTGTCTTTCGGGTCGCTCACGGAAGTGCTCGCACGTTTCAGTTTTCCAGAAGAATTGCCGGGGCCACGTTTTCCCGAAGGCGCTACCTCCCGAGTGTGGGTTTCAGAGGGCGCTGGTGGCCAGGGGCGTGGGGCACAGCCTCCCGACTCTTGTCCTGTGGGCCCGACGTTGTACCCAGGAAAGCGGTTACAAAAGAATCGCACGGAGACGTGTGATTCTCGGATGTGCCGCGCGGGTCAGCTCAGCAGGGGTGCGGCCCCCTGACCAGCGGGAGAGGGAGCCGGGGTGACTTGCGCCTTCAGTTCCTTGTTCGTGGGAGATTCCAGGATGGGACGCTGTTCAGGGCAGAGTGTGGGAAAGTGTCTGGTCCGCGAGGGTAGCAGGGCCACCGGCGTCCGTGGGAGCCCCAGCGCGTTCCCTCTCACGGGTGTGGCCCCTTCCACGCCGGACGTTCACGCCTGTTACGTGTGCTTCGCTCCAGCCGTGGGGGACGCGCCAAGCAAGTGGCCACCAAGGAGAATGACTCGAGTGAGGAGGTGGACGTGTTTCCGGGCGGCTCGCCCGTCGGGGACGACCTTGCCCCGGAGGAGGCGGAAGAGGAGGAGGCGTCCACGGTGAACGTACGTGTGGGGGCGCGTCGGTCCCGAGCACTTGCGAGCGTTCGGGCTTAGCTGGTGGCACACGGTCTCCGCTCGTGCCTGTGGCGCAGAGACATCTCAGGGGAACCTGTGGGGGGCGGGGAGCCTGGGGAGGGGGGGCAGGTGTAAACCGGACGTGGGGAAGGACAGGGACCGCGTGGCAGAGCCCTGGAACCAGCCACGGGCGCCACCGCTCACGCCTCAGGAGGTCGTGTGTGGGGCGCGTAGGAACTGGAGGGGGTCGTCGGGGTGGAGAACTAGAGCTCATTTTGAACGGCTAGAGGCTCTTCTGCACGAGGAGCGGTTGGTGCCAGGGGAGAGCTGCCCTCCAGGGCGGCAGAGCCCTCGAGAAACGTGACCGTCCTTGTCCCGGAGCTGCCGCGGCCCTCAGCCCACCGGGTTCGCGGGCGAGGGCTCCGCCTCCCACACAAGGACTACGGTCTCGCGCCCTAGGGGTGTGACGATGGGTGGGACCCGGGGCCCTGCCGCAGGCGGACTTCACTCCTCTTGCTAAGGGACGCTGGTCCCTTCCCAACTGCCTGAGCTGATAGCTGTCGGATGGTGGTTGGGACGGCGGCCCGACAGCGGTGTCCCCAGAAAGGCAGTTCCATGCCCAAGTTGGCAGGTGTCGAAGGCTCTCTTGCCACGGAAACACGAGTAGAGAAGTGACCCGTGCGGTGGCCTTGCCTCCTGGCAATTGACCTGCTTGTTTCTTTTTAAAATTATGAAATAGGAAATAGTCATTTTTCTCCTGCCGTTCTGGGGAAAGCTGTGGATCAACGTTCAGGTGCTGCGTAGGCCGAAGGAAGGGACGCGAGGCAGCGAGCTAGATGGGCCGGGCAGCTCGACCGCAGGGGCGACGGGGTCAAAGGCGGCGTTGCCGTGTGGGGCACAGACGCGCCCCCTCACAAGCACGTGGTGGCTTCCCTCCTAGGTGCGGCGGCGCAGTTCCAAGAGAGAGCGGCGGTAACGGGCGCGACCGCCGTCCGCGTGGCCACTTCCCAACCCCGCCTGGGCCGCCGCCCTCGGCTGGCGGCGCCGCTGGAGCGAGACGGGCCGTGGGCCCCGCGGGCCACCCGCAAGCCGGGACGCCGCCTGCCGGCTGCCAGTGTCGCTGGCGCTGCCTGTGTAGAAATAAACTCAAGAAGACACTTGTAAATACACTTCCTCTTTCCTCTTTTTTTTAACGTTTCTGACTGAAGTGCTTGTATAGCGTTCAGCTGCGGCTCCAAACGGACGGCCGGGCCGCTGAGGGGGCTGCGGACCTGCAGCTCCTCCAGCCGCCGCGCCGGTCGGTGTTCGTGCTCGGATTCTCCGCAGTTTTACTGTGAAAACGTGTTTCAGCCAACGGTGTCACGTTCGGGATGCCGCGAATTGTTGGAGAGTAAAACGGCCTCCGTCCCTGCGCATCTCACCTCGTGTTGGCCCCGGACGCCCCCGTCCTGGGGCGCCACCCGTCCGCGCCCGACAGATGCCCCGCGGGGCCCCACGCCCGCCGTCCCCACCGGAGTGGCCGACGCCTCAGTATTGGTCCCGGAATTTTCTGGCCTCTCACGGCGACGAAAATTTTACGAAGAGAGATTTAAAATATTTTAATTTTAAAAGAATGTGTTATAAAATTATGTACTGAACTCTTTATCTCATTTTATTGTCCCATTTCAGTTCCTATTAATCTACTGTATCAATAAAATTCTGTAATTTGAATTAGTTTTTAATAGTCTAGAATGTTACTGTGTATAGATATTTTCTGCTGAACGTGATGTTCAGAAAATGCAAATTATTACACTATTTATCTGATATGTACACATAAGAAAAGTTTCAGTTCTTCATAACAATGTAAAGGTAATCAGAAAGAAAAAAAGATTTTATTGATGCAGTGTGTCTTTATAAAGCTGTTGTTGAAAATAAGTGTTTGTATTTTATAGTGAGTTGCATGTTTATGAAAAAATGCTAAAAATGGGATGTGCTCTTTTCTGTAAATTCATATTTAGTCATAGTATATGATAGATTGCCCCATAACATAGTTTTTCATCAAGAGTTTATTATTGTACTTTATTTTGGAGCCAAAAACACTTGTTGGGGTGGGCAGGGGGGTACGGGGGCGGGTTTGTTGGGGGTGGGCAGGGGGGGACAGGGGTGGGGAGGGGTGAAACATGTCTGGCCACACAGGCGACTCCAGCCATCACTGCTTTTCCACCTTCAATGGAATTTCACTTCGTCCTGAGAAGTGGGAGTTTATTCAAAATGAGAGAGTGGTTTATTTCCCCCTTCGTTGTTACCTGCAAAATCATTGAAACGTTATTTAAGGCAGTACCCTTTTACAGTTTTGTAAACTGTTATTCGAACCGAAACTGATAGATGACTACTTAATGCCTAGCTGAATCCATGTTAGTATTTCAGGTGCTGTTCTTTTTCCATGGTTAACATCAGGAGAGAGAATCCTGTTCTAAGTTATGAATTTGATCACATCGAATAATGGAACATTTTTTCACGGAATACATCATTATGTTGAAGGTGTATTGCCAAGATTGATTGTCATAGATGGGGAATGTAATAAAGAAACTATTTTGGAAAATGACATTTTACTGTTCTCCAGCGTATATCCCACTTGATGTATTTTCATTTGACATCTTTTCATGTTTGTGACACTGCCTTTTATTTTGGAAAACTGTTTCACTGTTCAGGAACAGCGCTGCCGCGCCCGTGGCTGTGGGAGGCCGCTGTGTGGGAAGGCAGCCTGTGTTGGACCAAGAAGCGTTGGTTTTTAAACATTTCATGAGTTCAGTTCTCCCGAATGTGCTGTTGTGCGTCAGCAGTGAAATCTACCAAGTGAACAATAAGGAATCGCTCTGTACTTCTGTCACGGGCTAAATTTAAATGGCACCAGAAATGTTGATGGAAGTCTTATCTCGAAGACCGTTTCATAAAACAACAGAAAATGATTGCGGACGATTCCTATTTGCACAATCAGAGCGAAGCAGATCTTATTGTACATTAATCCTGTCCATCAGTTCACAAAAACGTTCAATGAGTCTGTGATTTTTCCAATGCATCTGTTCCCTTCCTGGGGGAGGGTCGTGATGTACGTTTTCCATTTTTTCTCTAGAAAAATAGGTGCAATAATGATTACGCCCCGAGTCTTGATCCTAGGGGATTAAACTTCTCACGTTTCAACTCCGCGTTTCCTGCACCTAAAGCGAAGTGTCCGGGAACTAGGAACTGCTGACGGCTCCCAGCCGCCTCTTCCGTGATAATGTTCATTTCGAAAACAGGGGTTGTGTGAAATGAAGAAAACGCTCCGCTCACTGTAACAGGTCCCGTGACGAAGATCTGAACGATTCTTCAGCGCGGCCGCTTTATCGGCGTGACCGGAGATGCCCCACCGGCACCGCTGCGCGCGTGTACGCGGCTGTGAACCTGGCTCCGTGTGCACAAGGTGACGCGGCTTTCTGCATCTGCTTACCTCTCTGGGCAGTGTGGTGGTTCAGATTTCCTCTCTGCCCACGGGAAAAATGTCAGGAGTGGAAGGATTGGTTTGACCTTGGCCTGTTTCCCTCACCACACAGTATTCTGTCACCATCACGAACGATGGGTAGAGAAATAACCTTCAGACACAGTGTTGGATTTTCTCTGACGTTGAATAAACATGAAAGCTACTAGACGATTGTATTATTTTATTTACGTGAATCTGTATGTTTAAGCGTGTTTGCTTCATGGAGAAAGGCAAACTTTGGTTGATGTTTAGGTACGGAGGCTTTGTTTCTTGAAGAGGACGTGACCTTTTTTCCTAACTTTCTGTTTAAACTTTTCAGGCAAAATCATGGCTGACGGAGATTGACCAAGTGCTATTTAAACCAAACTGAAGATGCCGTTATGTTGCTTTAACTAGTGCTTTTTCCCTGGCCTTTTTTAAAATGTAGTTTTGTGCTTCCATCCTAATTGGGTTTTTTTGTTTTGTTTTGCTTTTTAAGGTTTTATTCATTGTTTTTAGAGAGAAGGGCAGGGAGGGAGGAAGAGAGGGAGAGAAGCATCAATGTGTGGTAGCCTTTCACCCACCTCCATCTACGGACCTGGCTGGAGACCTGGCTTGCAACCTGGTTATGTTGCCCTGGCTGGGGATCGAACCAGCAACTTTGGGTTCACAGGCCAGCACCTTATCCACTGAGCCACCAGCCAGGGCCTAATTGGGTATTTTCTAATGTGAAGAACTTCTTTTAGTATTAGATACAGTACATGTCTAGTGGCATTAACTCCGTCGTGTATTATTTGGAAGGTCTTTCTCACAGCTTCATTTTCATTAGCTACACAATTCTAGTTTGACAGCTTCAGTTGGGCAATCTAGAAGTTGGCACTCCATTCTTCTTTAGGGTGTGCTATTTTCTGTGGCAGGGCGAGCCCAGAACTTTTTCGCTCTTTGTAGATAATGTGCCTTATTTTTTGTCTTGCTACTTTTAGGGTTTTCTCTTTAGTTTTGTTTTCAGCCCTTTCACTGTGATGAACTTACTTAGTATTCATATCATTTTATTGATCTTGCTTGAGGCTTAGTGACCTCTTGAATGTGTGGGTTGATGTATTGCATCCGTTTTTGAAAAATTCTTTGGCTGGGTTGCTCTAATTTAGAGGCAATATCTGCAATTAATTTTATGTGAAAGCTTGTAGTTTAAGGATCAATCAGAGAATAGGAAAATACAAGTCATTATGACTAGTCTCAACCTTTCATTATTCTAAAAATTCGATATATTTTCTCAAAAATCATTCAAGGCAAGTCAAAAAATAGAAATATTTTTGTGCTTTTATTCTTAACAGTCTTGCTCTCCCCCACCTCTCATATTGATGGGAAAAGGAAGATCAGTAATGAGCCCATATTGGGAGGGTTGTCTTAAAGGGTTTGAACAAGCCCCAATAAATCTGCTGCCTTCCCCTCCCAGGAACTGCCGGCACCAGCGACTGCCTGTGTCCTTCAAAGATACCTTAGTCTGCTGGCAAGAACGGAGTAGCTTTTCGGTTCGCAGAGCCAACCCTCCCCACACCCCCAGAACCACCTGTAGAAAGTCCCTTCAATCCCCTCTCCCCTTTAAAACCCCTGCCTGCCTTGTGTTCAGGGCTGACACCTCCGGGTCTCAGCCCGCCTGTGGCAGCTGGCCACATAAACCTTTCACACTCAGGGCCTCCTTTTCTGTCCCTTTTCCTCACGCCAGACCTAACACCTGACTTGGAAGCCCCTTGGAGACTGAGAGCTCTTTCAACGTGGGAGCCCTTGCACGTAATAGATACTGGTCTCTCAGGGGCAACGCTAGTGAAGTATCAGGTAGAGCCAAATCAGTCTAAGAGGGCTTCCTGGAGGAGATGACCTTCCTCCTAGGTTTTGAAGAAGGAGAAGATCATAGGTTTGGTTAAATTCTCTCTGTGTTGTAGGTTTGTCTGCCTCCCTATTGTTATTGTTCAGTGTGTCGGACCCTCCAGGCCCTGAAATACATAATTCTCTTTCCTGGGAAGGCAACGTCCCCGCCCAGCTCAGTGACAGGAGCAGCTAGTCCTGCAGCCCCCTGAACACCCACCCACCGAGTGCTGACCCCCGGAGCCATAGGCTGGCCTCTGCCATGTCCAGCTCCGCCCGGGCCTGGCCTGACACCACGTGTGAGCCGTTCCCTGCTGCCCCTTCTGAAGATGGTCAGTGTGCTGCCCGGAGGGGCCACGTGGAGCCAGCAGGGCAGCTCTTGCCAACCACCCCCGCAGCACGGTGGCCGCCACACCCCGGGGGAGGACAGCCAGTCAATTCCTCGTTCTCGGTGTGCGCGTCAGGGTGCCTGACCCCTAAATGCAGACGCAGCCCACGTGCTGGGTCCAGTGGCAGGTTACTGAAGGGACGGGTCTGCCACTGAGCCCGTGCGCCCTGCGGGGCCGGCGGAGTGGACGTGAGTCACCCAGCGCTGCCCAGCCTGCGCCCTTTAAGGGGCCGCCATCTGCGAAACCGGGGCTTGCAATCCGGGGGTGTTACGTACGTACTTGGTTCTACATGGAGATTTGTGTATCTGGGTCTTCCTTCAAAACCCATTGCTTTTCTTTTTGGCAGCCCAGTGGTCGCCCTGGTGGGACGTGGGGTCCCCCGATCTGTATGTAGGAAGCTCTGGCTTCTGTTCACAGTGGCCCCCATGATCAAACCTACCCCCAGGAGAGGCACCAGCCCCCCCACATCACCCCGTTAAGCCAGATGGATCAGGCCCAGCCGGTGCTTTCCTTGCTGTTTCTTCTTCAACTCCTGTCACACGGCGTTGTGCGTGGCCTGTGTTCTTCCCCAGACTGCGGGCGCCTGGTGGAGGTCTGTGACCCGAAGGGCTGGCTCAGGTGTCCAGGCGGTGAAGGAGGCTCCCTTGGGCTTTTCTCCGGACCACGGTGGCGGCTGCAGAAGGGGCCTCGGGCTCAAACCAGTTAGTTACGGAAAGGCCGTGAGCTGGTTTCCTCCTCTGAGCCGCGTTGTGACCTGAGCTCTCTTATCAGGCCTGCTTTACAGAGGGGGAAACTGAGGCAGTCGGTCCCTTGTCAAACAGCCAGCAACCTGGGAGCTGGGGTTGGGACTCGGGCTCGCGGCAGAGTGTGCCCGGACCGGACAGGGACAGGGCCACCCCGGGGTGTGGGGACACCCGCCTGCCAGCGGCACGTGTGCGCGAGAGGAAAGGAAGCGCTTACGTGTCACGACTGTGTCTTTAAAAGTCCTGTGAAATCCACGCCGCCCCCTCCCCAGCCCCTTCCTGGCCGTCAGCCGTGCACCGTGAATAAAAACTCTGTCTTAGGGTTTCGAAAGCTGCAATCCACGCTGGAAACTTTGACAGTATTGGAGCCCGCCGCGTTCTTTCCTGGAGAAATCAAGAGGCAACCTGGCTGCAAATCGCCTGCCGTGCGCTGTGTGTGAAAAGTTCCAGGAACTCTTTTGTGGCGTTCGTGTGGAGTGACGGTCAAGGCCAGCCTTCCCCAGTTTCGTTCGTCTTGTGCTAAACGTTGGCTCACGCCTTTGTGTCCTGTTCCCCAAAGGCTCGGAGGGATTTCCCCCGTCAGGGTCGGACGAGGCCTCCGCCTTTCCGGTGGGGCGGCCCCGTGACGTGACCGCGTACCTGGGCCCTACCTGGGCCCTACCTGGGCCATCGAAGGGGTGGCCCCGGTCTGGATCTGGTCACACGGACAACCGCTAACCTCTCCGGGACGCCCTTCCCTGCCTGCTGTGTGTCCGGTGGTCACCCAGCCCGGACCCGTAGAGGCGCGGGCGGCGGTGGCTGGTGGAAACCATCCCAGGGGCCGCTCTGCCAACGCGCAGTTTTTCCAACGGGATGAGGGGCTGGCGCCGCTGGCCGGTCCCTTGGCAACGGGCCTGGAACTCGCTGGGGTGGCACCCACACTCGGGATTGGGGTCTTTTGTCTCTTGTTACCTCAACACCTCTTTGCTATTAAACATCATCGTTGTCGGTGAAAGACAGACGCAAGTAGCTGTCAAAACAGGAGCGACACAGTGACTTGAAGAGCAGTAACACGGGCCAATGTCTGTCGAAGGCTTGGCGTGTGTCTGGCACTGTGCCAAGTGCTTTCTGCATGTGAATATTCCTGTTTTCCAGTCCCCGCGCCCACGTGCACAGGAGAGGACTTGAGCAGAGTCTCGGCCAGCGGCGCGTTCGTTCCTGAGCCCAGTTGGGGTGCGGGGTGTGGGCTGGGGGTGGACAGGACCCCCCTGAGGGGTAAATGCATCACGGTAGGTCGAAGAGAACTGAATTCTAACCGCTTTTTAATAATGGTTTTTAATTCTCCCCGGTGGTCATATTGATTGACTGCAGAGAGGAAGGGAGAGAGAGAGATGGAAACATTAACGTGAGGGCAACATCCATCACGCACCATCCCCTCACACATGCCCCAGCTGGGGAGGGACCCCGAAACCCTGGCATGTGCCCTGACCAAGAATCGAACTCACGACTCTTCAATGCCTGGGACAATCCCCAACCAACTGGGCCACCGTGGCCAGGACGAGTCCAACAGCTTTAAATGAATGTTTAGTAGGGAGAAATGGATGGAAAATACTTCTCATCCTGGATGCTCCTGCATGAAAGACACAGATAATGTTTTCGTTCACCTGTTAACCCTGCCAGGCTGTGCTGGATGCCTTCATGGACCGAAGCCTGGAGTCACAGGAGGTGCCTGGGCTCCCAACCGCACAGGAGTAAGAGCCAGGTGACCCGGAAACAGCATTTCTGGCCCCAGACGGCGTTGTACACATGCACAGAGGATGGAAAACCATAAAAGCTGGCAGAGTTGGGAACACCGAGACCAGTGTCATCTTGTGGTGGCGGTGGGAGGGCTGGGACCGACCGGTAGAACAGTAGAGAGGAAAAAGTCCGTCTCGCGGAAGGTCCCTGGCGCTTATCAGAGGATCAGGGATTGGGTGACATTCAGGAGCAAGGCAGCTGGCCGTGCTGTTCAGGGACTTAGCTGTCAGGAAACCACCTTTGCGCCCACACAGGAAGTCCCGGGACACACGCGGGATCCCGGGGCCAGAGAAGCCAACGGGGAAAGTTGAGGATGGAGGGAAGCCATCTAACCTGCTTGGACACTCAGACCCCAACAATTCAGAGAGGCGCTTACTGGGCAGGGTACAAAACTGGGGGGCAGCACGGGGAGCCTCGTTTATGTCCAAAGGTCTTGGCTGGATTTTACCAAGGGCCAGATCGGGGAATAGCCTAATCTGAATATCCAAAAGCGAACGCCCCAAGCTGAGTGAAAACAGATAGGGATCTGTGCGCACTCGCCCGTGTGGGGGGTGGGATGGGGGTAGGGGGGTCCTGACACGGGCGGCTGAGAACGGAAGGAGGAAACATGGGGGTCTGCGGGCCGTTCAGGTCCCAGCTGGATGAAAGTACTTCAACATTTTAACATCCTGCCTGGGATGGTTCTCGGAGGACAGACACCTCTCCTGGTTTCCGTGCGCCTGTAGGGAGTGCTGGCTACCTGCCTGGGGCCGGGAGTGCTGCTCCTGTGCTGCTGCCCACTTGGGGTGGTTTAGGTAGGATCCCGCCTCTTCCCCTCTGGATCGGACAGCTGAACCCCCAACCCCGGAGCTGGGGTGCCATTCGTTCCGTGGTCTCCGTAGAGCAGTGTTTCTGCAGCTCAGTTGCTTCCAACTCTGGGGTGATCAGTGCCCCCATCCCCGGGCGCTTTCCTCCTCCGTCAGGAAGCCCTCCTGGTTTGCTCCCACGATTAGAGATGCTAATGTGCCGCACCTGTGGGAGGCAGTTGTTGAAAAGGCAGAATTTATTTCATTCCTCCTTTTCCTCCTCCTCCTTGTTAAAGAAAGCCCTTGAACGTTTCTTGTACTACGGGTTCGGAGGTGACACACTCCTTTAGCTTGTTTTTGTCTGGCCAGCAGCTCTTTCTTTCTCCTCCATTTCAAATAATAGCCTTGCTGGGTAAACGAGTCTTGGTTGTAGGCCCTTGCTTTTCCCCGTCACGTTCGGTAAGTGACTTCATGCCAGGCGGGCCCTTCTGGGGTGAAGTGTTTCCGTTGAGAAATCAGCTGATAGTCTCATGGGGTGGGGGGCTCCTTTGTACACAACCGTCTTTCTTCTGTGGCTTCTAAGATTCTCTTTCTCGGACCTTTGCGACTTTAATTGTGATGTTTCTTGGTGTGGGCTTCCTTGTATTCTTCTTGTTTGAAACTCTCTGTGCTTCCTGGACTTGTGTGTCTTTTCTTTCTTTACCAGGTGAGGGAAGATTTCCATCAATTCCTCAAGTAGGTTCTGGGTTCCTTGCTCCCTCTCTTCTCCTTGTTGTCCCCCAAGATGCTGTCAAAGCTTGATGTGGTTCCAAAGGTCTCTTAAGCTAGCTGCGTTTTTTAAACATTCTTTTTTCTTTTTGCTGCTGCAGGTGTTTTCTGCTACTCTGCCCTCTGTATCACCAATTGGTCACCAGCTTCATCCAACTTACTGTTTTTCCTTTCCAGTGTTCTCTTCATTTCAGATACTGTGGTCTTCACTTCTTTACTTACGATGGTCTCTTGTTTCCATGTTACTTTTCATGCTGGTTCTCACTAAGTTCCGTGAGCCTCTTCATAACCCGTGTTTTCAACTCTGTGTCTGGTAAATGGGTTGCCTCCATTTCATGTATTTCTTTCTCTGGAGATCTGTTTTCATTGGGGGCACGCTTCTTGGTGTCCTCATTTGAGCTGCCTCTTGGTGGTAGTTTCCCTGGATTAGGTAGATCTGCTAGGACTCCCAGCCTTGGAAGGGTGTCCTGATGGACTAGGTGACCCGTGAGACCAGTGGCTCAGCCTCCTTAATCACCTGAACTGGGGGACCCAGGAATGTCCCTGTGTGGGTTATCGGGCCCTCCTGTTGTCACTGAGTCTTGACTGCTGTCGGCCAGGTCACGCACGAGGACCGCCCTGCCCACGGAGCACCAGCGGCCGTGGGTGCTGAGCCCAGGACACGGACTTCACCTCCGCGGGGCCTGGCACCTGCAGAGACCTCCCTCGGTGTCATCTGAAGCTGACCCCTGGGCATTGGGTCTGTGGTCTCTTGGGAGGGATCCTGGTGCAGGTCGATGTCAGGTGCTTCCTGTGACTGACCCTGAACCTGGAGTCAACCTCTGCAGGCTGTGGCCGAGGGTCAGCCCCACCCATTACCTAGTCCCGCTGTTACCTACTAATCATCGGTGGGGCTTTACGGGATGAATAAGGGAAGACTCGGTTGCAATGGCTTTGTTCTGCTCTTGGAAACCCCAAGCAGGCTCTGGGCTGATGGTAAAGGTGGCCGACCCTTGAGAGAGGGCCTGCAGCCAGGGGACAGGTCGGCCCACCCCGAGGTGTGGGTGGGACGGAGCGGAATCTACTGTCAGTGGCTTCTTCCCCCTCGGATTCTGTCTCCCTAATGGGCTCTGGCACCGACCTGGGCCACCGGCCGGACCCCAGGGCGACTCCCACCTGCTCCCAGTGAGCAATGTGCCAGAAGTCACAGAAAATGTCACCTGGGCTTTGCTGCTGGTCAGAGGCGGCTGGAAGGACTGTGTCAGTGTCAGAGCCATCTCACCGCACCCTGGAAACCACCCACTGTGGGTGGAGGCAACGGTCACCCCTGCGTTGTTCAGCTCAGCCACCGACGTTAAGTACCGTGTCTAACGTCACGTCACACACCGGCCCCCGAGTGCTGTGCGTTTAACCGTTCCTGTGGGGTGTCCCTAACGACTGGGAGGAGGCGGGGACAGAGCTTCTGGGTCGGGCAGTTTTACCAACTGCTCTATTTGAGCTTGTGGTGCCTGAGGGACACAGGGAGGCATCCCGGAGCAGCCGCCAAGGAGGCGTTGGGAGATCCGATCGGCACAGACTGAAACGGAGTCCCCGCTGGAAAAGGGACACAGGAAGGAGGGAGAGGCCCAGGGCCTGAGGGGCAGAGGAGGGACCCCCAGCCTCACACTCCCCACGCCAGCCTTCAGCGGGGCCTCTGAAACCCCCGTTCTTCTCCGATGCCCTAGAATGTCCCTCTGTCAACCTCGAGTAGCTGCGACAGACAGACACTCAGCTCTGTCACCCCGAGCTCTGCACTACGTTCCTGCCACCAAGTCACCTGCCCCGGGGGATGTCACCCTCACTCTTACGTCCAGTCCCAGGGCTCCGTCCTCACTGTGTCAGGTCCCTACTCACGTGCCCCCTCCTTTGAGGGACCGCTCCTAACCACGCTGTCCAACAGCACCCCACCGTTGCCGTGGTCCTCGTCCCTGTGGGACGCCCGCCCAGCGGGATGAGTCAGTCAAGCAGGTGAGGGTGTGCAAACCGCACAGCTCAGCCCCGGATGAGTCACTGCTCAGTTCGCCAAATTAAAAAACCCTAAAACCACCCCCAGGGAGGGTCTCGATAGTCATTCCTCCTCCTGAGTAAGGCGTACGGAGGAGAACTAACAGCGGAAGACGCGGGGTTCCGGGTAACAGGGAGGGGTGGCGGCTGTCTCTCCAGCTCCGGTCCCCACGTCTGGTGTGGGGGCGTCTGCAAAGCACAGGTGTGGAAATGATCCTGACCCGGTTCCCAGGACGGGAGGACGACCTGTTTCCCTGTGGCAGCGGCACTTCCTGTGACCTCCCCAGGGGCCCCGAGCCTGTCCAGGGTCATTGTGACGTTGACCCCGTACGTCGGGGAGAAGAAGTGTCAGCTTCAGTCTTACTTCTCAGCACTCTAGCAACACCCTGGGGTGGGGGCGTAGGACCCTTCCCACCTCCTCTAGTCAAGCCAGCAAGTGCTGCGGGGCTCCTGGCCTCCCCCAAAACGGGCCTCACCCACCCGGCAGCTGGTTCCCGCCGTGGCCAGAGGAGAGAGGCAACGCCGGACGCACAGCTTCCCGGCAGAGGGGCCCAAAGTTGACATCAGGACTAAACATGTCGGGCTGGCTGGGAAGGGTCCTTCCATTTTAGGAACATGATTGGTTTCAGGGCTAAAAGTGAGGCGGTTGATGGGTTGGCTTTCCTGCTCTGCCTTCCCAGAGGCCTGCTGCATATTGCGGGTTTCAGTTAAGCCTTTTATCTCCCCATTCCTGCGGGGGGTGGCAGGGTGGGGGTGGGGCACTCTTGTCCCTGTCAACCTTAAGGGCTGGGATGGTGGGCTCCTCCCCATCACCCTGTCAGGGGTTCAGAGGGCACCTCAGGTGCCTTGGTGACTCATTCCTGCCATCAGGCATCTCGTCCAACGGACAGACACGGAAAACCAGGAGAAAATGGAGGGAAGTAGCAACGCCCTGATCGGGACATAAACCCCATCTCATGAATCCCGAAAGTGCCAATAAACCCGAGACCTGGCAACACTAGCGTGAGTAGGTCCGTTTACTATGGTCTGATCAACCCGATGAGCTTGGATAGGCCCACATCTTCCATCCTCAGAAGTGCCCGGAGACCAGCGCCTGGTCTGGGACCCAGCTCAATGGGTCACCACTTCCGTGTCAAGATTTTGGTTAAAAGCAGGAGGGAAAGGCGGATTAAAATGCGCTTCCTCTGCCCCCACTCTTCCCCCAAAACTCCATCTGGTGTCCTAGGGCTGTAAACACCCGGGAAGGGGAGGCGAGGGTGGGAGTGGGCTGGTCTCAGCCATTTCTCGTTGCCCTGGGCTCTCCTCTAAGACCTGAGACGTTCTAGGAGGTGGACAGGAAGCGCCCCTCCTTCTCCCGGACGATTCGGGGTGATGAGCATCAACTTGGGCTGCTGTGTGGTTCGGCCAGGGCGTTCCAGCCCGCCCGGCCCGCGTGCCCACGGCAAGGTGGGTGGGTCCGCCAGATGCGCCTCCCCTGCCCGCGCGCCGGCCAGGCGTCCGGGAGCGCACGCGGCACGTGCGGATCCGTGCGTGGCCCTCGCTGGAGGCCTGCAGGCGGCGGCCGGTGCCCTTGGGCACGGGCAGCCCGGCACGTCGCCCGCCCTGTTCCGGGGAAGGAAGCCCAGAGGAAGCCGTCACCAGGTGAGTCTCCCGGACAAGGACGTGGCGCGGGGCGGGAGCGGCACCGGGGGGCAGCGTCTGCAAGTCGGGGGGCAGGGGGGCTGCCTAGAAGCGCCCTCGCGTCAGCCAGCGCCAGGCAACAAAATGTAATTTGTCCGCCGCAGCCCGGCCGCCGTTCCCCCTGCTTTTCAGACTTGAGGGTCTTTCCGAGCATCTGGTGGGCTCTGCTGTCCTGCCCCTCACCAACCGCGTCAGGCGTTCTAGCCCAGTCTCCCCGCCGGGCCCCCTGCAGGAGGCGACTGACCCAACTGTGGCAGGAAAATCTGGGGCGTTGCTGGGGGACAGGAAAACGAGAAATGGTCGCTTTGGTGGCATTCGGTTCTCGGTGGTCACGTGTAAGGCCGCCTGCTGACACGCACCGTGCAAGATGAGGCACGGGAACCTCGCGGCCTGGCGCCCCGCGTCACCATGAAGGCAGCCCCCCACCCGCGTCCCCTCAGTGTCCCTCCGGAGCCGGGCGGGGTGGGAGATTCTGCCGCAGAATCACGGTCACCTGCCTTTCTGCCGCTCGGTGGGGAAGCAGCGTCCTGGTCCCTAGCCCTGCAGTGGCTCTAGGGACACCTGCCGCCTCCCCAAAGGCTGCTGGGGAAACCTCGGGCCTAGGGAGGACCCTGTACTGGTTCTGAAGGAAGCGTGTCGTGGGTCGAAGCCCAGGACAGCGTGGCACGGAGTGGGACTCAGAAAGGGGCTGTGTGGGGCCGGGCGTCCTGCGGGGCCGAACCCGGAAGGGCCGAGAGGTTCTGAGGGCTGCACCCCGCTGCCTCCGGCCCTCCGCTGCCTCCCCCAGGCGGCCTTTGCCGGGGCCCAGGCCGCGTCCGTCCACGCACGGGCTTCGGTGAACTTCAGAAGTCACAGCGCACGAGCCGGGCCTGCTGGCGTGTGCCGCACGCGCCATCCTGAGCGTGAGTCGGGCGGGAGCTGCACGCGCACACGCACACGCACACGCACACGCCGTCTCTCAGGTTTGGAGTAGCCCGGTGAAAGCTCGTTGCTTGTGGAGAGGAGTTGCGTGCGATTTCCATGTTCTCGTGCCTGGGCACCACCCCCTACGGTCACACACACGCTCACACATACAGTCGCACACATTCATACACACATTCATACACGCACACACTCATCCACTCACACACACACGCTTACACACCTACTCACAAACACACACACGCTCACACCCTGCCACGGCGTTGTGAAGGTGGAGTCTCAGACCACCTGGACCAGCGTTACCCGGGGCAAAGACCCTTAAACCAACGTGCACGTAAGCCACCCTGCTAACACGCAGGCTCCCGGGTGGGGTGGGTCCCTGCGTGTCGCACAAGTTCCCTGACGCTGCCCGCGCAGGAACAGCCCATGACCCGAGAGGCGAGGCTGCCAGGCCTCCCGACAGGCATCGGGAATGGGGCGTAGCTTTAGGGGTGTCTGGGGTCCGGGAGGCAGCCGTTACCCCTCTCTCTCTGCGGTGAGGGAACTGATGGTGGGGGCTGCTGGGGGGACTGGAACCCCCACCCCTCCCCGAGACGGGGCGCACGCAGCCCTGGCCCCCGAGGAGCGAGAGGCCGCAGGTGTGTAAGTTCTGACCTGAGGGTCTGGTGGGGACAGAGTCCAGGCGGCGGCCGGGTGGGTCAAGGCCTGGAGAAGCCACGTTCGGTCAGCCGCCTCGGGAAAGGGAAGAGGTGAGACTGTGTTTAGTGTGACCATCTCCATCTGTGTCCCCCAACCCCCAAATGTGGCTTCCCCTTCCCTCCGTTCTCCCCACAGCTGCGCACACACCGCTGCTGCCACCCTCGCCGGCGTGGCCGGCCCAGGGGACTTGGGCAGGAATTCATTAACCGTGACACATATGTTATGAGTGATTTCCAGACGTACTCGCCGCATCACCCTTTCTAGGGCAGCAGGGACGATGCTGGAAGAGGCTTAAGTCCAAGGACGGGGATTCTAGCAGCGGAATTTGAGCCATTTTCTCTTACGCATGTTGGGGGGGCGGCGGCCGAGGGGGCGCCGTTAAAAAACAGAGTCACGTCAGGGGAGCGTCTCCACGCGGCTTGGAGAACAACAGCGTCCGGGGCGGTGAACAATGATGAACCGCACGTCCGCCGGGCCCTTTATTGCTTTCGTCCAGCAGCCTCGTCATGGCTGGGAAGAGGCAGCCGCTGGCTGCACTTTAATTAAATTCAGGGTGGATATTAAATTGCAAGTGATTGCGAGCCTGGGGGGCGGGCAGAAAGGCGCCCTCAGGGTAGGTGAGGGATGGAGGAGGAAGCAGCATCGGGCGTTCATGGGCGAAGAGAAATGCCTTCGAAACGGCTCGCGTGGACAGAACCCGGCGCTGGGAGGCTGGCTTCCTGGGCGCCCGCGTTGTCCGAGCTGGTTCCCAGCGACACGGCGGGCACTGGACTCGCAGGGGACGCGCGGTCCACCCGTCCCCTTGGGGCTGTCTCACGCCCCTTTCCTCTAGGGCGACAAGGCTGCCGGACAGCTGTGCTTTTAAAAACGTTCCCGTGATCTGGGTGGAGTGGAAACGGATATTCTGTGTCTTAGCCTACGGGTAACCTGGTTAAAGACTTGTTTTTCAGAAAAAGGAAAACAGAAAATGTTCCCAGTACCCACTTCATCCCTGACTGATGGGGGGGGGTGGCAGGAAGTGCGGGGCCCCTCCACTTCCATGTTCCTCACCCCGCTGTCTGGAGCACAGGGGACATTCAGCAGATAATTTGCGCTTCTATTAGGCCGCGTGGGTTGCCCGTCAGCTGCCGGTGGAAATTCAGAAAGCGTTGGCCGGGGTTAATGGCAGGGAGGAGGCGGGGACCTGCTTTCTAACGCGTCCCCTGGGGCCTCTGTCCTGCCCTCACAGGGCTGGACAAATCACTCTGGAGAGAGGGCCGGGAAGGCAACACCAACGTTAGTTACCCCACAGTTAGGACCTTACAGGTGCGGTCAAACCTGACCCCCACCCCACCCCTCAGGGCACTGCTGGGGAAACAGTTAAGCTAGTTGAACTCTGGGACGCGTTTCCCAGGACCCCGCGGTGGCCCCAGACAGCGGGGCCCTTCGCTGAAGCACAGAGGCCGTCAGACGGCGTCCTTCCCAGCGACCTTGAGCGTCTGGAGCTGCAGGAATGCTGCTCTTTATCCCAGTCCGGGCGACGGGTGCTCTGACAAGGCCCAGAAAAAATCGGTCCTTCAGGAAGGAGGAGAGCTGGGAAGTGGCCAAGGTTGGGGAAATCTGGGGGCTTTGGGGTCTGGTGGGGAAGGGGTCATGGGAACGAGGTCCAAGTGGGGGTCAGAGACTGAGCCCGGCAGGGTGAAGGCCGGGCCTCCCGTCACGCAGCGGAGGCCGGTCCGGTGTTGTGTGTCTGCATGAGGGACGAGAACAGGGTCGTTTGTTACTGGTGCCGGCCGTGGATGATCCGTCCTGCAAATGCAGCCCGTTGTCCTAGGGTCAGCTTTCACGCCATTGGCCGAGCTCCCTTCAACGGGGGCCTCTCTCCACCGGACCTCGCGGCCCGTCCACCTTCCCCGAGACCAGCAGCGGGTGGACGGCGGTCGTGCGGGGCGCCCCGGCTGCTGGCTGGGCACCTCTCCGCGCCCGTGGACGCTGGCATTTCCCTGGGGCCTGTCTCCTTGGCTGGCAGGTGGCTCTTTTCCCTGCGTAGTTTGTCCTCTCCGTGTGTCTGTATCCTCCGGTCTCGCTGTTATCATTTTCAACAAGGACACCAGTCAGGTGGGGTTAGGGCCCACCCTGATGGCTTCACCCTAAGCTCACTACCTCTTTGAGGGCCTTTTCTCCCAATGCAGCCGCGTGCTGCGGTTCTGCAGGCTGGGACTCCAGCCTCGGTGTCCCGGGTGGGCACACAGCTCAGCCCACACGCGCGTGTAAGCAGATTTGTATTTCAGAAAACTGCCCAGGCTACCAGGTGGACAACAAGTGGAGGGAATGAGACTGACCTCCCAGGTGGGATGCCCAACGCCTGGCTGGGGTGAGGTGTCAACCCTCTTCTGGGCCATCATGAACTTACGGCAATTTTGGGGCAAACATTCCACTACTATGAAGTTTTACACATTTTATAACCTGTACTTTTCAAAACAGTCAAATGAGATACCGCAAAATCTGACCTGGGTGCTGTACATCCATGTTGGAGTTTAAAACAAACGAACAAAAAATGCCAGTCGCCTAAAGGTGAATGAGAAATGATGCTTTGGTAACTTACGAAAACATAAGCTAAATAAAGTTAAGTTTATACGACTGAAATGTTTGCATAAAATGTCACTTGACGTAAAAATAAACGAGCAACATGTCGCTGTCTTTCCAAACAGGCTTTTCTGACTTGTCCGTGTTGTAGGGAATGAAAGACATTTTTTTAGAAGGGTAGTGTTCAGCTATTGACAAATTTTATTTGTCTAGCATGTGCTAACAGAAGAAAATCTGGGGGCAGCAAATGAGAACTAATCAGAATCATCTCTCAATTCAGACGATCGTCCTCATCCTCCCCCATTCACCACCAGGATGAAAATGTGAAACAGGAGGTACCCAGGGAGCACATCTGGGGACTGAGCTGTGCTTGGGATGGAGGAAGTGACAGCAGTTGGAGCCAGGGGCCCTTCACCATGTGCGGTTGTCCCGCTGCCGCTGTAGTGGGGGTTCTTAACTGTGGCCCCAGAACCACAAAGCACAGCGGGGGTTTAATCACCCCCAAACCAACTCAGAACACGGGCACCACACGAATGCACGGCTCTGAGCCACCAGGAATGACGGCCGGAGAGCCCTGGGCCCAGCCAAGTGGAGGGTCCTGCGGAGCGTGTGATGTGCCTTGTGCAGACAGAAGGGACACGCGAGTCCCGGGTCTGCCCTGAGGGTTCCCTACTGGGTGGGCACGCGTGCGTGGAACCAAGGAGTCACGAGGAAACACCCCAGCGTGGAACTTCTCCACTTCCTGAGACCACTGCATCTAACCCTTGGGCCCTGCAGTGAGCGACTCGCACAGAGAAGGCCGGTGAGGGGTGGCTAGGTTTCTACTTGGTTTTTTCTTCGTTAAGGGGACATGTAGCCTTGCTCTTGTCTGAGTCTGAAGTCCTAAGACCCCACCCCCACCAGCCTTCTGCCAACCCCCGCACCGGCGCTGGTCGCTGGCTAGGACATGCCTGGAAAACCACAAGGTCACCGGGCAGCTGGCTGAGCTCTGCTGGTTCCTGGAATTCTGACGTCCTGGAATTAATTTTTAACCTTTCTAGGGATGTTCCTTGAAATAAATTTTGATCTTGCTGAGAAAAAGGAAAAGATAAAGGAAGGCGTCAGAGATGATTTTGTCCTAGGAGATGGAGTGGGATGCACATCATCAAGAACACAAAGTGTTGCTTGTAAGTGGGAACCAGGGGAAAATGAGTCATTCCACACAGTGAAGAATCTTCAGGATCTAAAGAAGGGACCAACTGCTGGGGGACAATGTCACCATCAGCTGGCCCACCCACTGGACTTGGAACACAAATGCACTGCCAGCTCTCTTGAAGCTTTGTGGGCTGTTCTCATCCAAGGCCATTGCTCAAGGGCCCTAAACAGAATTCTTGACCACGTGCCACCTAAACACTAAAAAGCCTGAGAGACCATAGCAAACCAGAGTATGGTGTCAAAGGACAGTCCCACCAATGGGATCTCAGATTGTGGACAGGAGTCCCAGTAGTGTAGTCTGTTTGTAGGTCACATGGTCTGGGGAGCCCAGAATGACCCAACAACACCCACACTTCTACCCGGAAGTGCCTGGGAGGGCCGGAGGCAGGCTGCCACTGTGACAGCCCCGACAGTCATTGGTGAGTGGGCTCCCTCTTCAGACCGGGGGACAATGAATAAGTAAGGGGAACGTGAGCTAAGAAAACAAGCAAGCCCGGCTTCCGCTCCCTGAGAACAAGTTCCTGGTTCTCTTATCAGCCAGCGAAATGACCAGGGTGGAACTGAGTCCTGGGTACGTGACCCCCAAGTAGGCGGACCCAGCAGGTTGGTGTCTGACCGCCCGGAATCTCTCTCTTATCTGCTTACTGGGCATCGGGATCTGGCTCTTGGTTTTCAGTCAGCTTAAAATAGGCATCAAGGACAAGGACGTTGAATCACCTAAGATGCAGTCATAGAGTAGGGATGAGAAATTTTATTACACCTAAAACACACCAGGCTATGACCAAGTGAAGGAGAAGGAAAAAAAGACCCAAGGATTGGATCTGTCCATGAATGATCCACGTACATTGATAAACTGTTGGCAAGAGCGGACGAGCATTTTGTAAATTGTTGGATGGATTTTCTTCCCCACCTACTAGAAAGTGTTTTTCATGATATTCATTATGGATAGAGGATTCCAACCCCCCAATTAATTAACAGTTACTTCCTGTGTTAAGGACCCCACCTTCACCTAGCAGGAAAGCTGGCTCTTGGAATGACAGAGTGTGTCCGAGAACAGGCGGCCGGATCCGACACAGCTGGAAGATTTGGTCCTGCGACGGGCCACGCCTGTTGGGACAGTGTTTGGAGCAGAGGGACCCTTATTTCTTGGATCCTGATGCTCGAGTAGTCCACGGAGAAGTGGAACAACTTCTTCTTTGCAAGTATCTAACCTACGCAGGCATGTATGCAGGTGACCGCTGTGTTCGGTGCCAGCAAACCCAGCCCAGAATGTTCCTGCTATGACAGGGAACCATTGAATGAACCCAAGAGGACATTTCACCAGCCTCCTCTGGACCACCTTGGGGGCAGGCCTTGCACCTGGACATGCTTGGCTTACAGGGGTGTGGGTGAGACGTTTGTGACTTTCACGGGCACTGCTGAGCTGTCTTGCAGAGAGACAGTCCATGCTGTTGTTTTTCCTGCCCCAAACTGGAAGCACCTGCGCTTTACCTAGCCCATCGCTAAACCTTTACTGTTATCAAACCCTTTGGCCTCGTCAATCATATTCCTGGAAATGGTGTCTTTGGGACAGGTGCCCGGTTGCCTCCCTATGTGCTGGAGGCAACAGGTAGCTGTTTCTCCTCTCTTTCTCCCTTCCCGCTTTCTATAAAAACAAATAAAATCTTAAACAGACAATGCCCCCCGGTTTCTTTATCCAAGTGGGACGTGATGCTGTGAAAATAAGCATTGGAGATTTCTATTCATGCGTAGGTCTTTCTCTAAAAATGGAACCATTTTATCTCGTTTAAATGAGTCATAACCCCCTCCCCGCAGAGACCCCAGCGTCTCACAAAAGAGTGTTTCTATAGGAGTGATGAGTTTCTGGTACCTATACAGGTTTTGTGGAAATGGTCACTTTTTTTTTGGTTGTTGCCCATGAAACAACATGAAATTTGACTCAGAAGATTAAAACCCCCTTTTGCTTCTCTCACTAGAAAGCTGTAAAGCACCAGGCCTCAGGTCAACGATGAACTTAGAGACTAAGACACAGGTTGGCCCAGATGCGTAGCAAGCGTGAGAGCACATCTCATGGGCCACACACGTCACAGATGGCGTCTCCCAGGCTGGGCAGGGCGCCCATTTGTCCCTTCTCGCGCCGCCCAGTGTGTGCAGAAGGCCAAAGTCACTCCCTCAGAACCAGGACCTTGTGCAATCCAAGAAGCACTGGACTGGAGCTGTTAGAGTGGCACCGGGCAAGTGGTAAATAGCTTTGTTTTGTTTTGTTTCCTCTGTCTGTGTGTGTATGTATTTGCATGTGTGTGTTTCATTGTGCTCAAAAGAATAAGAAAACACTTCTGTATGTCTGAGCGAGTGAAATGATCAAGGAAAACATGTCCCACCTGTGGTCAAAAGCGAACGAAACTGTGAGCTGTATTTAAGCTGCCACACATAATATCAGCACTAAAATTAGTTTTCACTGTACTTAGGTCTAAGTGCTTCCTGATCATTGAGGATCCGTTGGTAGTGTGTCAATGATCGAGGTCTTCGTGATGGTTAATTTTACGGGTCTACTTGGAGGGCATGTTCAGATGGGATCAGCATTTAAATCAATGAACTCTGGCTACAGCAGATGGTCGGCATGCTGTGGGTGGGCCTTGTCCAATCAGGTGAAGGCCTGAGTAGGACAAGAGGCTGGGCTCCCGGAGCAGGAGGGAGTGTGCCCCCAGACTGCCTCTGGGGTTCACTCACACCCTCCGCTTCTCTGGGGTCTCTAGTCTGCCGGCCGTTCTGTAGATTGCATTCTCAGCCCCCATATTAGATGAGCCATTCCCCCCACGCCCCCCCGTCTCTCTCCTGCGTTCTGTTTCCATAGAGAACCCTGACTAGCACAGTTCCTTTCTTATACCTACATTTCCCTTTTATCCTTGAATTTCTAAGGTGAACTCAGATCAGCCTTTCATACTTTTCTTTCTTTTAATGGGCAATGGAGATCATTTATTCTAGGGAACTGTAAAAACTAGATGTCAGAATACACAGCTAGACCTGTATCTGTCAGGACTCTAGTGAGACCACAGTTCCAGGGTATCAACTCTGTCTTATGCACTCGTGGTTGAGATCATTTCCGATAGGAGGTGAGGCTGCAAGTTCTTCACAATAGTTTTCCCGAGACTAGCACAAGCTTCCAGAGGCCCCGGTCATCTGAAGAGACTACGATGGGTTCTCAGCAAACCCAAAGAAAAGCGCCCAAAGGAATCTTGAGCAAAAAGTTCTGTTAAATGCTGGATATATTCGGTCAGTCCCCAAGTTACTACCAATCGCATGCGTCCCAGCTGGGGCTGCCATAACAAAATACCATAGATTGTGGTTCTTAAAACAGCCACGTATTTGTCACAGTTCTGGAAAGTCCTAGGTTGAGATGCCAGCAAACCAGGTTCCGGGTGAGGGCCGGCTCCCTAGCTCATGGACAGCAGCCTCCTCCCTGGAGAAAGAGCTCCGGTCCCTCTCTTCCTGTGAGGACGCTCACCTGTCATGGAAGCCCTGCCAGCCAGGACTCATCTACCCTAATTACCCCCAGAGGCCTTGCTGGGGGTTAGGCCCCCACATATGTGTGTGTGGGTTGGGCACAAACATTCAGTCCCTAATAAATCTGGTGCAAACTACCTATCGTGAAGATGTTTGCAAAATCACTGCTAGGCAAGTTGCTAACGTGTTGGTTTTAAAAACCCTCACCTGAGGACACTTTCCACTGATTTTCAAGAGGGAGGAAGGGTTAGCCGGCTCAGCGAACCCACTTCCAGTTACAGAACAACGCAGCAACCCACTGAGCCACAGTGGCCAGGGCTGAATAGTAGCTTTTTAACTTCCGTGTGATGTTGTTGGCCCATTGCTCACGGTGGTAAATGGCATCTCACTGCGCTTGCAAAGAAAACACAAGGTCTTCCCTGCTCAGCAGCAGATGGCCACGTTTACAGACCCCTGAGGAAACACACTCAGTGTGTGAAAACAGACCTCTCTGCTGATGCTGGACCGTTTCTTTCATCCTATTTGGGTCCCAGGGCAACAGAACTCTAATCTGGGGAGGTGGGGACGACACTGAACATCATTTTAAAATCACAAACACCCATTTACCTGTGCAGGGCAGGGTGTTTCTTACTTTTTGTTTTTTTGGAACGGCCTTGAGTGAGACACTCAGGGGAGGGTTCCATACGGGTACCTTGAAGAGGGAGACCTGGACGTGTGTGGCATCACACTGCTTCCACTGTGAGGCAGACAGAATTACCTTTTTCGTGATAGCCTGCGGCCTCTGCTAGGCAACGTGGTATTCATGAGAAGGATGGAGGAGAACGAAAAAAAGAATTACCGTTGACACGAAAGCTGGTCAGGATTTAGGCAGGAAAAGCTCTCAACGTCACTATGACCTTGTGCTCCAGACGCAAACGGGAAGTTGACGCTCTAGTGTCTACCGAATGGTTCATCGAAATAGCTCAGGAATCGCGTAGGAAATCCAGGCAGAACCTGGATGGTGTGCCTGGCGCGCAACCCCTGAACTTGTTTATTGTATTCAATGGATCAGATTGAGCTTTGGCAAAAGAAGAGATTGTAAGACATCCCCTTGAAGCTGAGCGTAGACGCATCTGATTCGGCAACAGGGTGACTGGCGCGTTGGGTGAAGCCCACAGGGGTGCGTGGGTACACCGGTGACGGATCTCAGGCAACGTGATTCTGACAGCGACCGTGAAGAATGAGGATGTGGGTGGCAGTGGACGTCAGCAGTCAGGAGCTGGAGGCCCAGGGCCCTAAAGGTCTTGACCAAGCGGATGAAAGGGCAGCCTTTCTTCTGGGCACTTCCATCCCTCAGGGAAGGCTGGGCTTCCAGGAATTCAATTACGATGACATTTTCCTGGGGCTTCAAAAGGAGAAAGAATCACACCGCCTGTGAGCTTTTTTAACCATGCAAGTCCCTCTCCGTATGTAGAATAAGAAAGTGAGGGGTCCCCATAGGTGACAGAAGAGCGGAGAACCAGGAAGAGCAAACTAATGAAATGGATAGGCTGAACTTAGACTACAGGGCACGGATTCTTTCTCCAAAGTTGAGAGAGGCTATCATTTCTGTGACATGGATCTATAGTCCTCCGGTCCCCAAGGCCATGCCTGAGTTAGAATGGTGGACCGTTTCTCTTATTCTTTTTCTTGTCTTCTAATAATAGCACTAAATAAATGAATCATTCTTCCTGAAAAATTACAGTGACCTCAACGTTTGGTTACTTGAACGCGTCCTAAGGCAAGTGTGCTGGTTAGAGAGAAGCCTGTATCTGAAATAATGCAGCGATGATACAAATGACGTGTGATGGGTGCTTAGCTGTTCTAGGGGTGTCACCTTTTTCCCACCAATTTAATTAAGGAGAGGGAACAGCAGCATCCCAGAAAACGGAATTTTTATGGTTAGCAAAGTAATTCCTTTCTGTCCTTTGGAGTTCCTCGATCGAATAAGGTGAAAATGAAACATTCGCGGTCCCACGCGTCACAAAGACATAGGGGGTCTGTCAGGTCGAAGTCTGAGAAAGGATCAAGCCTGGATCCTACAGGGAATACTGCAGCGGGTACACGGGCCAACTATGCGAAAGGCAGCTGAGGGGAGAGGAGGCCCTTTATGCTAATAAACGTATGGAGGGTTTTTTTCTTGGACGTGACATCAAAAGTACAGTCGATGAAAGAAGAAGGTCGGTTAGTCGGCCCTCATCAAAACGGAAAACGTGTGTGTATCAAAGGACACCATCCAGGGTGTGAAAAGGCATTTGCACAGACAGCGTGCGAGGGCCCAGGGCCCGGGGTGCACCAACAGCTCCCACCTTTCCACCAGCGCAACACAACACCACGAGCACCATCCAAAGGGGGCAGAGAACTTAAACAGACGTTTCTCCAAGGAAGATACACAAGTGACCAGCTAGCACGTAAGAAAGTGCTTACTGTCACTGATCACTGGGGAAATACACATGCAGATCACAGCAAGACACCACTTCGTGCCCATCAGGGTGGGTATCACTGGAGGAGAAATAAAAACAAAATCGGGAACACAGCGGCTGTCAGCTACAACGCAGAGGAGCGGGTCCTGGGGGCTGCTGGCGGGGACAAGATGGGGAGCCACGGAGGGACATGGTGCTGGCTCTCTGAAACCGAAAGGCAGACTGCCCACGGGACCCAGCCCGCCCACTTCTAGGTGTGCACCCCACAGCAGCGAAGCAGGACCCTGGGCAGATACTTGTGCCCCCGCGTTCGTAGCAGCAGTAGTTGTGAAAGCCCAACATTGGAAACAACCCAAGTGTCACCAGCGGAGGAGCGGGCACCAGCAGGTGGCCTGTCGGCACGATGGCCTGGCATGCAGCCTTCACCCGGAGGGAACCCGGACACGTGCTGCAGTGTCGGTGAACCTCCGCGAGGGGATGAGTGAAACAGGCCCGTCGCAAACAACAAACGTTGTCCCGTTCTGCTTACAATGGGCCTCGAGTCTATGGGGACAGGAGTGAATGGGAGTTTCCATGGCGCGGAGTCGGGGGACAAGGGGTTATTGTTTATGGGTGCGTAGTTGCAGTTTGGGGGGTGACAGTTGCATCGTCATGTGAACGCGCTGAAGGCCGCTGAAGGGCACCCCGCAAAGCTGTTAAAATCCTTAGTTTTGCATGTGCCTTTTCTACACGTGAAAAAGAAGTATCAGCAGCCACACCCAACACAATGTGCTTCTGATAGTTTCAGAGTCCGGAGTGGAACACTGTCCTTTTTCTTTTTTAAAATATTATCTATTTGTTTATTTATTTTTATTTTTTATTTTTTAATTTTTGGGGGAATACTGTCCTTTTTAAAAGGAGAAGGGGATTAGGTCTTCACCTACAGCCCCAGCAACACGTAGGCGTTAAGTGGTCGATACGCCGTAGAACTTCTCATTGGGAACCGTTTTATGGGAAAGTGAATTTCTGCACAAGACCGTAGAGAGCCGTTTCAGGATCTCGGTAAACCACACTGGAGGGGTCGGGGCTGGGGTGGGGGGTGGGCGGGCGGTAAGGGGAAGGTGGGCAGGTCAGCGGGCAGAAGAAGGGGACCTGCTGGTGACCTCAACCTACTCCAGTTTGATCACAACTTATTAAGGCTCCACTTCTTCCAGACACTTTACTGGTGTTTGCTCTTTCGGATGGTATCCGAGCCTAAATATGATTTATGAACATGAGGTAATGAGGCTGTTGATTAATTTTAGTTAGAGAGTTGCATGTACCGCAAGGACAGAGAGAAACAGAAAAAGTTCAAAGTGGGAAAAGTGTCTTTAAAGATACTTCATCTTGCTTATCTAGTAAGATAAGCTGACATGTAAGAAATGAGAATCTATCTTCAATATTTCTTTTATCCCAAGCAAGGCTGTTAAACCATTAGAAGCCAAGAACTATAATTGAAAATAAGCTAGGACATAAAATAATATGATAGGCTTGGAGAAGATGAGATGTTATTTAACTTGTTTGTATATGAATCTTTTATGAAAAATAAAACCCTGGAGGTATGTGTAGATATTTCTACATCCCAAGTGACCGTAAATTCAACATGTTCTGATAAAAACTAATCCTGAACCATGCCTGATAATCTGTGAATTCAACAAATCTTGATTAAGCTCTGGCCATACGCCCGCTACTGGCGCTCGCATATCATGTTACACATAACGTCTAAATTTAAACCCTGACCCCGGACTCCTCTGAAATCTAAGTCCCTAGCTCAGCTGTCTGCATTCCTGGTCAGCTCCGTCAAGGTGTGACTTCAAAGCCACATGCCTTGACCATACCTGTGATCCATCCCCAAGACCGGTCATTCTTCTTTCAGTATCTTTTCCTCAGAAACATGGGTCCACTTTCCGTCTAAGTGGCACCAGCCAGACGCTAAGGGATCATCACTGATTTCGCTGTCACTTGTGTGACCCAGGACCGAGAATGGCCATGTGCACTCATTGGGCAATAAAACAACTCAATAAATAAGCACCTTTTCTCCGATCACTGTGCGCAGTCTTCCTCAGGGAATCGCTATACCACACGTGAGCCTGTGACCTTGAGAGTGAAAATGACTTAAAAATCATATTGCTTATCAAGGCACAGTTCCCAAATAAAGCCGTTGCCGGCTAGGACCATCTTGGGTGAGGTGTGGATCGGCCGGACACACGTGAAAGGGCTCCCGGGAGGTGAAGCTCATGGATTCTCAGCACCAAGTTAGAGAAGAAACTCGGAGGGAAGTTACCTTCTCCCACCTGGGGCCCCCAATCCTCCGGGCGCATCTACCTGGCTGGGGTGGGGCTGGGCAGCTGGGCCACCTCTCAGGTGTGTTCCAGGGGTCCTGGAATCGTCACGGAAAGGAGCCCTGTAGCTGGAGTGAGAGGCCGCAGCGGGTGCAGGGACTCCAGGGGCGCCGGGCTGCAGGGGGTGGCCAGGTGAGTGAGGACCGCGGGGCGCCTGTCCTCCTGGGACAAGATGACCTTTGCTAGGAATGCGCTGTGCGTTAGCTGCCCGGTCCCTGCGCAGGTGGGCGCTTCAGATCTAACGCTTTCCCGACAGTGTTTCCACGACCAGCCGCCAGGTGCTCTAAAGGTGACTAAGTTCCAAACTAGAGGCGGACCCCTGAGCCCCCCAGTGCCGCGTCCTCCAGCGTGAGGTGGCCACTCGGGAGGACGGATTGACCCGCGGTTGGCTGAGCCGAAGGCACAGCCCGAGGACGAGGGTGGCTGCCTCCCCGCACGGCCGCTCCCTCTGCAGGTCAACGTCCTCCCGAAAGCTCCCCGCGTTGCTCCCGCCTTTGGGAAATCTGGGCTCCGTGTTTCTGAAAATGTTTGGTGTACGGAGGCATCGTGATCTGTACTCCTCCTCACAGATCTGCGGAAAACTGAAATGAGTTCACTGTTTACTTGTATTTTCATTTCTGTAGGTGGCTTTTCGTAGCCATCACCCGCGTGGTGACTCGAACAAGGGGGGGACTTTGGAAAACACCCCGCTTCTCGTGAGATTTAGTGAAACGCCTGTACCCCTGTCCTCTCGTGAGATGCGGCGGTGCCCCTTTGTGTGCCGCAGGCCAGTTCTGCCTCTGCCTAACCGTGTCCGTGTCCACACATCTTGACCCACGGCCACGCTGTGCTTCTTCAAAGCACATGCGCCTCGTTCTTGCCGAATTCTTGTTTACTGGACACATCACAGCCTTGATTCGTTGGAGCTCCTTTTCCAGGAGACACCAAACAGATCCGACCCACACCCTCTTCCTCTGAACAGCGATGGGGCACGTCCGCTTCCAAAGGAACTGAAGTTTGTCTTGCCATTGTCTTTCGTGAACCCTGTCATTCCGTTAAAAACCAAGCTGCCCCCTTGCACCTTGGCTGCTTCCGGCAGTCCCTCTCGTCAACACACTCAACACCGTTGGTTTTCCCAAAGCAAGTCGCTGTTTTCTCTGGGCAGCCTGGCCAACGCCTTCCTGCGCTGTTGGCCAGCCTTGCTGGGGGGCAGGTGCCTTCACTAGGGTTCCCGGGACGCGCCTGCAGCCAGGGGTGAGAGCCGGAGGGAAACAGAGGCAGGGCCCTCACCACTGCAGCCCAGCAGAGAACTGGGTACGCAGGCTGGAAGCAGAGGCCTGTCTCACCCGCCGACCCAGCAGCCCTGAGCCTGGTGCATCAGGCCGCCAGGCGTTCTGAGCAACACAAGTGAGCTATGATCGTGCGTGTGCGTGTGTGTGTGTGTTTGGGGGTTGGTGCTTGGAAGTCTGCGTGCACCATCTCCACTGGGGAAAGGAAAACCTTGAGACTGTTCACCCCGAGGCCTGGAATGGGGGAGGGGAGGGGGTCTATGGTGCCCAAAGAAAAGGCCCATAAGACACTCCGGTTAACTGCCTGTCTCTGACACGTACGCGAAATGAACCGATCGAGTCTAGAGCAAGACAAGGATTCGGGCTAACAGACCCCACCCAGGCCTACGTTCGGGTACCCACATCTCCCTGAGGGAAGCTGGTACCACCTTACCTACCAGTCAATATGTAACTCTGTCACCCCCATCCTGCCCACTCCACTACTGTCTGTGTCCTCAGAATGAAGGGCTTGTGTTCTTGGCCCTTTCTTGCCGCTTGGGCGGCCCCTGGCCAGCCGGCCTCTGGGCACCCAGCCTCTGGCCACCCTTTGCTTTTGCTCTCCCATTGGAACTTGGCCCTCATAGACTTTGTGTGCATGCTAGTAAGCTTGCTGGTCAGTAATTCTCTCCTGCATCAGCAAGAAGAACTGAGTTTCTAGAACTTTCTCCCATGACAGTGTCAGGCCGTTCCCTTGGCCCCTGTCAGCTTTGCACCTCAGAACACATCTGTCTGTACCCCCACCTTTGCCCTTAAATCCCTGTCATGCCATCCCATCACCTTCTCCACGCAGAACGATACCATCCGTTCTCACTGTGGACCCAAATTTATGGACATGGGCTCTCTTTAATTGGCGCACAAGTTAGGAAGCAAATATTGTGGAAAGGTTTTATTAAAAACCATCCATCTCATGGTCTCAGGCCTTTCAACCATGTTCACCGTCTGTGCTTGGAATTCCACCTCCACATTTTAAAGTCATATGCATGTACTTTTCTCTCTGAATCACTTACACAATTGCCCAATATGGTTACAATCATCGGTTTCTCTTACATTCATATTAAGTATTAACAGGCAAAGTTCATTCACAGCTGAGCCAAGCAGGGCACTATAAGAACATTTCTTTAATCATACATGTTTTATTTCCTGGAGAAGCGATTGCCACATTTTTTTTTTCTTTCTTTCTTTCTCTCAGGTTCTGAGGCTTGATTTACCTCTCCAGGCTGTGGGTTTTTTTTCCTTTTGGCATGCTTTGTGATTTTTGTTGAAAGCTGGACATGATGTCAAAGGAACTGAGGGAAATGGGCCTTCGTTTAGTGTGATTGGGTAGCCTGCTGTGTGTGTGGGGGGGGGGGGGCTGTGTGTATCTGTGTTATTAGAGTCTAAACTTCTCTCTTATGTTCTCAGTTTTCCTTTGTCCTATGGTCTTTGGATTTCCCTAAAGATCTCTTCATCTTTTTTTTTAAACATCCAGGTGTGGTTGCCTCTCGCACACCCCAACTGGGGACCTGGCCCGCATGTGCCGTGACTGGGAATCGAACTGGCGACCCTTTGGTTCTCCGGCCTGCGCTCAATGCACTGAGCCACCCCAGCGAGGGCTAGAGAGCGCGTCTTAGTGGGGTCTGGGGCTGGTAGTTCTTTGAGCTACACGCCTGTGAATCTCCAGGGGCCTGTTGATGGCGGAGCTGGGGCGAGGGAACGCTCTGGTCCCAGGGCTTATCAGGAAGAATTTCTCTGCCTTCCTGTCACAGGCTGGAGGGGGATGGAGGTGCGTGTTCCCCGTCCGGCTAGGTAGCTGGGTTTTGGTGAAAGCCCAGCGGTTCAGGCTCTGGTAGAGCAGTTTCCTTGGAACAGGGCATGTTAAAGAGAACAGAGAACTACAGGTGTGTTCGGAACGCGCCCTTCTTCCCTTCTGCCAGGAGCCAGAGGCCATTTCGTTCCCTCTCTGCCGTTGGCGCGTGGAGGTCAAAGTCACAAAAGTGTGAGGGGCCCTAGGGCTGGGCCTCCTCAGGGCTTTGAACTCTCAGCTGGTCCCATGGAGTCTGTCAATTACAATTTAAGGTTATCCCACTGGACTGGCTCCCGCCCCCCGGGGAAGCTGTGATTTTAGGTATCGTCCTGTCTTTCTGGTTTTGAGGGGGGTGGGGGGCAGCAGTTTGCCCTGCAACCTTACTTCTTTGATGCGTCTAAGTTGATTTTTAATTTGTTCAATTTTTTTTTTTCTTGTGAGAATGGACATGATGACCTTCCAAGCTTTCAAGATGTTGGACCAGAACCCTGAAATTCTTTCCTTTGAATCTCTAGCTAAGTTTCCTTCTTCTCCTGATGTCCTATACGATTTCTTAACAGGCCTGGCTGGGGTGGCTCAGTGGATTGAGCACCAGCCTGCAAACCAAAGGGTCACCGGTTCGATTCCCAGTCAGGGCACCTGCCTGGGTTGTGGGGTCGGGTCCCCAGTTGGGGGCGTGTGAGAGGCAACTGCACATGGATGTTTCCCTCCCTCTCTTTCTTTCTCCCCTCCCCTCTCTCTAAAAGTAAATAAAATCTTTTAAAAAAAATCTCTCTCAACAAAATTAACCAGATATCAACCTGTTCCTCCTATGCGAGCCTTTGTTACCGGAGACACCCCTCTAGGAGCCCTGCACTCCCCTGAGCCCCCTGAACCCCCGGCTCTAGGCTGGCTGCACCCTGAGTTCCTTTCGCTGCAACTCCATGACGTCACTTTCTACTGATATTTCTTTTTTTTAAATTTTATTGTTATTGTATTACATCCATCCCCTTTTTGCTCCCCTCTGTCCCCCTCCCCTGAAGGGGGACATTTCCCCTGAAGTCAATCCCACCTGTTGTCCATGTCCATGGTTCCTTTATACTAGGTTCTTGTCTGAGCTGCTCCCCTTCCTTGCTTCTGCCTCCCCCCTCCCCCCAACCCTGTTCCCCCTGACCACTGAAGGCCTATTCACTATATTCATATCTTTGGTTGTTTTGCTTGTTGTTAGTTTTGTTCATTATTGTCCCGTAATGGGTGAGACCATATGATATTTGTCCTTCACTGACTGGCTTATTTCACTAAGCATAATACTCTCCAGTTCCATCCATGTTGTTGCAAAGGGTACAAGTTCCTTCTTTCTTTCTGCCCTATAGAATTCCATTGTGTAAATGTACCAAAGTTTTTTGATCCAATCATCCACTGATGGGCACTTAGGCTATTCCCAGCACTTGGCTATTGTAAATAGTGCTGCTATGAACATAGGTGTGCATAGGTTCTTATGAATTGGTGTTTCAGGATTCTTTGGGTATAGTCCAAGTAGTGGAATCGCTGGATCAAAAGGCAGTTCCATTTTTAGTGTTTTAAGGAAACTCCATACTGTTTTCCACAGTGGCTGCACCAGCCTGCATTCCCACCAACAATGCACCAGGGTTCCTTTGTCTACTGATATTTCTTCTGCCTTCTAGCCACGATCTCCTGCAACCCATGTTTTCTCTCTTCCATTTGTTTACTGTCTCAGTAGAGCGCATGTTTTTACAGCGTCACAGGAACTGGTGCACAGGAAGCACCTTTTAAAACATCTTTAACGCCTGACAATGTCTACGCTGCTATTACACTTAATAATGCATTTGGCGGCGGAGAGAACTCTGGGCAAAAATCATTTTCCCTCAGAATATGAAGGGCAGGGCTCCGCTCGCCTCTGATTTTCACTCTTACTTTGAGAAGCTCAGCGCTCCTTCGGTTCCTGGTGTTTTAGTTGTTTCTTTCTGGAAGCTGTAGGATTTATCTTTATCTCTGGGATTCCCAAACTGCTCACTGATGTGCCTTTGGGTCTTTATCCACAATTGAGCTACTTAGGCCCATTTAGTGAAAACCCATCTCCTTCCGTTATGAATTTTCTGGTTTTCTTCCTTCTCTCTCTTTCAGCTCCTACAAGTTGGAGGTTGATGTCCTACATTTTTCCTAACCTTCCTCTCTTGCTTTGCCATAGTTTATGTGTCCCCGTTTCTAACAGATTTTCTTGTTTTTCGATAGCTTTGCCAATTCTTAAGTTTTATTTTTGTTACCTTCTTAATTTCCAAGTGTGGTTGTTGTTCGGTTTTTCTCCTTCCTGCTGGTCCTGTTCTCATTCCTACCCTTTCGTGTGTGGTAGCTGGAATACCTTCTCTCACTTGACCTTGTGAATGACGGTCTGTAGTTCTTCACGAGAAGGTTTCCTTCCCGTACCTGGGACTCCTCGGCGGTTGCCTTCCAGTTGAGAATAGGCCGGGAAGAAGCTGGGAGGTGCAGCGTGGGGAGGTGGTGGCGGGTGCTGTGTCGGGGGGCACTTGGCCACGGGGTGAACCCCAATGAGGCTCCGGAACCCGCTGGGGAGAGCAGGCCTGCTGCTTGCTTTGCAGAACGCGATGACTCCCCTCATTTGTGTCCCGTGCCTCACCCATCCCAGTCCCCACTTTTGCTGTCCCCAAAGCGGAGCCTCTCTGGATCCAATTCTTCGGGGAGAATAATTTCCCTGTGAGCAGGGGGACAGGGGGGACAGCGGGGATGGGGGAGGACAGGATCTGCCCGCCGTGTTTCCAGGCCCCGTCCAGCATGCTCTCATGCCAGAGCGCACCGCTGGCCCGTCACATTCCCCGTCCACATGCCACCTCCCCCGTGTCCGTGAACACCGGCCAGGCTCTAGTCCCCTTGTGCGAAAACAAAGCAAAGGGAGCAGAGACCCCTGATGGCAGCATTGGGTGCCCCATCCTGACGCCCCTCGCCCGCCGCTGGTGAGCGCTGGGGCTGCAGGCGCAAGGCAGGGGTGCATGTGAGCCCGGGGCCCGTCCCAGCCCGGGGGCCACCGGCCTCAGGAGCCCCCAGAGCCCGACCTCAGCTCCTCGGCGTGTCTGCCTGTCTAAGCCCCAGGGCGGTCCCTTCTGCCAGTTTGTCCGCCACCCTCTCCTGCCAGGGTAGCGCTGGCCCCGTCTTGGGCTGTGCCCGGGTTTGCCCTGGGGGGTCCCTGAAGTCTATAGTCAGCTCCTCTGGGTCACAGCAGGGGCTCTGGCTGTCATGCTTCTCTTGTCCCCAACCCCCCAACCCTGTTTTTCTGTCCAGCCCTGGACACCAGGCCTGCAGAGCTCCGGGTCCTGAAACGGGGTCTCTGGACTGCGGGGACCCTGCAGCAGGCACCCCCCTCCAATTCCCTTTGCCGGGAAACTCAGATGACTTGAAGGGGCCTGTTGTCCTGCCCCTCGCGGACCTGCACCCACGCCCTATGCTGTCGTCCGGCCTAGACCCCGGTGCAGGTTTAAAAAATGGTCTCCGAAGTCACCAAATTCTTTCTCCTTTCCACCCCCAACCACCTCCAATAGATGCAGACACATGGCAAAGCTCAGCCCTTGGCTTTGGTTGCATTTTTGTTTATTTTTTCATTTCTTTGGTTTTGTTGTTGATCGCCCTCCTCTTAGCCACTATTCTGGTGTCAAAGTTTCAGGACCGATTCTCTAGTCTGCCTTCCGAGCTTCAGAGATGTGTGTCTGGTTATCTGCTTCATAGTCTCACTTTTGTGTCGGATGGACACTTCAGCACAGTCAGCACTGAGTTCATCCTTCACCGGAAATTAACTGGAGCTCCTGCACGTAGGTGCGTCCGTGTGGCTGTTGTGTGGATTTCTAACTAAGCTCAGAATATCGAAGTCATCAGTTTCCTCTCGCGCTCACCTCCCGTTTCAGCCGTCTTCTTTCTGTCTTGCCTTTTCTTCCTTTTTCTTGGCACTTTTCACCCTGCTCGGCGTAAGCCTTCCTGACCTCATTACCCAGGCGGCTGGCTGCTCTGAAAGTGACCTTCCAGGTGGGCAGGATCTCCCTCCCAACTGGCTTCACTGCCAGCTCCATTGGCTGGTTCATCGGGTCGCGTCCTTACAGCACAGTGAGACCTCTCTCTCTCTGCCCCGTGACTCCGCTGCTCCAACCTCGGAGGCCCCTGGGGTGGGCTGGGCTGCAAAGACCCTTATGGAGCTGACGTTCAACCCTTGGTTGGACTGGAAGTCATTTCCATCTTTGCTTTGCTGGCGAATAAGCAGAACAAGAATACCAGAGGGTGGGAATGGGTCCCTGTTGACTTTCTAGCTCCTCATGAGGGTGCTGATGTTGGGGGTTGGGGGTTGGTTAGGTCAGGGAAGCTTGAAACTTGAATGTTACCACCTTTTTGATCTTTTGGGGCTTGTCTTGGATGTAGCAGGTGTGTTGGGGGAGGCGGGTTAGACGTGCACGAAACTAGTCCACAGCCACGAGGCTCTGTGCTCCATTGCATGTGCGTCATCAGACCTACCTGATAGCGGAGTGGGCCTGGGACACGGCCTACCATGGTACCCGTGCGGGACGCCACATGTGGCACCGTGGGGACCACCTGTGCTCAGGGCAGACGGTGCTGATAATCGCAGCCTCCTTCAGAAGCCAGGAGGTGGCTTCCCCATCCTCAACAACGTGCCTCGGCCATTTCTTGCCGATTCATTCATTCATTATTCATTCCTTCTCCACAAGCACGTGTGGGGCCCCGGCCACGGGCCAACATTATTCCACGTGCTGGACATACTGCAAAGAAAAGGCCAGATGCCTCTTCTGATGGACCTTACACTTTCACTTGGGGATAAGGACAGTCAGTGAGTAAACAAACAAGGTCATCTGAGAGACTCATAGACTTGGGGGGGGGATAAATCGGGGCACCGCCAGGGACAGCGCTGGGGGTGCCTGACTGAGGAGATGCAGGCGGGTGGTGCTGAGGAACATTCCACAGGGACTTGGGAGTCAGTCCAAGGCCCTGAAGCTGGAAGCCGGTGAGACTTGTTTCCAAGACAACAGGCGGCCAGAGTAGCTGGAGGAGGGGAAGGAGTGGGTGCAGGGAGGCTGGGCGTGCTGACCTGTTCCGTGGGCTGCGGCCCTCCCGGGGCCCGGTGCCCAGTCTAAAACCGACAAAGGCGGATACAGTGCTAAAACCTTAACGTTGAAGGCTCTTTATGGGCTGATCCTTGCCCATTGCTGCAGTTCACCTTGCCCTTGCTCAAATATATTGTTTCATTTTACCACACATACGCTGCAAACACCTTTTCTTCCATGTTCTGCTTCCTTATTCTCTTTGCCTTCAGGCCTCCTTGCAAGTTCTTCTCTTTCAATAAACCCCGGCTAGGGGGACAGCCCTGGGTAACTTTTCCAGCCCCCAAATTCCCCGACAGCTGTCACGTGTGGCATTTTTCACGGCGCTCAGCGTAACAAACTAAAGAACTTATTTCCTGCCTTTAACTGGGTTCGCTAATCTGGTGGCTGTGGCCTACGGTTTGAAGTCTTGGGCTCTTCTGGGTGACCTTGCCCCCAGGGTGGCCACTCAGTGCCGGGATGACCCCAGGAGCTCCCCAGCGAGGCTGCGTGTTTGCGGCTGGTGAGCTGAGGTCTCATGAAGTTGGGGATGAGACTGGGCCCTTGAGGGCCAGGAAGCCCCCTTTGTGACCTGGGCAGGGAGAAGAACTGGTCAGAAGGGACTGATGAAGGAAAGGGTCAGCTTGGAGACCACGTTTAGTTGTTGAAAATCATCACCAGGCCCAAAGCCAGTAGGTAAATTTAAAAACATCCTCAGCTTTAATGCACCAATAACACCATCTTTATATTCAAAGCACAGTAAGTAATAAAACTCTCACGGGTGGGCGAACAAAGCTTAGACCGAAAGCCGTATTTTAGGTGCTCCAAGGTGGCAGCAAAAGGCCGGAACCCAAATGAAAAAGCAGACGAGAAGTTGTAGCAGCAGTGAAGTCACATTTCAGGAATCCACAACCTTGATAAGCATCGAGTTCTGGAAAGAACATTTGATGGTCGTGTGATCTTTATCATCAGGCTAAATTAACTACCACCTGGGAACATTTCTGCAAATCCGAAAATCACTGATGTTCCAACGTAGGGGATACGGGTGCTTTACTGTCTCGCCCCCCCCACCCCCATCCCCAGAGACATGAACAACTAACGTGATGCATTTAGTGAACTTGGTCCTTTTAGATCACTGTTCTAAAAAGCTGAAAAAAAACCTTTATTATTATTATTATTTTGCTGTTGGCTAAATAAAAGTAGCAATAGATACTCTGAGCCCTGAGCAAGCAGACCACCCATCAATAAGTCAATAAGTGAACGCCCAGCCTGAGCTGCTGTGTTTTCCATGAGGCCCATTAAACCTTCGCTAATAAGACAGCTGAGCTGCCAGCCTTCAGCCCTGGGAAGGAAACCTGATCCTGGCAGGCGGGCACGGAGCTTTTTAATTTAGCTGGAAGAGAGTGTGACTGTGCACGGGGGTGGTGTCTTTTTTTTTTTTTTTTTTTTTTTTGCAATTGCCCAAGGGCTGTTGCTTTTTAAAACGTTTATATTCATTGAAAAATGTAAATGCCACAGGTACCAAGAGCAGGAAGCCTCGTGCCAGTCTGATGGCTTCATCTCACTAATTACGAAAAGATATGCGAGCTGCGATTGGGAACATTGAATAAAATCCTGGAATAAATTTCTGGTGCTTACACGTTCAGGGAGTTAATAATAAAAAGTACCTCCCTCAGAAACGTGTACGGCTTGATGGATTCCAAGTCCGTGTGACACAGTACAGGGCAGGTGTGTGGGACCTTGGTCACCGGGCCCCCGCGGCAGGGGGGACTGAGGCACAGGGTCCTGCAGCAGGGGCGAGGGTGTCGGCCAGAGCCGGCATCTGCCTGCCTCCTCACGCTTGTGTCACCTGTGAGCTCATTTTTTCATGTGAGCCTTTGAAGTGGCGGCCGGCCAGCCTCTGGGTTTGACAGATGAGCATCCCGTGGCCTGTACCTGGCCGACTGCACAGGTGGGACTCGGCGTCATTTGCCGGCTCCCGTGGACAACGCGTCTCCGGGATGCCCGTTCAAAGGTCGCTCTGGCAACTGGAAAGACGTCATGACCCTCTTCTCCGGGTACTTGGGCTAAATCCAGGAACCCTGGTCTTAGGTGGCTTTTTCTCTCTCCTCCTCCTCTTCCTCCTCCTCCATCTCCTCCTCCTCCTCCTCCTTTTTCAATTTCTAAAGAACAATCAACAGCTGTCATTTGAAGCTCACCAAGTAATAATTCTGCAAGATCTAATGGAAAAACAAAACAAAACAAAACACACCAAAACCCAGAAACAAAACAGCACTGGTTTGAGTTGGCTAAAAGGGGTCCGTGAGCGGAAAAGCCCCGAGACCACCGGGCCTGGGTTTTCCTGGGGGGCCCCCAGGACCCGGGCCTGCGGAGGCCGACCTGCCCTGGCCAGGCGGGTACCTGTCACCTCCACTCTCCTCTCGTGCCTTTCGGAGCTGCCACCCGTCTCCCTACCCCCCGGGTCCCACTATGACGAGTCGCTGTAAAGCTTTTCCCGGCCTCCCAGGGGCAGAAAAGAGCCAGCAGGTGCCTCGCGGCCGGCGGACCCGCGAGGCTGGCGGGACCCCGCGCGGGCCGCGGGGAAAGGGGTGCGCCGCCTCCCCCGGACCAGCCCCCGCTCCGCGGCGCCTCCCGGGGCGCGCGATGGGGAGGAGGGCGGCGCCAGGCAGCGGTGTCGCCCAGCGGCCCGGGCGCGCCGAGGAGCAGGTGCGCGTGCGGCCGCGTCCCGGAGCCGCCCCGTCCCGAGGCGCCCGCTCGCCCCCCGCCCCGTCGCGGGCGGGGCGGAGGCAGCGCAGGTAGTGACGGCGGCCGAGCCCGCAGCGGGGGTGGGCGCGCCGGCGGGGGGCGGGCGGCGGGCGGTTCTCGGGCATAAAGGGCGGCGCGGCGCGGGGAGCGGCGACCCGGGGCAGGATGCCGAGCGTCTGGGTCTCCGAGTCCGCGCCGCGCGGCCCGCGGCCGCTGCTGCCGCCGCTGCTGCTGCTGCTACTGGCCCTGGGCGGCCGCCTGCGCGCCGAGCCGGGGGCCGGCAAGGAGGTTTGGTTCCGCTTCGCGCGCCCGCAGGCCCCCGAGACCGCCGGCCCGCTGCAGGACACCTTCCCCGACGGCTTCTTCTGGGCCGTGGGCACCGCCGCCTACCAGACGGAGGGCGCCTGGCGGCAGCACGGCAAGAGCGAGTCCATCTGGGACCGGTTCACGCACCAGCCCCCCGCGCCCCCCGCCGCCCCCACGGTGGCCCGCCTGCAGTCGGGCACCCTGCCGCCGCGGCCCCCGCCCCCGCCCGCCACCGGGGACGTGGCCAGCGACAGCTACAACAACGTCCTGCGCGACGTGGAGAAGCTGCGGGAGCTCGGGGTCACCCACTACCGCTTCTCCATCTCGTGGGCTCGGGTGCTGCCCAACGGCACGGCCGGCGCGCCCAACCGCGAGGGGCTGCGCTACTACCACGACCTGCTGGCGCGGCTGCGCGGGCTGGGGGTGCAGCCGGTGGCCACCCTCTACCACTGGGACCTGCCGCAGCGCCTGCAGGACGCCTACGGGGGCTGGGCCAACCGCTCCGTGGTCGACCACTTCAGGGACTACTCCGAGTTCTGCTTCCGCCACTTCGGCGACCAGATCAAGTACTGGATCACCATCGACAACCCCTACGCGGTCGCCTGGCACGGCTACGTCACGGGGCGCCTGGCCCCTGGCGTCCAGGGCGGCGCGAAGCTCGGGTACCAGGTGGCGCGCAACCTTCTGCTGGTGAGTTCGAGGGGCCGGGGCCTCCAGCGCAGACGAGGCCCCGTTGGAGCACGTTTGAGGTGCACACGGGGTGCGAGTGGGGGCCCGGGGCCGCGCAGCTCGGGCTGGGGGGCGCGGCGCTGGGAATGGCGCGGAAACCCCGCGGTGGGCGCGCGCCTGCGTGCCCGGAGCGAGTGCTCGCTGGGGCCGCTCGTCAGAAAGAAATCGAATCGGGTTCTCGGGTGAGGAATGGGAGCTCCCCCCACGGGGTGTCCGGGAACCCCCGAGGCAGGCGGCGAGGATTTCCAGCAGCGGCGGCGGGGAGGGGGCGGAGCGCGGAGCGCGGACACCCGCGCGCTCGGACGCAGGCGGTGACCCTGCACCGGAGGTGGCGGGGATGGTGCGGGGTCCTCGGTCGCGCGGACGCCCGGGTGTTCGAACCGCATCTGCTGGAGAGCTGGGTTCAAGTGTCTTTGGAAGGTCTTTCCGTTCAACTTTACTTATTCGTCCCGGGCGTGGGGAGCCTTATCACAACCTTGAACGAAGCTAGCCATGGCCATGCTCGCGTGTTTCCACGCTGCGCCCTCCACCAGGAGGGTCCAGCCGGCTGCGGTTCCTCCCGAGCCCGGGGGCAGGGAATCTGCTCCCGCAGAGCGTGCAAGGACCCCGCCTTTGTTTGACAAACACGGGATGCTGGTGACCGCAGGTGGATAGGTATCTTTTCCTTAACATCCTTCAGCGCACGGCTCCTGCACCTTTTCCGTGGGGAGGTCCTTGGAAGGAATCAAAAACGCCCCTGAGCGCCACCTGTTTATGGTTGGTGACAGGAAAGCCTTGGGAAGAATTGGCCCCTCTGTGGAGGAAGACCCAGGCCAGGTTGAGCCCATACCAGGAAAAAAGTAAGCGGTTCATGGACCAGCCGGTGGATGCAATAGGCCACGTCTGTAGCAGCACTACTTCAGATTTAAATCGTACACGTTCGATCTGAGGAGTGCTTGGAATGAACGCCCCATGTTGACAAAGGTCATCAGTTGCTATTTTTTGCAACTCACATAATTATTTCATTTAGAAAGCAAGGAACGGAGACAGCAGGGCCTTTCTGGGACTCTGGTCTTTTATTTATTCATTTAAAAAGACATGTCTCCAGTCTTTTTGGAAATTATTATTTATTTTGAGAAGATTTTAGTATTTTTTTAGAGAGAAGGGCAAGGAGGGAGGAAGACAGGGAAAGAAACATCAACGTGTGGTTGCCTTTTGCATGCCTTCGGCTGGGGACCTGGTCCACAACCTGGGCACGTGCCCTGACTGGGAATCGAACCCGTGACCCTTTGGTTCACAGGCTGGCACTCAGTCTACTGAGCCACACCAGCCAAGGTGACTCTGATATTCTAGATAGTCAACATGCTTTTGATTCCCGTGTCCACTCTCAGCCCTTTGATTAAAATTTCAGTTATAATTTTGAATCCTTACACACACACACACACACACACACACACACACCCCTTGTCAAACACTAACCATCCTTCCCAGGAATGCAGTGGACTTTGACTTGGTAAGAAGCTAGTGACAGGCTCCCTCCCCCTGGCTTCTGCTGATGCTGCAAACAAGATGCTAGTGGCTGTCAAACATTAATTGTGCTTTCCAGTTCCTTCGCCTTGGAGCGGAGTCATGTTTGCGTCTTGGAGGGGGAGGGAAGTTTTCATCCTCTGAGACAAGCCAAGACCTATGCTGCAGGTGTCATTAGCGGGCCGTTTCACCTGGGGTTTGGGTGTTGCTGCCCCTCGCAGAGGTATCTGGGTGCGGGAGCTGATGCTGGAGAGGGGTCAGGGGGGGCCCTACCCCTCCCCTGTGGCTCTGCTCCTGGCTTCCACTCTTTCAAAGCAGGCTGAAGGGACCCCCTGGGGACACTGGACATTTGACACCTCGCCTGTCCCCCTAATGACTTAAGCCCCCTTGTCTGATGGCCGGGAGGGCAGGAGGCAGGCCAACAAAGCGGGATCTTCATTCTAGGCGCTCCTCAGAATGGAGGCCTCCATGTTCTTTTGTGAGGTCCTGGTCCTGGGAGAAACCTTGGCAAAAACTGGGAGGGAGGGGGGGGAAGAGAAGGAGGGGTGAAGAAAAACAGTTTGTCCCGAAGGCATTTCCCCGGGGAGCTCTGGGTGCTGGGCATCTCTGCTCCCCAGGGACCAACCAGAAGAGAACGTACCTTCTCTCTCTGGCTCGGGGAGGGACCACGTGCCTTCGCAGCTCTGGAAAGACGGCTCTTGAGGACCCCTGAAAAACCAGCCTCGAGGCCTGAGGTGGGGGGCTCAGCCCCAGGGGTGCCTCTGAGTCTCTGAGAGGGCCCGACGGAGGTGTAGACAACTCCTTTCTGGGGGGAGGTGGGGTCAGGTGACTGTCCTTCACGCATGGGTGTGTGGGACACACGTGACTATTCCGGGCGGACATTCAGGGGCGGGGCTGAGGGAGCAAGTCAGCTGGTTCTTGAAGAAAAGGTGGGATTTTCCTAAACAAGGGACTTTATCGTGTTCACATATAACACATCCTGCAGAGTCCTTGTCTTGGTACCCTGGGGGTGGGGGGGACATCAGTGGGGGGTTCTGAACACATTTTCAAGGGAGTTGGAGCTGTCAGCCTTGTGACCGATTGAAAATAAGATGTGGGATGAAGGAAGGGTTGGTATTTGGGGCTCAACCCACTGAAGACAGGAGTTGGCGTAACGGAGGCGGGGCAAACAGGAGTTGGTGTTGGGATGTGTTGGAGGTGACAGGCCCCCGGGGGACATCTCAGTGGGGGAGGCTGCCGTCTGGCCGTGTCCTGCGCTCTGGGCAGAAGTGACGGCTGGGGACTGATGGTTTGCCGCGGTCAGAGAGTAGCAAGGATCTGAGGAATCAGCAGGCGTGAACCCGGAGAGGAGGCCCCAGCGTGGCGTCCTGGGCACGCCAGTGTTCATGGGTGTGATCACCATGGAACATAATAAAGAAGATTCCGGGCTGGGCGGGGGGTGGGGGCGGGGGAAGTGCCCTGGTTGGCTTGCAGAGCACGTGTCAGAAGCGACCTTGCTCTCCGGTTGACGTTTGGTTAGCCAGGTAATAGAAGAGGCAGTTTCTCCACTAGATATGTGCTCGCATTATACATGCTCCGTACTTCTGGGGAGCACTGTGCCCATTTTCCTTTCACTCAAATGCGTTCAGTACCTGGATGGAATAATAACTGGGGTGAGACAATGTACTTGATAGAATCGTACTCAATTCAATCGTGCCTTTTAGTCAGAAATAGTTGGAGTATCTCCCAGAGAGCTTGACTCACTCCTCTTTGCGCATCCGATGGAACGCAGCGTTTGTTGAAGGTTACAGGCAAGTCCAAGAAAAAAAGAAAATCAAGAATAGAAAAAGAACTAACACAACTAGTTGAAAAGTGTAGCCATGTTTAACAATGTCAATTATTTCGAGTTAACGAAAGGAGGGACAATACAGGCTCCGAAGCATTCAGATGCCAGTGCGCCCTTCTTGAGAACAGGATGAGTGAACGCTCAGCCGTGGCACCGAGATACGTACCTAGTGAGTCATTACTTTTGCACGTAGATGTCCTCTGCATTATCTTCGTTTTTCAAACAGTATGATTGTTCACAGCCAGGATTTGATTATAATTACTGTGCACAAAAGGTGCCTTTCTTGCAATACGTGCTATCTTTTCAGGCGTGCATTTTAGCTGTAGGTGAATAGAATATATATATTTATCGGGGAAGGTGAGAAAGAAAGAGTGAGTGCATAAAAGTACATGTGGTTACTGAGTCCTCCGAGATCAGATCGTCTCAGGAAACTCCAAAGTGTTGTGTTTGCAATCTCAAACGGATAAAAATAGTCTACTTGAAAATGTATTTCACCGTGGTATATTCCGGGTACCAAGTGAATCAGGAGAAACACTACCTCTTCTCCCCTCTCTCTGAAGATAAACTCTTAATTTGTTTTCCAAGGAGTTGACACAAACACTCCCACGTTGGGACAACCCAGGCTGAGCGGATCATGTGCTTGTGTGTGGCTCTGAGATCAGACACTCTGCATCACACTTATTTTTCAATTGCCAGTGCTTGCCTCGGCCCCTGGAACAGAAGAGATGTTCAATGCAATGTTTAATCAACCAGTACATGTAGATGTAAAATAACTTCCACTTGTTTCAGGAAGCCCTTCTCCCTTGTCAATTGGACAGGTACAGTCTGCCTTCTCGCACAGTATCGGGGAGGGAGTTTTAGCATGAGGAAGACCAGGGAACAGAATTCCTGCCTAGGCACATGGATGACATTTGTGCATTTCCAGGGCAAATAAGATCCTAATTTCATGGCTGACGGCGGGGCAGACCCTAGACACACACATCCTGTTGGCAGACCCCAGTCATGTAGTGTAAGGCGCCTGGGAATTCTTGTTCCCGGCGGAGCCCTGTACTCAGAGAATAATCATAGTATGTTGAAATCAGGTGGGAACAGATCCTTCTGGGCAACCACCGTTTCTGCCACGCCGTCTGCCCCCAGATGTAGTGAGAGTTCAAACAAAATCCTGCATGCCCCCACGCGTGGAGAAAGTACTGGTGTGTTTTTTTTATTAAGCCGTGACATGGTTTTGCTCATGGGTTTATTGTTTCTGAAATTGATTCATTCTAATAGCTTAGTTTTAGATCCCTTAGGGTTTCTATCTAAGCAATCATGTTTTCTATGAATAATAGAATGATTTTGCTTTCCAACCAAGAGGCCTTTCCTCTGTGATTTGTTTTACTACTCTGGCCAGGACCTCAGGACAAGGTCAATAGAGGTGATGAGAGGGGTGTGTCCTTAGCTGCTCTGGTTTCCCTTTTGGTCCGCTCATCCCCAGGGACGGAAGGAATCAATGTGCATGGAGGCCCTGCCGCGTGCCAGCTTTGTGTTGGGAGTCTGACCTCGGTCCTCTCCTGTGGCGCTCACCCCAGGCCGGCGAGAGACGCAGGAAGACCAGCCTTCCCCGGCTAGGTTCCTGAAGCAACGTGGCACAGGGCCGGCAGCGGGAAGCCCAGCGCAGGAACACGGCCTGAGGCCCCGTCCCTCCTGCGCACTTTGGCCCAGCCTGGGCGGTTGCTTCCTCGTCCAGGCCTCTCTGAGCCGTGCAAAGCCTGCGGCTGGAGGAGCGCCCGTGGCTGCGCACCAGCGTACCGCCTGGCTCCGATCAGGACGTTCCCGGGCCCCTCCCGCTCCCTCGGGCCCCGGCTGCACCCACGGGCGCTCTTGCTGCAGGGCGCCGCGGGCCTGCAGCTGGGCCCTGGCCCGCTGTCCTGAGGACGAGCGTGAACTGGTCCCTTTCTTTTCTGTTTCCCTGCGACATGTCAGGCTGAGGTTTCTTGTCAACTGGAAAAGGAGGGGCAGGGAGTCAAAGGAGGGGAAGACAGCGGTTTTTACGCCACATGGACAAATGCCACTCTTCCTCGGGTCCGCGTTCAGGAAGGGGGAACAATGCCTTCAGGGATTGATTTCCCAAGAAACTAAACATGAAAGTTCATCGGAAACGAGTCCAGTCCGCTGGAATGTTTGGCTGACCTGGGATGGCGCCGTGAGGCCATTCTTGGACACCTGCACCGAAGTGAACCACGAGAAGCCTATGAGGAGAAATGAAGAGGCCGTGAGCCAACGTGAGGAAAAGAGCAGATCCCGGCCCAGGGGGCCGGGATGGAAATTGGCACGACCCTTTCGGAGAATCTGGGTCAAACAGAGTTGAGCGCATTTTTAAAGATGGGATGTTCGGCGGGTAAACGGCTGATAAGCAGCACTTGTATTGGTAGGAATTGCAAAGGAAAGAGAAAGGCAATCCATGCAAGGCGGGAAGAACCCTGTTCTCCTTGGTGGTGATCAATAAAAAGGGAAACAGGTGACAGTAAGGTAGCAGAAGTCCCTAAGGTTTTATCGGAATATAAACTTGGTTTCATGGGGGCAAAGCCCATGTCATTGCTGTAGGGCTGGGCACTGATTGTTCCCAGCATCTCTGCTCACAGCCGTGTGTGTATGTGTGTCGGGGGGTCGCTGGTCCCCTGAACGCAGGGCCCCGAGGGGAGTTGGCACTGTCCCCACGTCTGGAGGATGGGCTATGGTACATGTTGGAGCTGGCCCTTTAATTTATTTCACTGATTTTTCGTAGGGAAGGAGAAAGATTGTGAGGACACGGGTTAGAAATTTGTCTCTGAGAGATGACTGCACAATAGGAAATTGGCTCCAACAATTGGAGCCAACTCGAGAACTCCCAGTCCCTCAGGATTACGAAAAAGCGATAATCCAACTTAGGAATTCCTGGTGTGATCATAGAGTTGGGTTTGGCTCTTTTCACGAAGCCTGTTCCTTAAAAAGCACATAATCCCCAGTCAGTAAGACATCATCACAGATGCTGATTGCGTTAATTCTTCAAAAGTCTGAACAGTAGCGGCACAGCGACACCAGGAAGTCACCTTTTCCATGGGCGGCGGGAGACGGTGGCCATCATTCCAGGCCAGGGAGCGGCCCACGGTGGGCTGACCTGGTTCTGAAACAGGTTTTGGATGGCAGGGCACTTTTTCGGTGAGGTTGGGTGAGAAACAGGCCCAGTCGGGCTGAGAGTTGGAGGTCGTGCTCGGTGTCCCCTCACCCTGGGAGACGAATTCACCGCGGGCCCGTGTGTTTGCTTTCAGGCTCACGCCCAGGTGTGGCACCTCTACAACAGCACCTTCCGTCCGGTGCAGGGCGGGCAGGTGTCCATCGCCTTCGCCTCCCACTGGGTCAAGCCTCGGCAGGTGACCAACAGCAGCGTTGAGGCGTGCCAGAAGTCTCTGGACTTCGTCCTGGGCTGGTTTGCCAAACCCATATTCGTTGACGGGGACTATCCCGACAGCATGAAGTCGGACCTGGCGTCCGCCCTGCCTGCGTTCAGCGAGCCCGAGAAGGAGCTGATCAAAGGGACCGCGGACTTTTTTGCTCTGTCCTTCGGAGCAACCCTGAGCTTCCAGCTTGTGGATCATTCCATGAAGTTCGGCCAGTCGGAATCTCTCAGCCTGAGGCAGCTGCTCTCCTGGATACACCGCGAGTATGACCGCCCTCGGGTATTCATCGTGGAGAGCAGCTGGTCTGCCTTGGAGAACACCAAGCAGGAGGACGTCCAGTATATGTATTACCTCAAATTTTTTGTCATGGAAACTTTAAAAGGTAGGGCTGGGGGTAAGATGCGAACTTCCTGCCCAAGTCTGCTGGTGAAACAGTCCCTCCCCAGCGGTGGGATGGTATAGGGTTTGGTTGCGACGGGGGAACGGATGTTGGTTATGATAGAAGGAGTTCATGTCATGTATCCTTTCTCATTCGGGGGCTTGGGGAACTGAGATTCATGTTCAAACCCACGTCGCCAACGGGAAACTGGGTTATCACGTGTGAAATCACTGGCCTTTCGGAACGACTACTTTAGATTCTGGGACTAGGTTTTAGATGACGCTAAGGGTTAAGTAATCCCCAGGACATCCAGCTCTCCTGACATGTTTTGGGGGTTCTTAGGGTCTGTACCGAGGGAAACGCTTTTTTTCTCAACACAGGAAATATCAGTACTTTTTGGAGAAAACAGGAAGCGGTCCATGCTTTTAAAGACTTCATTTATTACATCAGGCCCAGTGCGGGGAGCCTTAGCTAGAAAGGGAACCGTCTTCCCCGGCCCAGGGAACACCCACGGGAAAGAAGGGGAATCCAAACCAAAGCGTAACGGGGATAAGAATCTAGGGCCCGAGTTATCCAGGTTTGGTTAGAGCCCCGGGCGGGCCGTGGGTTCACCCAGCGAGGAGCCTGGACTGCGTAATTCTCGTCCTTCCAAAGGAACGCCGGCCCGGGGCTCCCATGCTGGGCGGCGGGTCCAGGGGGGGCTCCGTAGCTCCGGTCCTCTTTCCCCTTCGCAGCTGTCTGCCTGGACGGGGTGGACGTCTTCGGGTACACGGCGTGGTCCCTGCTGGACGGCTTCGAGTGGCAGAACGGCTACACCATCCGGCGTGGCCTCTACTACGTCGACTTTCTGAGCCAGGAGAAGAAGCTGCTGCCAAAGACTTCGGCCGCCTTCTACCGGCAGCTGGTGGAGAAGAACGGCTTCCCTCCGCGGCCGGAGCAGCAGCCCCTCGAGGGGAACTTTCCCTGCGGCTTTGCCTGGGGGATCACCAACAGCTTCCAGCAGGTAAGCGGGCTGCCAGGCCCCTCGCTGCTTCGGACGCCGTGGCGGCCGCGGGTCCGACCTCCCGGGACTGCAGGTGGCTCCTGGGGGGCGTCCTCGGTACGATGCACCCTTCCCTCCCAAGCCTTCCTAGCTTCTCCACCTTGCCCTTTAAGTAAGCCCCCGAAGGGGAACAAAACGTGTGTCAGTATTTGGGATCTGTTAAGATAGACTCTTTCTTGCTCTACACATCAGTTTTCCAACCTTTCAGAGCGGCTGAGTTGCTTTATAAACGAGCCGTCACCCCGAGCCCACAGTCTGGGAGGCGCAGGAGACCCCGAGACAGCCCCGAGGGCCGCCGGTCCCGCGGAAGGGCCCGGAGGGTGGGCACCCTTGGTCTGCGATCACCTTCAGCAAGACCCAGGCACGCGGGGGCGGGGGGCCTTCAAAACACCCAGCTGGTGCGCGAGCGCCTCCCGCGCGGTGTTAGTTTTCCTCCAACTGCTTCCCTTACAGAGGCACAGTTTAGTTTCATTTCCAAGGAGTTTATTATTTTCCCCCTGGACTTTGGTCGGATAATGAGCCCGACGCTCAGCCTGCAACGGCGCTGCGCTCGCAGTTGGGGTGCTGGGGGGTGGGGGGCAGGCCGTGGTGACCTCGATCTCCGCCGTATAAAGCATGTCCAGGTCTCACCTCGTTCGTAAGTTCTTGTAAGAAATGAAAGAGGCCCCTGAACACGCCGCTGGCGGACCGCCGACGACCAGGGACGGGTGAGAATCACGGCCGACGTTTGTCATCGGGAGTGAAAAATTCAGCCTGGAAAACATAATGTTAAGGTCCCAAAGAGGACCATGGGGAAGACTGGAAACTGTGGGCCCTCCAGGCCCGTGGGTGAGCCACCGCGTGTCCCCTCTGTCCCCGCAGGTGGACACCACCCTGTCCCAGTTCAGCGACCCGCACATCTACCTGTGGGACGTGAACCGCACGAAGGCGCTCATCAAGGTGGAGGGGCTCGTGGCCCCGAGGAGGACGCCGGACTGCGCGTTCTACTCCGCCATCCAGGCGCAGGTGTCCGCCCTGCGGGACGCGCACGTCACGCATTTCCACTTCCCCCTGGACTGGGCGCAGGTGCTGCCGCAGGGCAACCTGTCCAAGGTGAACCACACGGTCCTGCACTTCTACCGCTGCCTGGCCAGCGAGCTCGCGCGCGCCAGCATCGCGCCCGTGGTGGCCTTGTGCCGCCCGGCCGGCCCGCGGCTGGGCCTGCCGGAGCCCCTGGCCAAGCGGGGCGGCTGGGAGAACCCCCGCACCGCCCTGGCCTTCGCCGACTACGCCCGCCTGTGCTTCCGAGAGCTCGGCCCCCACGTCAAGCTGTGGGTCACCATGCAGCAGCCGGCCGCGCGGAACATGACCTTCAGGGGCGGGCACGGCCTGCTGAAGGCCCACGCGCTGGCGTGGCGAGCCTACGACCAGCAGTTCAGGCGCGCGCAGAAAGGGAAGATCTCCATCGCCCTGCAGGCCAAGTGGGTAGAGCCCGCCTGCCCCGACTCCCCCAAGGACAAGGAGGTGGCGCAGCGGGTGCTGGAGTTCGACATTGGCTGGCTGGCCGACCCCATTTTCGGCTCGGGCGACTACCCCGCCGTGATGAGGGACTGGCTGGACCGGAGGCACAACATCCTCCTGCCCTATTTCACCGAGGACGAGAAGAGGCTGGTCCAGGGCTCCTTTGACTTTCTGGCCATCACGCATCACACCACCAGCCTGGTGGACTGGACGGAGGAACACCCCAAGAAGTACAACAGCTACCTGGCGGTGCAGCACATCAAGGACCCCACCTGGCTGCTGTCCCCCTGCCGGAAGGCGGTGGTGCCCTGGGGCCTGCGCAGGGTCCTGGGCTGGCTGAAGTTGAGGTACGGGCCCCTCCCCACCTACGTCATCGCCAACGGCATCGACGAGGACCTGGAAGATGCCAAAGACAGGCTGCGGATGTATTACATGCAGACCTACATAAACGAGGCTCTCAAAGGTAAGGCCCCTGGGAACGGCCCCTGGGAAGTTGCGGTCCCGGAGGGCACGGCCCCTGTTAGGGACCCGCCACCGGCCGCCACACCGTCACCGTCAGAGGGAGGCGGTGTCCCCGTCATGCGGCCCTGCCAAGTCCTGCGGAGAATTCGCCTTTTCCCCAGAGAGAGAGAGGGTTAACTGCCGGTGGCGTGAGCTGTCCCGCCTGCCACCCTCCGCTGGCCCCGCAGAGGTCCGACCCGCCTCCAGTGCGTGGAGGTGAACTCACGCACACAGCTCGGTCTCTGTCTTCCCAGAAAAGAAGCCCTTTCCGAGGAAACCCAGGGTCACCTGAAGTTTTGTTAAATGCTGCCAACATGTTCCCTGACGCTCCGAGGCCACGTGCAAGTGTCGTGGGCGAAGTGTGCCACTCACGCCTCTCCCCCCCCCCGCCCTTTTGTTTCCCCAGCCTCCGTGTTGGACGGGGTCAACCTGGTGGGCTACTTCGCGTATTCCTTTACCGATCACGAGGGGCCCAGGTATGGTCTCTTTCACTACTCGACCGATCAGGTGAAGCCCAAGATGTCCGTGCAACTTTATAGGCACATTATCGACAAGAACGGCTTCCAGGGCCCCGAGACTCAGGGGAGAGACTGTCCCAAAGACGTCACCCTGTGCAGTGAGTGCGGCTTTTTTCATACCCGAAAGAGTTTGCTCGCTTTTATAGTGTTCCTACTCTTTGTCTTTATCATCTCGCTGTCTCTTATCTTTTACTACTCCAAGAAAAGCAGGGGAAGCTACAAATACTAGCGCAGCCTTTTCTCATTGATGGGATTTGCAATAATGACGCCTCCGCGGCCGCCGGTAGCTACTGGCCCGGGAAAGGCAGGAGACGTTCCGAAGAGTCCCGAGCATTTTCCTGTTTACCGGTTTTGCACGCATTAGGCATATCCATGAGCTGTTAACCCTTCGCACTTGTGAAATGGTGGATTTCACACACCTGGTTTCTACAAAACCTGCCCGTGGAGATAATCATCTCCGACGACAGAGGTTTTGAAATAATAAGCAGAGCGGATGGTCAAATCCTGAATAATGTGAATAATTCCTGGGGTTCTTTTGTTTTGAGGGGGTGGGGGCAGGTGATCAGAAATTTGACAAGGGCCATCCTTTCTGCAACACGCCGTGTAACGAGAGCGTGAGAACTAGGAATCATCCTGTCACACTCCCACTGAAATTTCACGACGTTAGGATATTTCCATCCGGGCTCCTTCCTACATAAAATATTGGCTTCAAGTAATAATGGCAAGTGTTGGAAACCAAAGTCGAATCCCAAGTAGCCATCTCCCAACGGCCAGGTTGGGCCCAATGGTCTCTGTCGAACCAAGTTTCCCTTGAAGGGGACAGGGTACAGGAGCGATGACAAAGGGTGGGCCCTAGGCTGGAGCAAACCCTTTAAGCTCAGCGTCTGTTAAATGCTGCTCCTGGGGACGGACGTCTCTCTGTACAAGGGACAGAGCTTGACCATTTTGTGTGGCTCCCAAGGCCCCCTCTACACTGGGAGTCCTTGGAGGCTTGGTGTCCCTGGGCCTTGCCCAGGGCCTGCCTGCTCGTAGGGGACTTTCAGTGACCACGGGCAACAAATAAATGTGACTGGTGAGTTGCTGGGCTTTGTAGGAAACCACAACCGTTGCGTAACGCGTGACGCTGCAGGGTTGCGGCAGAGGGAAGCGGTGAAAAGTGCGTGCTATGAGCAACCTGACGATTAATTTGATGACAAACCCTTTCATTTTAGAAAAGACCTTGGATTGAATGAGGTGACCTTTCTTGAGAGAGTAAGACCAAGATAAGCCCTCGTCCTATGAAGAATGACTTCACTTTCTGCTCTTTTAGAATGTGCTGTAACTTCTCTGGGTTGAGTGTTGAGGATTCTTAGGTTCCAAAGCGCTTGGTCTGGCCACACTGGAAGATGCGCTCTCGTGAATGCTTTCTGTTCTCGCTGCTACTTCTGTGGAACTGGTTTTGAACTAGTTTCGCGTTGACTTTTTACACTGAAACGGGCTACTGATTTCCAGAAAGGGTGAAGTCTTATCCTCCCATGCGCCTTAAGTAAGCCTTCCTGACACTCAGACAGGGAAATCGAGACACTGGAGTTGTAGACGTTCTTAATGTGTGTTTTGTGGAGAAGTCAGCATCGTGTGTGGCCTCACAAATCTTGCACCAGATAAGAAATACTGTACTGTATTATGCATCATCTTTAAAAGTGGTATTATTCTTTTCCATGAAGGATAAGCTTTTGGTGGTATTCTTTTACAAACAGAACTTATTAAAATTGGAAACTAGAGAATCATAGTTTATTTTACGGATGTATTTTTCTGATTCAAAGAGTAATATATATATATATATTCGCTGTAAAGAGTTTTAAAACACAGAAACTGTATGTAAAAAGAATTACCTGTAATTTCACCACCCTGAGGTAACCACTATTCCTGTAGGATTTTCTTTGACATAACTTGAGTCAGATCATGCTGCAAATTGTTATGTGTCCCTGTGAAGTTTGTTGTGAGCATTTTCTTGGTCACTTATCTTCAACTATGTTGAATGGTTGTAGAGTAATTCCACTACATGAATTTATCACAGCTTCTTTAACCTCACCCATGCCTGTTTGTTGGACTAGCTTCTTATTGTTAATTGCTGCTAAATAATGAAATGTCATTTTGAAATGATTTTCCTTGATGCAATAATTTCTTTGCGTGTATAGAGGAGCCATTCTTCCCCTTGATACAGCTTTATAATAAACCTGCCTGCAAGTTTGCCTGTCTCCGCCATTATTGACTTGCTGCTAGATAGGTTGATCGAAACATTTTCTGAGTTGTCTAAACCACCCAGGTTTTTATTGGAGTGGTGAAGAAATAGGTCTGGTGGGGAGGAGGCTGCCCCGGGCTGGTCACTGCCGTGGAGCTGAGAGGTCATTTCAGACACCAGAAAGCAAAACAGGGAAGAGCTGAAGGGGACAAGGACAAAGCAGAGGCCAGGGTCCACCGGGAGGGGCCCTGAGGCGGGGATTCGATTGTCTGCCCCTTCTTTTTGAGCTTGGGGCATTGGTCTGTAGAGTGGCTGCTGCTGTCACTTCCCAGGGCTATTATTTCGTTTGACTGGACTCAGAGCATTGCCCAGATGAAGTTATTGTCACCTGGCTCTCTCACAACCAATTCTTCCCTGTCCTTTTAGAGAAGTGGTACAATTTCTTCCTTAAACGTTGGGTCAAAGTCACCGGGAACCCTTCTGGGCCTGGTGCTCTCGGTTTCAGAAGATAATTGACGATCGATTCAATTTCTTTAGTAGATATATAGACCTGTGTGGACGGTCTATTTCTCCGTGTGTGAGTTTTGGCAAATTGTGTCTTTTAAGGAATTGGCCGATTTTATCTCAACTGTCCAATTTGTGAGCGTAGAGTTCATAGGATTCCTTTCCTGCCCTTTCCATGCCCTTGAGTTACGGGGTGATGTCCCCCAAATGCCCTGTTGATTCAATTCACGTCTCTCTTCAAGTGCTTGTGTCCGTGCTTCCCCCAGCCGGTGGGCATTGGCCGGAAATCCTCCTCATTCCCAAGAGGGCGCAGCATTAGAACCACACCTGCCCCCAGCTTGCAGCTTGAGTGATGGTCAAATCTCTTCCAGGAGATGGTAACGTGCGCTCACGTAGACACCTCGTGTGCCTTGCAGCTCCTAACTGCGAATGAAAAGGGGTAGAAACGATGACAGGTGGTTCTTTAAGGAGAGTTAACATTCTTTCCAGCGACTGAGGTTCAGCTGAACTCTATTACCTGGAATTTTGCCAGTCGGGGTTCTGTCGGATAATATTTGTGACGATAATTAGTGTTTATAGCGATTACCCCGGGGGCTGTACGAAAAAAAAAGCCTGGAGCTGCCTTCTTAGTCATTTATAAGAAGATCGTGTTACGATGTTTGGTTCTGGTGAACAGATTCATGATATGTATCATTGTGGGTTATTCATTTTAAAAGAACCGAAGTACGATAAAAAAAATATCCCTTGATGATGAGTTCGTTCAACAAATCATTAGCACACACTTAATATGTGCAAGTCAATAGTGATTTAAAGGGACATTCTTCTCTAGCCAGTTTATGTAGGTTGGAAATGCCTTGTGCGTCAAGAGTGCTAGCAAATGGTTTGTTGTCAATGACATACAGTGTGATGGATATTTAATCAATTTTTCAGTAAACATCGACTAAAATATGGCTCTTTAAAAGAGTATATTTGCCCTGGCTGGTGGCTCAGTGGATAAGGCGCTGGCCTGCGAACCCAAAGGTCACTGATTCGATTCCCAGCCAGGGCACAGAACCAGGTTGCAAGCCAGGTCTCCAGCCAGGACCTTAACTGGAGGCAGGTGAAAGGCAACCATACGTTGATGTTTCCCTCCCTCTCTTCCTCTCTCCCTTCCCCTCTCTCTAAAAGTAATAAATAAAATCTTTAAAAATATCTTTTAAAAAAAGTTATTTTATGGAACAATTGCTAAAAAGTTCTATAGGTCAAATCGAGTTCTTGAACATGCCCTTGAAGGTGTCCCAGGGCTGGTTGGCCGCCTGGCCAGGATCCTGGTGCCTTCGGTTTGCACTCCGGCCCTGGGGTCCTGGTACGTGCGCAGCTCCACCCCCCGCCCCAGCCCACGCTGCTCAGACCAACGGAGAAACGGCAGGACCCTGAGGAACACCGATCAGCACCCCCAAATCCTGCTATTGCACCTTTTCCCCAGTGCTCCCCAGTTTGGTGCCCCCTCATGTGACGTGTTCAACTCTTGCCCATGTGCGGAGTGTGGGAACCCCACCTCCTGATGTCCCACCAGCAGCAGGAGAGGTGGGGTCCCCGTGCACCCCGCTCCCTGGGCTATCACTTCTGGGTAGGGGTGTGCCCTGCGTCCTCGGGGAAGGTGTCCCGACAAAACCATCTCGGGAGGTTCCCCAGAAAGTGCTTGAGGCCTGGCCACCAGGAGCACTGGAGGTTCTCAGAGAAGGGGGTACAGCCCACTTCGGGGTGGTGGGAGGGGAGCGGGCCGAGGCGATGGAGGGTCAGCGGGAGGGGGCTGCCAGGAAGAGCCCTTCTGGGCTCAAGGCCGGGCCCTGGGTCTCTTGGCTTCGTCATCACAAGACGCGGGAGTGGGCCACCCGGACCCTTCTGTCGGGTCGTTACAGGCTTTGCAGGACTTTCATTGGAGCCTCATGGGTGTGAGTTCCCACAATCCTTGATTGCCGCTCTGGGCGGGGGGGCGGGGGGGATGCTAACTACCACCAGGTGTCACAGGGGCGTCTCGGCAATCAGGGCGCTGACTGAGGGCAGCTGCGGAGGCTCCAGGCTCCCGGGTCCACCCGGGTCTCACTTTGCCGCACGCGCAGCCGCCGGCTCGTGCAGGAGCGGAGGCCGGAGCAACGTGCGGAAACAGGTGGGCAAGAGAGGCCTGGTGGGCAAAGCCCGCAGAGGGAACTGGAGCCCAAAGCGGGTTCCGAGGGGCACGCAGGCCGCCCGGGACCCACGGGGTGGAGAGGCGGCCACGCGAAGAGGTCGCAGCACCGTGAGCCGTGGGCTGGGGTCGCAGGAACGTTGAGCGCGTGGTCAGAAGCGACACGGTGACCGACCAGCTGACGTGAACGGAGGCCCAGGCTTCTGGCTCTGGTCGCCGGTCCCTCACGTGAGTTTCAGGCCCGAGTGTCCAACGGGCTGCTGGGCATCACCAGCTGGTGGTTCAGGGGCCTGGATTGAGGTCGGCTGATCGCCGCCCTTCTCCTGGTGGCCCTGCCCCCATTTCCCCGCTGTTCCCCACCAGCTAACACAGTTTAACAATCTAGCCCAGAAGCGTCTTTACAAGCCTCTCCACTTCTTTCCCCCCAAATCTCTTCCACCGGGCCCGTCACACCAGCCCTCTAACCAGAGTGGCGGCTCCCCCAGGGAGCGGGGGTCCAGGTTCAGGGCTGCTTTGGGGCCCGTCCCGCTGGTCGCGCTGGTCTTTGTGGGTGACCTCACCTCACCAGCAGCATGTCCTGCAGAGGAAAGGCTGTCACGGGTTAGTATCGGGTCAGGAAGGGCAGTGCTATCGTTTTCTTTACCTCTGTCTATGAAAAGCCAAAGGGGGGAAGGATACCAGCAAAGACGGGGTGTCTCCATGCCCTGCTCCTGTGTACAGGGCCCCGGTGACACCCCCATTCTGAATCTCTACCTCAGAACCCCCGCCTCTGGGCTCTGATGGGCTCATTAGGTCAAGTCCAAATTCCCCGCTGTGGCTTTGGGCCTCCTGCCCTGACCCGTCCCGGGACCCCCTGACCCTGGCCACACCCTGCTTTCTCCTGGGGCAACACAGCTGCAGTTGACTGATGAAATCACGATACATGTGTGTGTCTCACTTCCAGGTCTCATGACAATAAAATGCGAAACAAATGCCTCTCCACCACTTACAGCCGTGGACAGGCAGAGCCCGGACGGGCGTGAAGGGCTGATGCTGACCGCGCCCTTGGACCTGGGACAAATGTCAAGCACAGGACAGACAGGTCGAGGCCCTGGACAGCGCGGGAATCCTTCTCACGGAGCAGGCTGTCTGCCGACAGGATGAACCAGGAAAATCAAGGTGTGTTTTAGAGAAAATAGGAAATGTTTAATGCGTACAAACGTATTTGCCTCGGCAAAGATTTTTTTTTCTTTACAATGGATGATTGATACCAACAATTGAGGTAAAAAAATATATATATACATGAGGTATAAATATAATACTTAAATGCACTAGCGTACGTGGTTTCCATTGGCGAAATAGCAGTGAATGAAATACTTTGGCAATTGGACCAGCGAGCTGGACGCGCCTTTCCCTTCCTTTTCCGTTCTTTTCAGACGCGCTGTGTTGTTCTGCAGAAGTGACGTCGTTAGGATGTAAGTAAAAAAATTTTTACAGATAAGTCGAAGGGGAGCCAGAAATACAGAAGTAGTGGCGTTCGTTCTGTTCCACGTGCGCTCTCCGTTCTCGCTTCTCAGAGTGTCTGGGCCAGCAGCCGGGGGTCCCCCGGACCTACTAGAAATGCAGCCCGTCAGGCCTGCACCGGGGCCCAAGGGCCACATTTCAGCTGAATGGCAGGAGTGGGTCCGTGTGTCCACTGAGCGTGGCCCCCCTGGAAAACTAGGCTCTGCCGCTGCCTTGTAAGGTCGGCAGGGAGGCGAGAAATTCCTGTACCGTAACTCAAACGATGCAAACAGCGTGGTTTTCTTTGCACTGGACAGAACTCGTAGGTAGCCTTTTTATTCTCAGTAGAATAATTGCGCAACGCTGATGAAACAAGACAGAAATACGTACAATACGAAGGAGGGAAAATAGTCACGTGTTTTTCCCCTCCAACCCCAGTTGCTGAATTCTGATACCAACCTCCCTGGAGAGACCTCGATCCCTGACACCAAACACACGACATTACTCGGTCTCTACAAAGCTGTTGAATTTCAGTGAAAAGCAACTTCAACCCGTTAGCAATCAGTGAAGGAAGGTCACGTTGCTTTTCTTCCTTAATAAATAAGGTTGGGTCAAGGCGTAGGCCAGGGAGGAACCTGGATTGAACAGACCTGCTTATACATTCTCTGAAATTAATGGAAGAGCCTAGTGTCTGGCTTATGCTGGTTTAAAACCGACTTTCAGAGGGCAAAACGGAATGAACTCTGTCTTCAGAGTCGCCCGTGACGGAATGGGTCCACACGTGCTCGCTGGTGTCCAGAGTTAGGCTTGGAGCAGCATGTTGGCCAGGCCAGGCTGATGAACTGTGACCAACTGGCCACTGGTCGGGTGGGACAGTGAAGGACATGAAACACGTCTATGGGAACGGGGCACAGACGGGGCCTCCCTGTGGCCCCCCTGCTCCAGGTGTGATAGGGACCTCACCCCGGTTTTCCTTACTAAACCCACCGCTCACTCCCAGTGTCTCCGTGATGGAAACACCCTGAGGACACGTGAGAACGTGTTACGGCGGTTTTCCTTTGGTTAGCTCGTCTTTGGTTGGCATCAGGCAGACGCCAGGCTACACACAGTCACCCTGGGCCGTCGGCAGCAGCTTCTGCTCCGTGGACAGGGCCAAGGGCCGGGGACCGGGGGCCGGGGGCCCTGGGGAAGAGCCGGGAAAGGGAGGGTCTCACTGCACCAGATGCAGTTATGTATAAAATTGGTATTTCACATATGTACAGCCAAGGGAGAGATATACACACGTATGTACATACGCTCTACATACATTTATTTACAGTTAAGAATACGCTTCCTAGAAGCCTTTAAATAGCGAATTAGGCAATGCACAAAGGAAAACCCATATAATTTTACGTAACATAGATAAATGCTTTGATTTTCAAAAATATATTAGGACAGCTCCGTCTCCGGGGGGCTGGGGAGCCCTCTGCGTGGTTAGCATCCCGGCTTCTCGGTGTCTCCGTGGGAAGCGCCGGCCCCCGCTCGCCCGCCCGCCCGCAGCGTTGGCTTCGCTTCCTCGTCCCTGAGTTTCGTGGCGCACGGGGTGGTGCTCAGATTTTCGTCTCTGGGCCCTCGGCAGCGAGGGGCTGGAAGGAGTTCCTGATCCTGGCCACCTCCGCGGCACACAGGTGACCGAAGCCTTTGTTGTACCATTCCAGGGAGTGGCCTCTGCGGGAGGAAAGCCAGAAGGAAAGTGGGCAACTCTGGCCCTCCTGGCGCACAGGGACGCCCTCGCACCCGATCGCCAGGCGGGACGGCCCTCAGGGCTCTGAGGACCCTGGTTCTCGGCCCATCCTTCCAGGACTCTCTGGCGACTTTGAAACACCCTGCCCCCGACTGGGCTCCGGGACCCACCCAGAAAACCCAGAGCGATACTCCCCGGACCTCAGTGCCACGAAGAGGCTGGAGGGAGGTCAGTTTGTTCTCGGAGGAGGTGGCGGGAGGGCAGGGGGAGCCCTGGGGAGGGACGCGAGCGTGAGCCACACGCCGGCTGGGCTCCAGGGCCTGCGCTGGCTCCCCGTGAGGGACACAGGCTCACAAGTGCGGACGCAGCTGCGCAGGGAGCACGGGGCTCGGGGAGTGTCGCGTCGGGGGGTGCCAGAGGGGGGACACGGAAGGGGACACGCGCCCGTGGCTACGGGAGACAGTACGGTGACATGGGAGTCAGGTCAGACAGGACCTTGGCCAAAGCGCCTTGTGTGCCGGCCGGGACCCCCCGCCCCCTGTGCAGCCCCCTTACTTCAGGTCGGCCCTGGAGACGTGGGTCAGCCGGGACTTGCCCGACCCGCACGGCTCTATCAAGTACTGCGAGTCCATCACCACGGCCCGCACGCCACCCAGGAGCTGGGCCTCCTCGTGCTCCACGGACAGCGACACCAGGGCGCACGTCCCTTTGGGCAGCTGGGTCCTCCAGGTCCTGTGGGAAACAGCCACACGCTGGGGTGACGACGGAGAAAGACACGAACACGGAGCTGAGGGTGACGCAAGTCTCCCAGCTCCGGCCCCAGCGACGTGGGTCAGGCACGTGGCCCCGAGCCCTTGCACGCGGACGCCACGCAGGGCCTTGCAGCTCTCAGGTCGGCCTTGGCGACCACGCTGTGGTCATGCCACTCGTTTGGGAAACATCGACTGAGCCCAGAGCTGTGCTGGGACCTGAGGGGGCCTGTGGAGCGCTGAACAGGGGTGGGGGGGGCAGGACGGGGGCATAAACCGGGCGGGGGACCAGCCCCCTGTCCCCAGGCGGGCTGGGCGGGGGTGGGAGGACCGCAACGCTTCCCCGTAGCTCCCGGTGCGGCTCCAGGGGCCGCTCACCTGAGCACCACGAAGTCCCGGGACGGCTGGGGGGCCATGCTGTGCCGCACGTACTGGTAGACTTCCGTCTGCTTGTCCAGCGTCTCCACCACCTTCCACTGCACGAAGTCCTCGTCCCACAGGTGGCGTTCCCGCAGCACTCGGTTCAGCACCACGGACGGGGGCGCCTCCACCTCCGCCGCCGCCTTCCACAGCCGCAGGGGGCTCCCGTCGCCCACCTGGGGGACATGTGGGCACTCAGCGGTCACCCGGCCCACAAAGCCCTCCCACGTTTCCCTGCGTGTTTGCACCAACCCCTGGCCGCGTCCCTGGGACCCCTCAGGATTCGTAGGATCCTGGTGATGGTGCTCATGAAACAACAGTCAGCACCCCCCGCGCTCACAGCGGCCGGGCGTGTGTTTCAGCAGCTCTCCTCCGACGGCCGCATGTTCACGGCCTCCATCCCGCAAGGGAGAGAACAGGCCGAGAGGGCCCTGTGAGCTGCCCCGTGTCACCCAGCTGGGGCACAGGGGCTGGACTGGGACCCAGCAGGCTGGCTCAGTCCTCTCCAGAAAGGCTCTTTGGCCTGTTCACCTGCGGGCCAAGCCCCGTGGACAGTGGCCGGTTCTTTAAAAAACAAAACTGCTCCCGGCTGTCGGATGTGGGTGTTTTCCAGGGGCCCCAAGGTTACCTTTTTGAAAGCCAGGTCGGTGCTGTCGGCGCTGGGGCACGCCACCCACCCCCGGAACTTGTCCCTGGCTTCCTTCTGCAGGCCCTGCAGGAGCTGGTCCAGGTGGCTGTGCAGCGTGGCGCCGCCCTCCTCCAGCTGCGCCCCCAGCTCTTCCAGGGTCGGGGCGTGGATCTCTGCCTCCGCGAACGCGTTGTGGAACTGGGCCACCATCTCGTGCGGGACCTGCAGCGAGAGCAGCGCACGGTGTGAAAGCGCCGCAGGGCCGATGGTTGGGGGTGGGCTGGGACGTGCTTCTGAGACCAGCAGGAGGCTGGCGGCCCGGGCGGGGCCCCTACAGCCCGGACACAAGTTCGCTTCTGAGACTAGTTTATCCCTTGAAATCCCACCGTGACCTCCTGCTCAGTCTTTCCATTTTCCCTTAACTTTCCCTTTACTGTATTATTCATTCAGTTGGGCCAAACGTGGCCTCAGGAAACTTAAAGCCCAGAGACAATGAGAAACATCAACTATTCCTGAGAACTAATGTGTCTTTTCCGCACCCTCTCCCCACTCACAAACACCAGGTTCACCACGAAACGTCGCCCAGAGGTCTGGGCTGCTGCTTTACTGCACCTGTGGCTCCACTCAAGCTCTCACTGGGCCCTGGCTGGTGGCACAGTGGTTAAGGTGCCGGCCTGTGAACCCAAAGGTCGCTGGTTCGATCCCCAGCCAGGGCACATAACCAGGTTGCACGCCAGGTCTCCAGCCAGGTCCGTAGCTGGAGGCAGGTGAAAGGCAACCATACATGGATGTCTCTCTCCCTCTCTGCCTCCCTCCCTTCCTTTCTCTCTGAAAATAATAAATAAAATCTTAGAAAACAACTCTCATTCTTAGTTAACTGGTCAACACCTGTCACGCCCACCACACACACACACACACACACACACACACACACACACACACGGATGCTGACCCGTATCAACCCCTGGGGTAAGGTCAGGAAGAGCACCGTGGCCGCGCGCTCACCCACCTGGAAGAGCTGGTCACATTCCATGATCATGTGCGCCAGGCCCTGCGCCGCGGCCAGGTTCTCGCTGAGGTCCTTCTGGTCTGGCTTCCCGGCCGCGTACTTCTTCTGGCTGACCCTGGGAGCGCAGTGCAGGGCTCAGGAGACCCGACCTGGGGTGCGTGTCAGCGCAAAGGCCTCCCCCTCTGCCTCCTGCTCCGGCTCCCAGACCCGGGGCTTCCTAACCACCAGCCCGACCGCCCCCACCATCACGCACCGGGGTGGGCCAGGCCACGGGCCTGATGGGTCGTCATGAAAACACCGGGTCAGGAATGATCTGTTTTCCCGCAAGTTTGAGGCCACTTCACTGCCAGCTGCTGTGCTTGGGCCTTGAGTCTACCTTCCTTTTCCTCTTTTCTACACTTAGAGACATGAAAACCCTGCTTCATACACTCCCCCCACCCCCGAAGCAAGCAACCTCCTCAGGTTTTCCGGGTCAAGGCCGCCTGGACAACCCGGAGACACTTTCTGACTACAAACTAAGAGCTGATAAGGCCTCCAGTTGACATCCAACACGACCAGTTTCCTTTTTGCACGGACTGGGGGCTGCAGCAGCCTGGGGCCCACCTCGGGGAGCTTTCCTTCTTCAGCAGGTTCAGGTGAAAGAGGGAGGGGGCCAGGCACACGGCCAGGTTCATGGGCGTCATCTGGTTCTCCTGCACCAGGCTGACCACGTCCTGCAGGAAGCACAGCAGCGTCTGCAGGACGTCCCTGCTCTCGTCCGCCAGCAGCAAGGTGGCCGCCTGCACGGCCTGCAGCCGCTGCTCCTTGGGGACATCTGTGGAGAAGGGGGCCGGCCGTCAGGGGAGGCGGCGGGGGGCCGGGGTGAGCCCCACCTCCCGACGGACTGGAAGACGCACTCAGACATCGTCATCGGTGACGGTGACCCCGGCCACAGGAGGGTTCATTTAGCCCGACCAGGTGGACACGATAATATGTGATGAGTGAATCTCCACCTGACCCTGCTTTTATACTGTAATTCGTTTTGAATTCCCGACATTTGTAGGCTGGAAGATAATCTAGTACTGATTGCTCTCTGGCCTTCAAGTTGGACCAATTCCATGCCGATGGCTGCTTTAGGCAGGCACATTTTGCTGGAGACTCAAAGTCCCTGGGCCAAATAATTTTTTTTTCCTGAAGAGCTGAGAGTGGACCATCAAAATAATTTATAATGAAGACATTATCATAGCTAGAGAGAGTCCATGTTCGTTACTGATATCCCCCTTTGCAATGAATGACCTTCAGCAGCATGTGCCTCTTAATAAAATGTATTATTTTCATGATTATTTTAATTAGGCTTGGCTGAGAATGATTCATTTAACAACTGTTTGACTTAAACCATTTCAAGTGAAAACAGGTTAGTTGAATTAAGTGTAAACCCTGATTTGGTTTGCTCACTTCTCACCACCTAAAATACACTGTTATTAAAATACATTTGCCTTTTGTATCCAGTCATTTTAGCATGGTTGGCTTTGAATTTCACGGATCCTGGGGACATGCATGATTTTAGAAAATTAAAATGGGTTTTTAAAAAACACCTAAATACTCAACACCAGGAAGACAGACAGCCCAATTAAAAAATGGGCAAAGGACCTGAACAGACAACTCACTGAGGAAGATATACAAAGGGCCCAGAGGCATATGAAAGAATGCTTAACATCACTAGTCATCGGAGAGATGCAAATTAAAACTACAATAAGATACCACCTCACACCTGTCAGAATGGCAATCATCAGCAAATCAACAAACAACAAGTGTTGGTGAGGATGCGGGGCAAAGGGAACCTTCGTGCACTGTTGGTGGGAATGTAGGCTGGTGCAGCCACTGTGGGAAACAGTATGGGGTTTCCTCAAAAAACTAAAAATGGAACTAACTGCCTTTTGATCCAGCCATTCCCCTACTAGGACTATACCCAAAGATTCCTGAAACAGCAATTCATAAGAACCTATGTTCCCCTATGTTTATAGCAGCACTATTTACAATAGCCAAGTGCTGGAAACAGCCTAAGTGCCCATCAGTGGATGATTGGATCAAAAAACTTCAGTACATTTACACAATGGAATTCTATAGAGCAGAAAAGAAAGAAGGAACTTGTACCCTCTGCAACCACATGGATGGAACTGGAGAGTATTATGCTTAGTGAAATAAGCCAGTCAGTAAAGACAAATACCATATGATCTCACCCATTACGGGACAATAATGAACAAAACAAACAAACAAGCAGAACAGAACCAGATCACGAAAACAATGAATAGACCTTCCGTGGGCAGAGGGGAGGGGGCGGGGGGAGGAGGAAGCAAAGAAGGGGAGCAGTTTAGTCGATGAACTAGCATGGAAGAACCATGGACACGGACAGCATGTGGGATTAACTTTGGGGGGAGAGTAGGTGGGTTGGGGAAGGGGCCAGAGGGGAGGTAAGAGGGGATGGATGTAATACAACCATAAAACTTTTAAAATAATAAAAATAAAATAAATAAAACACCTCAGTACGACTTAAGTTCTGTTACGACCCCCTGTTCATTTTGAACTGATTAGAAAGTTAGTGGTAGACGTTAGGCCAAACCCTATCAAGGCCTGGGGACCCTCCTATCAGACTGAAGCCATGTGCGGAGAGGAGCGGGGAGCCCGCCGTGGCCCGCGTGTGCCTTGTGTGACCAGAGCCCGTGCACGCGTGCGGCGGGCGCGCCCCACTCACACTGGTAGATGTGGAGGAAGGTCTCGCTCAGCTTGCTGGTGAAGAGCGGCTCCGGCAGGTCCCGGAAGAACTGCTTCACCATGTCCGCCACGTCGTAAGCCGACTGGTCCTCGTAACAGACGCTCTCGGGGCAGCTCTCGTTCATCTGGCGTAAGGCGAGGATCCTGGATTTCACGCCCGACTTCCGGAAGAGACCCACCTGCAACAGGTCACAGGGCGGGTCAGCGAGGCGCCTCTGTCCCCGGCAGCCCCGACCGGACGGCCGGACGGGCAGCAACGGCATCCGAACTAGTCCATGGCCAGTTCAGCCACCCTGGGCGGCGGCTGGGCGCTGACTCCTCCCGTGAAATGAGGACAAGAATCACACGCCAAACACAGTGACCTTTCACTCTGTGTTTATAACATTGCATAATTCGAACAATTACAAGTGAATTTTTTTAAGTTTTTAAAGTTTTATTTTTAAATTTGGGTTTGTTGTTGTTGTGTTGCATCCATCCCCTTTTTGCTCCCCTCTGTCCCCCTCCCCACCCACCCACCCACTTCCCCACAAAGTTTTAAGTTTTTATTCATTATTTTTAGAGAGAGGGGCAGGGAGGAGAGGGGCAGGGAGGGAGGCAGAGAGGGAGAGAGACATCCATGTACGGTTGCCTTTCACCTGCCTCCAGCTATGGACCTGGCTGGAGACCTGGCTGGAGACCTGCTTACGTGCCCTGGCTGGGAATCGAACCAGCGACCTTTGGGTTCGCAGGCCGGCGCCTTACCCACTGTATCACCAGACAGGACTTACAAAATACTTTATATGACCAAAAGTAATCTATACAATTATATACCCAATCAACTGTGTTCAATCCCATTAGTTATTAAAAGCAGGTAAACAAAAAATCTTGATTAAAAGAAATTATTATACAAATTAAAAAAAAAGAAAAAAAAAAAGAGAAGGTATCCAGCCAGGTAACATGAAAACCAGAGATATTTATATATTTATTTTGGTTTTTAAACAGATTTTGTTTATTATTTTTAGAGAGGTGGGTAAGGAGAGAGGCAGAGAGGGAGAGAGACATCAATGTATGGTCAGCTTTCACCTGCCTCCAGCTACAGACCTGGCTGGAGACCTGGCTTGCAACCTGGTTACGTGCCCTGGCTGGGGATCAAACTAAAAAACCAGAGATATTTATTGAAGAAGATACAAGATGTAAAAAATAAAGAATCACACCTCAATGGGCTCCGTGCAGGCTCACCGAGCATGCATATGTGGCTACACTTTGTAACACAGTGGATGTTATTCTTTTATCCATTTATTTAGCACGTAGGGATGAAACACCCCCGTGACATCAGGTGCACTCACAGCTGCTGGTGAGCAGGCCAGACAAAACTCCCCGCCCGCTCATGTTCCTGCATGAGGGGTCCTGTCCGTGGGGGGTTTGGGGGGGCCCAGGTGAGCAGCCATATCCAGGCTCTCGGATTTACAGGGAACAGGCTGACGCAGCAAGACGATACCAGACACGTGCATTTAGATTTAAGGGTCTTTCTTTGCTGTCGTTCTCCAGAATCCTTGTCACGCTCGCTACGCATGTTTCTCGCAGGACGCCTGGCACGTATGAGACTCTCCTGCCTTGACTCGTCAGTGCAGCAACGGACAGGGCCCCGATGCGGGTGGGGGCAGAGCCCGGGGAAGGAGGGTCCCGCAGTCCCTGCACACTCTGGACTGACCCCTTCCCTCCAGGGAACTGAGCTTCCCTGGGACCCCTGGTTTACGTGGGGGGCGGGGGGGGCTCGTACGTTTGCTACTTTCAAATGCCTACGGGACATCGAGTTGCTCACAATTCAGCCACTCGACACTCAAGCTGCACTTTTCTCCCCAAGGGCTGACAGGTCGGCCCAGGTCGGAAAGGAAGGTGGGAACATTCCCAGGAGGTGAGACAGGGGAGCGTCGCCCCCACCTCCCGAGACCTGGAGGGACATGCCAGGGTGGCCAGCGCCGCTCCGCCTGCCAGGCGCGCCTACCCCAGGTTCAGGTGTCTGAGGGGGCTTGCGTGGCTGCAGCTAATCCTTTTCAATTGCAGTGAGAGCAAGGGAAGGATTCCAAGCAATTAAGAGAATACGGAGGTTTTTGTAGATGTCAGCTGCGTGGACTGCGGGGGAAATTGTACCCTGCGACTTTCTGTGGCAATAAAAACACAATTCGTGGTAATGCACTTTGCATGCCAAGGCTTACGGCACTAATTCCACAGATCAGGCTGTCAGTCAGGCAGGCCACTTAAAGCATTAACTGCTTGCATTTTAAGGCTCAACGTTGGGCGTGTCTAGAGATGACACACTTGGCCAGACATAGGTCACCCTGCAAGAAGAATATAAAAACCTGTTGGTAACTACTTCAAATTTCACTGACATGTATGAGAAGAAAGCACGTACTCCCAAAGGAAAACTTCAAGAGGTCAACTGATAAGGCAGACTCATCCTGAAAAACCAATTGACTAGCTGAAGGGGAGGCAGTCTTATAACCAAGAATTACAGAAGGGGCCCCATCGAGACTGCTCCAAACGGTCTGCCACAGGCCAGCCACAGACAGTGTCCACCACTGGGCTGTGTCACAGTTCCTCCCAAGAGGCCCTGGAACCAACACACCCAGAGTCCATGCACAACCTGGCCAACAGCATGGAAGACTCTGTGACAATAGAAGGCTTATATAATCTACACAAGGGACATTCCTAGAGCCACTCGGTCCTATAGGACATCTACTACATAAGGCCTCCCCATGAAGACAGGGAGCCATAGCCGGTCTATATACTATGTAGAAATAAACACAGAAAGGCAGCCAAAATAGGGACTAGAACAAATATTTCAGAAGTTTATACAGGACCACAAAAGCCCCTGAATAGTCACAGCAATATTAAGGAAGAAGAATAAAGTTGGAGGAATCACGCTACGTAATGTTAAACTATACTACAAGGCCATAGTCATCTAAACAGCATGGCTCTGGCATAAAAACAGACACACAGATCAATGGGACGAGAACAGAGCCCAGACATGAACCTATACCTTTACAGTCAGTTACTATCTGACAAAGGAGGCAAACACGTGCAATGGGGTAAAGACAGTCTATTCAATAAGAGTATTTGGAAATTTGAACAGATACATGCGAAAAAATTAACCTAGACCACCTTCTTACATCGTGCACCAGAATAAACTCAAAATGGATGAAAGATTCAAATGTAAGATTCGAAGCCATAAAAAGCTTAGAAGGAAAACAGTAAAATCTCAGACATTTCTCATAGCAATATTTTTTCCAACATATCACTTTAGGCAAGAGAAACAAATAAAAAACAAACAAATGAGACTACATTAAACTAAAAAGGTTTTGCACAGCAAAGAAAACCATCAACAAAATGAAAGGAAAACCAATGAATGGAAGAACATATTCACCCATGATACATCTAATAAGGGTTTAATAAAACTCAATACTAAAAAAAAAAAAAGCCCAACAAACAACCCAACTAAGAAATGGGCAAAGGGCTTGAATAGACACTTCTCCAAGAGATCATACAGACGGTCAATAGACACATAAAGGAATACTCAACATCACTAATTATCAGAGAAATGGGAATTAAAACCACCATGAGGTATCACCTCACACCAGTCAGAACTGTGTATCTGAAACCTGTATCATTTATTGATATCATCAGTAAGTCCACAAACAAGCGCTGGCGAGGATGTGGGGGAAGGGACCCCCCTGCGCTGCTGGTGGGAATGCAGCTGGTGCAGCCACTGTGGAAAACAGCATGGAGTTTCCTCAAAACACTAAACATGGAACTGCCTTTTGACCCAGCGATTCCACTTGTGGGGACGTGGCCAAGGGAACCTGAGGCAGCCATTTGGAAGAGCACACGCGCCCCTTCGTTCACTGCAGTTATTTCCACTGTCTGAGTCGGAAGCAGCCCACGTGCCCCTCGCGGATGAGCGGGTGACGAAGTTGTGCGTTTACAGGCGGGACGCGACCCGGCTGAGTGACCGAAGGAGGAAAGCTCACCCTCTCGACAGCCTGGATGGACCTGGGGGGCGTTAGGCTCGCTGAACTAAGCTGGTCAGAGGAGGACAGATACCGTATGACCTCACTCGCATGTGGATCTAAGGAGCAAAACGAACGAGCGATGTGGAGACAGGCTGACCGCTGTCACAGGGGAGGGGAATCCATCGCAGGGGAGGGGAATCCATCGCAGGGCCGGGTGAGAGAGGTGAAGCGAAAGGGGGGAGAGGGAGGAAGAAGAGGGTAAACTGGGTAAAAGTGATGGAAGCAGATTTGACTTGGGGCAGCAAACACAAGGACAACATACAGATAGTGTATGTAGAACTGTACACCTGAAACCTACATCATTTCATTAACGAACGTTAATAACTTCCATACAAGTTAAGTTAAAAATGCCAACTGAGCACGTATTGAGGTGACATCCAGCCTGAATTCGCCTCCATCTGAACGCTTCTCAGTCTGGGGGGCCCAGGGCTGCACTGCACAGGCATTCTCGGAACCCAGGTGCCCCCAAAGTGAGTTCCTGGCGTGCCCCACATTGATCTCCATGTGAGCTGGTGTTTATTCAGTCTGAGAACTCCCGTTTACGGCTTTTAACCGCAGAGAAATGTTGACCAGGGCCGCTAAGCAGAATGAAGCGGACAAATGCTTGTGTGAAAACTGCTGAGCACGGCCCCTTGAGGGCGGGGCTTGGTCTCTGGCGCCCACGGGTGCGCGAGCACCCACCCCCGCGCTCTTCCCTCCGTGTTGTTCTGTTTCCCACTGTCTTTCCAATTTCAGCAAATACTGTTATTTTAATCCTGTCAGACATGCCTGGAGCTGCTTGCTCGGCCTCCCCTCTCCCAGGATGTCCAGGGCTGTCGGATATTTATTTGTTCTGCCCCGAATTCTGACAATAGCCTTCCCCTCCCACCTTCGGCTTCCAGAGGCCGTGGGAAACATCTGTGGGTTCTGTGGATTTTTGTTGGAGGGCGGAGGAAATTTCTTCTCTAACCCTAATAGAGGAAGGGTGGTCTGAAGTCGCACCAGGTCAGGAGCTGCAGCTGCGGGTGGCAGGAGGCAGAGGTGGAGGGAATGTCAGCCTTCCTGCCCAGGCCTCCCCGCGCGCCAGTCGCTTTGGGGTGGGGGGCTTCCTCCGCATGCAGCGGGCACTCCCTGCACACCGGACGCCCGTGTTTCTTCGAAGGGCGGAGAGTGGAGCTTCTCCTCCCTGCTTCACACCACGGCCCTGGGAGGTGGCCTGGCTGAGCGCCCAGAATCATCCCTTCTTGGAAAGGCTTTCAGGCCAGTGATACAATCTGCATTGTTGGGCTAAGCACTTTTTCCAAGTAAAAAATAAAGACCTGAAGAAACACGTTTAAAATCCTTTACCTCGGAGCGCACCCTGTGACCCCCCATCCCAGCGGTGGGGGGCCGCCCCGCGCCCCTCGGCTTCTTAGAGGAAACCCAAGCAGCGCAGTGTCTTGCGTGGGCAGACAGGTGACATGACGGCGGCCCCACACTTGGTTTCATGGCCTGTGGTCCCTGCGTTGACATTCGTCACGGGTCAACAGGGACTGCCGCACGCCTGCCCACAGCGGGAGCACCGGAGGCCAGCACCGCGCGCTCACTCTGCGGGCACCTCCCTGGCAGCGGGCTGTCCTTCCGGCGGTGAGCGAGGGGAGCCCCTTTGGCCTAGTTTTTCATTCTCCTCCTGTATCTCCCACCTACGGACCTCAGCTGCGGGAAGGCAGCAGTCAAGGTGGAACGACAGAGGTGGGTGCAGACCCTCACCCGCTCTTCCCGGGCAGCGACACGGAGTGTGACGGGCAGGGGCCACGGATGGTTGGGAAGAATCCCAGCGCCATCGGCGGGCGCAGCTCACGGTCCCGGGGGGAGAGGTCGTCGGCACCAGCCCTGAGCTGGAATTCAAATTTCGTCTATAAACGTGACAGCTCCTCCGTGGTGGCCTGTCTGTGCGAACCCTTTCGGCGTTTCGTGAGGCTTATCTGGAGCCTCGTGGCCTCCTCTGCAGACGCGCTGCTCCGCTGAGCAGGAAAGGTTGGTTTTGTCCGCGGGTTCTGCGCAGGCCCTGCGGGCCGGCCTCCGCCGCGGTGACCGTGTTTACCGGGAGTGGAGGGACCATCCCCGCGCGTGTGGCTGATTCCACGCGGGACTGAAAGCTCGGCCCTTGGGCCAGGCGGCTCCTGCTCACGGCGGAGTCTGGAGACAAATGTTCCAACTGAAGGCCAGGCGTCCTTATTTCACCGGCCGCAAGGGCAGCGTCGGCACTGCGCCTGGGCACACGCATGCCGCTGTGACCCGGGAGGCGCGGGGGTGTCCCCGTGTTGCGGCGATGACACCAGTGCTCGCTCAGGAGGCCGCCCTCCCTGCGGTGGTGCCGGGACCACGGAAAGAGCCCCGTGTTGTTTTGAGGACACCCGTTATTCTGAGGCCCCGAGTTGTCTCACTTCGGAGCAGGTGCCGCTGGGGAGACAGACGGCCCGTCCGGGCCACGTCCCCTCATTCCCCGCGGCTCTGGCCCTCTCCTCCGCTTCCGATTCACTCACTCGCTTCCGTTTGATCCGAAGTCTGCAGCCACCTTCCTCCTGACCGCGGTTTTCTCCGATTCCGCATTGTTTCTCTCGTGTCCCGGTTCCCCTCCTGTCACTGCCTCATTCTGCACAGGGACTCCTGGCAGAGTCGAATGAGTCGGGTGGACTTAGTGCGAAAGAAAGACCTTGGTCCAGAAACCACCCATTGCTGGCGGCCGCATCGGGTTGCCGGCCCAGCTGTCATGCTCGCCATGGACACGGCCTCGAACTCATCCCTGCGTTGCAGAGGGCCCCTTGGCAAAGTGCCCCTCGGTTCTGCCCGTGGCACGGCCCCACGTTCCTGGGACAACCAGGTGCTTTGGCTGAAAGCTGTGAAAGGCTCCAGTGGCCAGAGTCAGGCGTGTGTTCCGTAGGGCAGCCCCTCACCAGCCCACCGCAGGCGCCTGCAGGGCTGAGGACCGACATTTCAGGCAAGTGGCCTGTTGCTCTTCTTTCTTGGAGCCCCCGGCTTCACAAAGCCACGCAGCCGTCCCCCCGCGGCAGAAACGGCTTGTGCCCCGCCCACGACGCCCCTGGGCAACGCGGAAACCCGGGCGCCTGCACCTGGTCCCGGCTGCTCCACCGAAAACTCTCCGGGTGTCACGAGAACCATTCTCAGTCGGGGCTGAGCACCAGGGCTGCTGTGGGTCAGGAGCCGGAATCTCGGCCCATCCCCCACGGAGCCCAAGGTCAAGGGCCAATAACCTCGGGATTCCTCCCCGGTACAACGAACAAAAGCCACCGCAGACCAGTAGCCCAGAAATGCCCCCACTGCTCAAGGCTGCAACTCATCAAGTGTCGGCGGGGCTCTCGTGGTGGAAAAAACGCCGACGGAACTAACGGCCGTCGATTTGGTGGACAAAGGCTTGGCCTGGAAACTGACAGGGTGGGGTGCACTTCGGGCACGAGCCTCCTCCATCATCATTGGGGCCCCCCCACCAGTCCTGGAGACCGGAAACGACCTCCTAGTGCCTCCTTTAGCCTGAGCGTTTGCGCCAACGCGACCAGATGTCTGAATTAGCTGTTTAACTCACACAGTTAAAAAAAGAAAAGCTGTAAATAAGTTTGCCTTTGCTTTACGTTCTCCTGGTCAGGGTGCTGCTTAAAAAAAAAAAAGAGTCAATAAAGGGGAATGTAAAAACCAATTCTTCCGACCAAATAAAACGGACTGAGGCAATGCTGTGGAATCAACCATGGCATTGCCACAGTCCCTGGAAAGGAGAGGCAAGGCAGAGAGCGGTTGTCTAGAAACGCAAAGTGGACACTGATCACGGCGGCAAAGGGTTCACGTGAACTTGGTGCAGGGGCCCCGGGAGCCCGAACCTGGGGGCAGCGTCCGGCAGCAGCAGGCCCGGGCCACCCCGGTCGGCCGCCGCGCTGGCCCACGCGGATCACGGCGCCCTTTGCTCCTGCGACCCGGGCCGTACCTGATCCAGACAGTTGCTGCGGAGGTACCGCAGGGCTTGCTGGATGCTCTGCGGCAGCGGCTGCCCCGTCCTCTGGACGTGGACGATGAGAGGCACACCGAAGACGGTCTTGTCCTTGTAGTCGGGAACTTTCATCCTCTTCATGAACTTGGGAACGGACCTGGAATTCACAGGAACTGGGTCACGGAGTCTCCTGGGGGCCCCGGTGGGAGGAGGCCGTGAAAGCGAGCAGGAGGGGGGCCACACTTGGTGGGGACACCCCGCCGGCTGGGGGAATCCCACCCACGTTTCTCCCTGAATTAATTATGGGCCGTGGAGGGGCCACGTGTGCCCGTTGCCTGCGCTGGAATGGAGCGACCCGAGTCGCGTTGGCGGGTGGATTCAGGACTCAAGTGCGCGGCTTCCCTAATTTAATTGTGGCTTACACACCTCTCGTGTCATCAACACCTAGAAGCCCCCACAAGACAAGATGAAACACGTTGGAAACTACAAGACGAGGGATTAATTTGGTTGGGTTGGGGTGGGAACGAGGGGAGAAAGGAAAGAAAAAGCATTTCTCGACTCTGATTTTCTCGAACCACTCGTACTTTTGGAAGGAAATGTTAACGCACAGGCTACCTATTCATTTGACCATGCAAGTTACAACTTCCTAAATTACTTTTCTAGAAGCAAGGCCAATTCTTCTACAGGTATAATACGTTCCCCGGGACAATTTGCGGCACATTTTACATACTTTCAACCCCACCAAAACGTCTAAAGTAGGTCCGCGTTCAAGTTCCAACACCTGCTTCGTCAGCCCCTTACTGTGGAGGTTTCACTGCATGTTTTGTTTGTATTTGCTGGTGAAATACGAGCGGACATGCACTTGAAATCGTTTTTGAGTGAACCAACGCGCTCCGTGTTGAGTTCTGCACGGACCCCAGGGTGCAAGGGACGGATGTCTGCCTGCAAGAAACTCGATTTACAGCGAGTTTCTTTTCACTTCTTCTGTTCGCAGTGAATCACCCTTCCCCGTCCTTGCTGGGGCCAGACTGCCCCCCGTGGAGCCCGGCAGAGCTGCACGAGCCCTGCATCCTGCAGCTGTGGCCGCCCCGCGGAGCAACCCAGAGGCCGGCAGTGAGGTGGCCACGCCGGGGTCCTCAGAACTCAGCGATCGCAGGCCTAGCTTAGCCCCTGGGGTGCCCCCCCACCCGCTCCCGCCCCCGGAAGGTGCTACGCACCAGGTCCAGCCGTGCCTGTTGGACATGGAGTGCCTCTCCATGATGGCCGTGAGGCGCAGCAGGGCCACACGCTGCAGCAGGCTCAGCTGCCCGGCACTCAGGTGGCTGATGTGCAGGGAGGCCGGCGAGGGCTGCGGCTGGTGCGAGAGCTGGAAACTGTCCCACCGGAGTTGCCTGTGCGGGGGGAGAGGCGGTCACTGGGGATGTGTCGTCCGGACACAGAGGGTGGAGCGGCCTGGCAAACCGCTCATCGCCACAGGTCCCGCGCTGGGCGACCCCCAAGCCAGCGGGGCAGGAGACACAGATGGACAGACGAGGCCCAGGGAACCGTTGTGTGTTTTCCAAGTCTGCTACATCGAGGGAAACAAGGCGTTACCCGTTCCATTAGGAGGCTCACGTAAGTTGTAGAACGAGTTTCCTGTGTTCCTGCACATGCTCCCAAAGTGTGGAAAGCAGCGGAGTGTGTGCACGTGTGTGTGGGATCTCCATGTGGGGGAGCCCAGGGGTTTTCATGCAGCCACCCCGTCTCCCCACTCTGACCCTCGCTCCGTGTGGGCTCCTCCCTCGTGCGTCCCCGGGAGGCGCACAGCACTGCCCCCTCCACTCCCGAGGCCCAGCAGCGCCCGCTTCTACGGCGCTTCCGAACGTCTTTGCGCAGCTGCTCGCCTTTGCCATGGTCACGTGAGACCCAAAAGAAACCCACAAAGCGCGCACGTTAGATCTCGGAAATTCCTCGTGCGGTCGAATTAAAACAGGCTAACGTGGGGGGCAGGGACCTCTTAACTGGCAGCGGGGGAGGTCGTGGGAAGGACACGGGAGGGGGCACGCGTCTCCATGACCCCGGAAGACGTACGTGCCGAGCACAGACCTCAGCCCGTGAGCCCCCGGTTTTGGGGAGTGAAACAAAGATGGAGTTAGAGGGTAGACCCTCGGAGGCACAACTGTGAGGTAGCACAGCAGGTTACTGCGCGGAGCAGCGTGGGACATTCCGCAACCACGTGTGTTGAATGCGCCACAGGCCACAAGGGTCACGAGGTGGATCTAAACTGTTTCCCAAAATCACGCCACCCACCTGCTGGGCCTGGTCAGAGAGGCCCCGACACCTGAATCCCTCCGGTCTCGGGCCCCGGTGGCCTCCGGCTCGTTCAGCGACATGCCGTCCCTCTCCACGTCACTGGGTGTCCTCTGGCCCTCGGAGACCAAGCTGCCTTCGAAATCCAGGGTGATCTGAAGGGGGGACGGGAAGGGGCCCAGGCTGGGCCGGGCGACCTCGGCGCCCCGGGCGCGCAGCTGCGGCAACGTGTGCTTCGACCAGCCCTCCGCCTCCTGCCGCCCGTCGGCCTGCAGCAGGAGGTCGTCCAGCCGAGGGAAGAGGTCCTCTCTGCCCAGGTCCAGCAGGTCCCCGGTGCTGGCGCACAGGTGGGAGCCGGGGACGTTGTCGTAGATGCTGATGCGGCTGGCGCGGTGACAGGACGACACCAGCCCGGGCTCCCCGGCCCCGGGGCCCTGCTGCCCGCCCAGCGCGACGCTGCCAGCCCTCCAGGGCACCCCCGCACCGTCGGAGGGCGAGAGGCTCTCGATGGACAGAGCCTTCGGGAACGTGCCGGGTTTGTGGTCCTTGGGCACGTGCACGACCAAGTTCTCCTGGGAGTGGAACCCCTGCGCGTGGTTCTGGTCCCCCTCGGCCCCTAGCAGCAGCCGCGCGGATTCCGCCAGCAGGTCTTCCAAGTACAAGCCCAGGCGCTTGTTCACCTCCTGGCCCCCGAGCTCCTTCAGCCCAGGTCTGCCGGGTGCGCCGGGGCCACCGAGTTCCGCGGGGCTGCTCTCGCCGCTCCGCCTGCAGGCGCCTGGGGGCCCCCTGGGGCAAGCGGCTGGGGCCTCGCCCTGGGCGTCTCCATTTGGCACCTGGAGGTGCTGCAGGGCCTTGAAGGGCTCCAGCTCCAGCTGCATGAACGGCCCGCTGATGGACAGGCCCGCTCGGGTTCGCCCTGACCCCCTGGGCCTCCCCTGGGCTCCTTTCCCGCGCAGCGTTTCCATGCGCTTCAGGAACGACTTGGCCCTGGCCCTGCTGGGCTTCTCATGCTTCGCGGGGAACGGGGGGCCCGGGGTGTCTCCGGGGGACTGCGGGAGGCTGGGGCCCACCACCGCGGCATCAGGCGGGCCCGGGCCGTCGGAGCAGCACGGACCGGCTCCCTGGCTGCCGCCGCTGCTCTCGCTGTGCACGGAGCCGGCCTCGGGCTCGCTCAGGTCCGTGAGCACGCTCTCGCTGCTGGCCGTGCTCCTCATCCGCAGGACCCCCGACCACCCGTTGCGGTCGTCCGCAGGGAGCAGCGCGTGCAGGTCATCCACGCGAGACCACCGGCGGCTGGTTCTCTGGAACGTCCATTTGCTGCTGATGCAGAGGTCTTCCTCGTCCGAGTCGTCCTGCTGGAAGACATCAAGGACAGCACACGTGGGCCGGGGACTCGGGGGAAAGGACACCTAGGGGCAGGGGCGCGGCCGTCCACCCCCTCCGGCTGTTAGGGACCCTTTGCTGGGCCCACCCGCCCTCACGCGGCCTGCGCCCCTCCTCGCTGGGGGCCCGAGGTCGTCTTCCCGACCCGCCAAGCTTTGCTGCTAAGGCTTCCCTGACTGATTACAAAGAAGGTGTAATTACCGTCTGACTAGACAGCCTAAATCTGAACCATCTGCGGTCTCCTTTCCACACAGAAACTTAATCCCGCCGCCCAAGGCGCGTGCTGCTTCTCGGAGCCCCGGCCGGAGTTCCAGCCGCCCTCTGCTCCACCTCAAAGTTCCAAGCTCCATCGAGGCTCGGACCGGACCGCACTCCCCGGCACGAGGTGCCTCCCCGGAGGGAGGGAGGGGAGGCCGGGCCCCGGGGCCGGAGGGGGCCTTGTGATCCTCCCAAACGCATCCACCCAGTGCTGACCTTGCCCTACAGACCCGGAATAATCATTTCCTCCCGAGATGACTCACCCGCTCCCTCCCCGTCCTCACCACGCCTACGGTGAGGTTCCAGTCTGTTCCCTGCTCTGGCTCTTCACCCCGCTCCCTCCCCTCGGCCCCGCAGCCGCCTCCCCCGGGGTCTGTTCCAGTCGCAACCTCCAGGGTCTCCCCCGGGTGCAGTTTCCTGCAGCAGGTCGGTTCGACCCCGTAGCTCCAGCTCAGAAGCTGCCGGCGTTGCTGGCCTTCCTAAGGGTCTCTGGTGGCGTGGAGCCCTGCGGTGGTGACTGTCTCAGGCCATCGCTGCCCCCAGTGCCCTCCAGGGCTCTCGGACGGGACCTTTCCTTAGCGTTTACTCTGGTGACACCCCAAGCTCACGCCACATGCCCCTTCCTCAGCCATCACAGCAGAGCTCACGGATTCCTGCTTCCCTCCTAGTTATCTCCCTCCCAAGGCTCCTCTGAGGGGCTGCTCAGTTGTGTTTATTTTATTTCCCGCTAGTGTCTCGTTCTCAGACCCTGTTCCAAGTGCTAGTGGCACCAGGTCGGGGCTTCTGTGACTGTGCCAAGTTGCTTACTCTCTGAAGTTTCCGTGGCCTGCGCAGTGGGACGCAGCTCGGGCCCTGCCCGGTGGGGTGTGCGCTGAAGGAATGAGTGGAGAACGCGTTCACGGGTCCCTCACTGAACAGCACTTGTTTGCTTGTTTTTTCCAATGTTAGCGCAACCGCTAAACATTTTGATGAACTCCGTTTCCAAGGAAAAGGGAGCAGAGGCCCAGGCGATCCAAGTTGGGGAATCCCCATTCTTACTTAGGTCTGGAACATCTAGGTTCTTCGGGGTTGCATCAAGTGGAAGGTGGAAGGACGTATTAAACCAAGGGACTGACTGAGAATTCCACAGCTCTCTGGGAAAGGAGCTTTGAGTTGAAAACAAAAAAGGTGTATCAGGTTTTGGTGAAAGAGTTAAAAAACTTATACAAGTGGAAAAAAGCAAGACGCTGGAGTGATGACTCACGGTTACCCTTTCTTCGCAGCACTTTCTACTCCCTTTGGCCCTGAGATGGACACCCTAAAACCCGACCCCTGGGGGCCGCAGTGCACCAGGCAGGATCAGGGCACAGGGTGGCCAGGGCCCGTGAGAAGTGGTGGGTGAGCCGCTGGGAGGAAGGCGGACTGGTCAAGGAGTGTTTTTCTTTCAGTATTTAGGTGGTTGGAACCAAAAGAAACAAACACACACCAAACCAGGAATGAATGAAAACAAAACAGAGGAAAAAAACGCCCATTCTCCTCCGTTCTTTCCCACAGTGCGTCCCAAAGGGCACGGCGTGGATGCCCGGAGTCACGGGGTCACCGCCCTGTGAGCCCCGCTTTGCTGCCTTGGAGTAAAGGTTCCATCCGTCCCGACGGCCGGACGACCAGAGAGTCCTCAGTGCAGCCCGGACTCTTCACCCTAATGGCCACGGCGCATTTCCAATGAAGAGGTGCATTTTGCAGTTCTTCTCTATTTCTCGTATTTGTTTTCATTGTATTTGCTGGAGGGCTGTTTTGTGTCTCTGGCGTCTAGTAAGAAGACGTTGAGGCTTCTTTTTTCCAGCCTCTCTCTCTCTCTCTGTGACGGGCCGGTGCCTGCTGGCCCTGGGCTCCGTGTTGCTTCATTTGTTTTTGCAGTACAATGAAGGCGTAGCCTCTGACGTGAGCAAGGGGCAGCTCTCGGGGACATGTGCCCCCACGCGGTTGCCAAGACCACAGCACCAGTGGCTGGTCACTCTTGAGCACACCAGTCAGGCACTGTGGCCAGAGGTCTGTGCGGGCAGCGGCAGGGGCCAGCCCTGCTTCAGACACTCCGGCGTGGCTGTCCCGGTTTAACGGGCACCATGTGCTACCGTGAAAACATGAACTGACACGCCCCCACCCGACGGCCAGTGGTGTGGGCTCCTCCACGGCTCTGTTCAGACAGGCGCTTCTCCCCGCGGTTTTTAACTTGTCTTTGGCCTGGACAGATGTCTCCTGTTTCGGTATTTCTCTGGGTACTGATTTTCACCACGTTACCTCCTTAGCGTAAATCGTTGGCTTCTCGCTCAAACTCCAGATGGTCTTTAAGGTGAGGTTAACTAAAATTCTTTGGCTTCTTGTTCTTCTTTGTTTTTTTTCCCCCTTCTTCCTTTTTTGGGTGCAATTTTAGAGCAGAAATTCAGGTTAAAGTTATTCTTAAAGATCAGGTTACTCGGGGGTGACTTTAAAAACCCCTCTGCGAACACCAGGATAAAGAACACTTTCTTTGGATTCAAAGATGTTTTCTTTTCTCCCCTCTCTTTGCTTTTTCAAAATACACCAAGGCTGGACTTGTTATGCGCTGGCGATGGGAAATGAAAAAAAGTTGGTGACCGCTCTGAACTCTGCGTTTCCTGAAAGGGTGGATTCAGTGAGGAGAACTTGCAGCCCCGGTGGGTGCCTGGCTTTGAGGCAGACCTGCCGGGAGGCGGAGAGGGTGGCTGGGACCCACTCCTGCCACGGGGTCCGAAAAGGTTGTGGGCGAGTGACTCAACTGAGGAAATGCACCTGAATGAAAACGCCGCCGGAAAGAAGGGAGCAGAGGCCACTGGGCAGGGACCCACGGACTCTTTCCTGCACGCCCCTCATCTGCTCATATCTGTGGGGTGTGTGACTAGGTCATGGGGTGCATCGTTTGCAACTGGGTAACCCTCTGAAAGACGGCCGTAAAGGATGGAGATATTTCACCTCCTCCTGCAAACCCTCCGAGACAAACTAAAATGGGTTGGTTGGACAGACTCCGCCGCCTGGGTTTGTCACGGTCTTATTGAAGCTTCAACGGTTAGGGTAAGATGGGATGTCAGCCAACAGACAGGCGGTCAGGCCTCCCGTCACGGGCCTCGGGGCCACCCCACGGCCCGGGAGTTCCACCTACCTTTTTCCTTGGGAAGTTCACATCCAGTTTCATGGAGGCGCACTTGTTCAGCGTATTTAGTCGTCTAGAAAGAAAGAGGAACGCGATGATTGCCACCACTAGCGACCCCGCGTTTCCCTGCTAGTTTGCTCGTTCTCACTCCCTGGACGTGTGGAAGCCACCGGGAGCTGCCTCGCAGGGCTGGACTCGGGGGCTGCAGAGGGCGCCCCCGCCCCGCCTGCCCCGCTCCACCCTCCCCTGATCGCGCCCTGGGCCTCGTGGCTCCTCTGGCCACGGCTGTCAGACCCAGCCGCTGAGCCACTGTCCCTCCGGCCTCCTCCGGCCACGCTGGGCCCCATCTCTGCATCAGTTCAACCACCCGTGTCCTGTCTTCTCTGAGGCTGCGGGTGGAGATGGAGAAGAAACTCACGTGACAGAGTTAAGCTAAACGATACACGCTGTGGGTTGCATGGTGCCCCCTGCAAACTCATGTGGAAGCCCTGGCGCCCCACGGGACGGTATTTGGGGTAAGAAGTGGCACCAGTCCAATGAGGCCCTAGAGAGAACCCTGATCCGCTAGAACTGGCCTTCCGGGCACGGGCACGGGCACGGGAGGGCTCACTCCGTCCACAGTTGAAGACACAGCAGGAGGGGGCTGTCTGCGAGGCTGGAAGACCAGGACACCAGGCCCTGAGCCCCCCGGGCCGGAGTTTCCAGCCTCCACCGTGAGAAAGTAAATGCCTGCACTTGAAGACACCCAGCCTGTGGTCTGTGGTTGGGCCGCCCCCCGCTGACTCACAGGCACATTTTGATTTCCCTCCCAAAAGGCTACCCGGCGTTCCTTTTAGCTTTTCCTCCTCCGGCTGGCACCCAAATTCAGGCCATGACAAGATGTCAGCTTCTCAACAGATCCCTTCGCCACCCGCCCTGAGAAAATACGGCTTGGTAGAGGCTTTTTGACAGATACTCGTTTAAGGACGCTTTCCTCCGTCATCAAAAAGGATGCTCCTATTCGTTTGCAGAGCTCATCCTTTTACCTGGTTTTCCATTTCGACACCCACCGCTTCATGCGGGCCTTTGACACATGACTTCTTCCCGCTCCCTTCAGTCGACTCCTACTGCTGCTTTCCTTCATTTCTAGCTCACCCCTGCCTTGGGCAAACTGACTCACCAGTTAGCTCCCCAAACCACCGGAATCAAAGCAACGATCGATTTTCCTTTCATCCTATGCTTCCATCAAGCAACTCTACTAACTAGCCTTGTGTACAGTACTCAGCGTGCTGGGAAGAGTCTCAATTTTCATTCACTTCAACCCGCAGCAGTCAAATTGTACGCAATTTTCTTGGGAAATACTTTACAATTTTGTTTTATTGGGTTGCCGTTTAAAAATCTCAGTTATTGAATGCTTACGGTTTTAAAGAGTCAAATGTGACCCTTCGTGGCATCTGCCATGGGCACCACCCTTTGGGGGTAACTCTTTGAACTGTTTCTGGGGTGTTCCTACTGTTACTTCTGGATTTTTCAGTTTAAGTCATTGTTCATTTTGTTCTGTGAAAAATAAGCATCTGTTGTTTTTTTTTTTTACCAGCTATTCCCACTTCCTACACATTCTCATTCGTTCTCTCTCACCACTACGTCGCGATGTCATGGTTTTTGATAAATCTATATTCAGCGTTTACTATGGTCACGTCCGTGCTTTTCGTAGCCTCACTTCCGGTTACCTTTTCCCTCATTCTTGACTCTCCGTGATCCCAGGAGTGAGCAACCGTCTGTTTATTGTTTCCACCTTTTCTCCGCACTTACCCTTAAATTCCAACTCAAGTTTCCCCAACTACCTAACTCTTGAGGCGAGCTAACACACATCAGGTAGTCTGTTCACTTATTTCTTTGGAGACGTCTCCCGCAGAGCCTTCTGACCTTTCCTTGCAGGCTTTGGTTTTGTTTTTGTTTTCACCTGGTCCGACCGGATTTCTCGGAACTCGGATTCCCACATTTCTCAGACTCCCCTTAAGCGTGTTTTCCGACGCTTGAGCGGAGTCAGGAAGAGGCCTGTTTACAATGTCGGTAGACTGTCACTCAAACCCTTGTTTTGAAGGCCTGCCCCTCCCCCTTCAGCTCCAGCTGAGGCCCCCTGGCCTACGAACCTCCCCTTCCGTCTCTCCCGGGAGTCAGCGTGCAGCCTCGTGTTGCGGGTGGGCAGCGGTCAGCCAAGTATAGACCGGGGACATAGGTCGACCGTGAATAAGATTTTAAACAACCCTCCTCTCTTTAGCCCACCTTCAACCTCAGTTCCCATTTCCCAGCTTTTTAGGATTCTCTAGGGCAAACTCATCCATTTGATGACTTCCGCCAGAGACCACCTGGATGGACTTGACTTCTTGGCTAACCAGCTCGCCACTTCTCTGTTTTTCTGCTTGGAAACCTTGTAGGCGTGGTCCCTCCGCAGGGACACCTGCTTCTGTAAGGGGTGTCTCGGTGAATTAGCGGCACTCGGAAGCAGGCCAGCTCAGGTGCTCCGGCTCCCATCTCTGACAAATGACTTTTTTCTTGGCATTCTGGTTACGTGGAGGTCTTCAGCTAACACGTTTCCGCAACTGCAGCCACCCTCAAATGAGCTAAGAGTCCTTCTTCACGTCGGAAGATTCTCTTGCGCTCCTTTTCTATCAATTCCCCCTCGACACACACACACTCCCTCCCGCCAGCCCCAGGGACGTTGTCTGGTTTCTGTCCTCCCTAGACTGTCACCATATCAACACAATTGCACACTATTATCTTCTAATTCCCCTCCCAACAGACGGTCTGCGCTGTTGGCCTCAGTGGTACCTTTTCCTTTTCATTGCTGAGTAGTATTCCACAGCAAAGGGTACAGCCGGCTCTCCCAGCTCTCCTGCTGATGGACATTTGGACTACTTCCAGTTCTGATCAATAATCGTTTAGTCACTGAATTCCAAAGTTTCTTTTGAGCAAAGGCATTTACGTGGCCCTGCACATGATTGGTATTCACCGTTCCCCAAACCGCCCTCATCTTTGGCATCAGGAAGGTAAACTCTCTCATCTCCCTAAACTCCCTCTCCTTCCTGCCACCGAGCAGAGCCTGCCCCTTGACTGACATGTTCTAGAACTCGCAGGTCTGCCGAGATATCTTACCTCGCCTTTAATTAGACTCTGGTGATGTGCGGGCCGGCCTCTAGCCCGGACACCTCGTGAGTCCGGAGTCACATTTCTAGCGAATCACCGGCTCCCTGAACTCAACGGTCACAACGGAACGTGCTCTCTTTAAAGCCGGTTTCCCCTACGTGATGCCTTGTCTGGGGGACAAGGGTAACCAAGCCGCCCACCCAAACGGAACAGCAGAGTCGTGTTAAGACTTTTCCTCAAGAACTACTCTCATTTTGATCACCAGGTCCTGTCGATTGCAGCTCTGGTATTTTTGGAATCCAGCTTCTTCGTGGGTCCTTCTTCAGTCTCTTCCCTGCTACCTGGCGTCAGGCCCCAGCCGCTCCCGTCCAGTGAGGAGTGGCCGCAGCCTGCGTGGTGCCCGGAGGGCTGGGCACTGGCCAAGCCGGCGAACCCGTCCAGCCTCCGAGGCCGGAATTGAGAGCTGCCCGTCCCGGTCCGGGCCATGTCCCACCGTCAACATCCTCAGGACCGACAGTTCCAAGCCACCCAGGAAGTTCACGCCGCTCAACACCCTCCCGGTGTAAACTGGGACCCAGGACACGGTCTGTCCACACAGGCGGGAAGCCCCGCCGTGGGTGACGGCCCAGGAGACCCACAACTCTCCTGACCTTCCTTCCTCCCGGCCGCACCTGTCGGCCAGGCAAGGCCCCCTGTCCCCGGCCATGGCCCCCTTGGTGATGGATGCTGCACTGGCGCAGCATTTCAAGTATGCCCAAGACATGTACTGCCCACGCAGCTTTAACACTTCGCCCCGAGCCCTGCCAGCTCGTGGCACGCATGAAGGAGGACACGGATGAAGCTGCGACACTGGAGCTCTGGAGCATCTGAGGTGTGGCCCGTCAGCCCCCAGGTTGAAATGCGCTGTCACCCCGCCCCGTCTGGAGGTCTCCCCCCTGCCTGCTTCCCACCGCCTGCAGAGCGGGCACCCTGTGTCTTGGCAGACCCCACAGTGAGGGGAAGAACCCCACGAGGGCTCCGTTCAGCCCAGCACCCCTGTCTCTGCCTCGGTCCCCTGCCCGCCCCAGGGGTCTATCCCGCTGGGACAGCTCCTCTGGCCTCCGTTTCACCCCCCACCCCTACGCCCCGAGAATTCCACCTCGCCTACCTCCAGCCAAACGTCCTCCTTCATAATATTTTCAGAGACATAGTGGCCATGAGAATGATTCCAACTACAACAACGCTCGCTCTCCCTTTGCCTTTCCAGTCGGCTTTCGGAAGCCTCCTCCTAAGTCTAAAGCTGCAGGAAGCCAGGTCCGACCAGGCTCACTGTGGCGTGTGCTGGGAACCCGACCCGTGCCCGGCACGTAGCAGGCGCTCAGCGGGTAGGCACGGAACTACCGAACTCGCCCCTCCACGCCGTGATGCCCGTTGGCGAGGGCGAACTGAACAAAAATACGTCGTATGATTTACCTGTAAAGCGGTTCTACCAGGTCCTTTTCAAGAAAATCATGATCGTTCTTGACAGCCAAAATGTTGATGGGGAATTGCGAATCTGCAAGAGAGAAAGGGGGGAATGGAACAAGGGTTCCTGTGCCCGGTTTAACGGGAATGGACACCGGTCCTCAGGACACCCCGTTTTTGTACAGATGGATCCTGCCCAGTGACGGGGAGAAAAAACAATTTCCAAAAATACCCAAAAAAAGATCAATGGCCTCAACGTTTTCTTTTGTGGCAAAATCCTGAATCTCTTTCGAGTCTAAGCCAAACACTCCAACAACTGATTTTATCCAAAGAGAAAAAGACACGTCCCTGTCATGGCTTTTCCCCCCAGTCCGTTTGTACCACGCTGGAGGGCAAGGCCACAGTTTAAGGCTCCGGCGCCATGTTCCTTTTAGGTAGCCCGTTTGGGGGTAAAAACCTGGAGATCCGGGTCATAGATTGCCATCCTTCCTTGCTCTGACTTTGTATTTTGCTCTGCCTCCACCTCCCGGGTCATCACACAGCCAAGGGCGCCTAAATGTCAATCAATGCGAGATGGAAACAGGAACAGGTTTTCTTCTGGTGAGAAGGCAACACGAGTGCATTCTAGATGGTTCCAGGAGGAAGACTCTCTCGTGCTGCCAGGCTGGGGTGTGGACAGGGGTGAGGGGCAGGGACACCCAAGCCAGACCCGGCTCTCCGTCCTGGCCCTGGGCACGAGGCAAACCTCTTCAGGGCCTGTTCCCTCATCTGTAAAGTAGGGTGATGGTCATTGTGACACCTACAGCGTTGTGACTATTGAGCGAATGAGTACGGCACATTGTAAGTTCCACGTGGGTTTTGCTCTTATCCTTACTAATCACATTCGTTCAGTGAACGTGGCTTCCACGCAACCTGGCAGGCACCTTGCACTGGTGAGGCATCTTCTTAGCCATTTGCCCACATTCCATGTTTAAGTCACATAGTAGTTTGAGTTTACAGAGAGAATGCACGTCACGGTAGAAAAATGTATTGCATTGAAAGCTCAGGAGGCCTATTTTTAATTCTGACTCTCCTACCTTTTAACCTGGGAAAGCCCACTTCACCTTTCTGGGCCTCTGTCTCATAATCAGAGAATCAGGGGTGTCGGGGGGGCAGGGTGGAGTGAGGGTGGTTTAGACCAAAATGGTAAGAACCTTTCTTGCCCAAAAGACGACCATTCTATAAAAACTTTTATCAGAGGTCCTTGACTTCAAACCTCACTCAGAGATTACTTTCCTTTATTGTCACAGAATTTAAGCAAAGGAAGGGGGGGGGGGAGGAGGAGGGGACTCCAGTGCAGCCAGGCTGCCTAAGGCAGGACGCTGGCGGGAGGGACCCGGTCAGGGCTGGCGGCCAGGGGCCCAGACCAGAGAGGGCGCAGCTCGGGAGGCAAGGACCGTTTCTAAATGGGCACCCGTCTGAGCCGTGGCCACTGGAAAGCCGAGGGGAAGAGACAGAATTGAAAACGAAAGAGGTGTGGGGAGACTTGGAAGTCACAGCGCAGCACAGAAGTGCTCCCCGAGCGGAGGGCGAGGGGAAGGCCGACCTACCCTCATACAGCTGCGCGTACTGCGGGAACCCGGCCGCCCGGAGCCAGTCGCAGGCTTCCTTGGCCTCAATTTCTGAAAAAGACAAGAAGGGGCAGGGTGAGTCCAACGGCCACACACGCGCACGCGACCTTCCGAACCGGAGACACCGGCACAGGGCGGCACCGCTCCCGGTGAGCGTGTCGGGGGACCTCCCAGCAACGGGGGTAAACGGAGCTTGTGCCACCCAGGTGCGTGGGACGTGTCCGTTAGGATTGCACGTGTTTGGATAACGACAAAAGCACAGATTACAGAACACAAGGGCCGAGTGTCAGGCGGGGACACACACGTCTTTATTCATTCACCAGGAAGCCGGGCGCTAGGGAGGAAGAACAGGTCCCGGGCGCAGGCATTTTGCTTGTCAGTCTCAGAAACCACCACCAGAGGACAAATAAATGAACAGAAGCCGCACCCTTGGCTCCCGGCCTGGCTCTCACCCCCCACCCCACCCCAGGTCACTGCTCCACGTCTGAAACGCCTCTCAGGCACCCCCAGCACCCATTCTTGCTGTAGGCCAGACACCTTGCGAGCCAACTTACGGGTGAAATGAACTCCTGGCCGCCCAGTGACGGAGCAAACGAAAATCCTGGCCTGATGAGGCACCGCTGAACTTGACGCTGACGGAGCTGCGGTGAGAAAACCGCAAGCTCTCCACCTCTGACCCTGCACGACCATGTTCCGCGGCCGACACACACCCCACCCCACGGGGATCTTATGCCCCTGAGAGCACCGGCTCCCCTCATCAAAAAGACCAAAGAATGCTGGTATCTTCAATCAACAGCTGTCTGGGTGGACATCAAGTTTGTTCCACTGGGTCAATCTGCACCAAAACCAAACACCCTCCTCACTCGGTACATCCAGGTGGTTTGGCGCTCGGCAGGTCCTTCAGCCACGTCTCGGACCCCACGCAAGGGACGGGGACTTGCTTTGCCTTGGTGGCACGTGCTCAGGACGCGACGTGACCGCTGCCCAGAGACGGACGCAGCGCGTGCGGGGGGCCCCCTGGCTGCCCAGCAAGGCGCACGTTATCGGGCGGGAGGCTCAAGTCACCGTGGAAGGCGGCGGAGCCTGCGGACCCCAGGGGCTGGAAAAGCACGGTCGTGCTCCTACGTCACGTGCTGGGGGTGAGACCGGAAACGCACAGAACGGCACCGTGGGAGGAAACAGCCAGCCTCGTTCCCAGCTCCGAGTTGCGGGAGGCCCCTGATGAAACGGCAAAACCGCGGCGGCTTTGGTGGACGCGTTTCTTCACGTAACAACACGGTGGCTATCCCCCCCCAGACGGTGCTGTTGGCAAAGACGGGGCACGGGCTCTGCTTCGAGATGCTCGCCTGTGTTTTAAACACCCGATCTTGGAACGCGGCCAAGCGTAGCTGGCTCCCGGGAGGCCACGCCGTCCGAGCAAGAGGACCGTGCAGGGGGCCGCGCCAGCGAAGACCCACGACGGGGACAGCGGAGAGAGCTATTCAGAGCTCACCCGAAAGAACGCTCCTCCTCCTACCTGACCGAAACTGGATATGGGGGCCACGCTGACCGCTACCACCCTCGGAAAGCTGGCTGGCGAGCTTCCTGGAGGCTTTCGTTCTAAAGGGAGCCCTTCCGGACGTGCGCCCCGGCCAGCGACTGCAGGGAGCGCTTCTCCTGTGGGTCTACGTTCCGGATGAAGACGCGTCTCGTGTGGTTTTCATTTGTGTTCCCCGCGGGCTTCGGAAAGGAAATTCCATGGGGGGGTTGGCTCCTGGGTTCAACGGATGCTCCAGGGATGTCGCAAACTTGCACAAGTTCAGAGTTCGGGTCAGAGCCGGGACCATGTCCCGCCCTCCGCCTCCTCGGTGCCCCGAAAGCGCGGGGCTGATGCCGCAACTGGTTATTCGTCTCTGCACGTGCAGGTCGTTTCAAGGGCGCATCTCAACGCTTTGTGTAAACAACAGCAGTGAAAAAAAGTGAAAACCCACCAAACCACCAGAACCACTTTGCGTCACACGTGGGTGTTTTCCTCTGCAGGCGCTGCTGCCGTTTCCAGGTGACTCTTAAAAGGGCAAAACTGAACAGACAAACTGGTCCAAGTAGAGGAAAACGCCTCGTCCTGTCCAGCGACTGGAGGGCGATCTGGAACCGACGGGGCGGCTCCCGTCCTCTGAGTAACCGGAAGCAAAATGCGACGCAGCTCCGCACAGCGAGCAGATTCCCCAGCACGCGTCGCGTCGGCACGAACCAGGTTTATTTCTGCGTCACGGCCGGGTGGGCGACGGAGAGGCTCACGCGACCACGTTGTTCCATGTCGGCCTCACGAGCGGCACGCCTGCCCCTGCAGGGAAACCCGAGTTCCCGCCGTGTTGGGGACGCACGCTTAGTTTCACGAATCACCTCTCGGAGACGGGTCGTCAGTTCGGGCCACCCCTCCCTGCGGACGTGCGGTCCCCGCAGCCGGCGAGCGGCCCCACCCGTGATGCGGCCCCAGCGACGGCCCGAGCGCCCCGTCCCCTGCGCCCCCGCCGTCCTGGCGACAGGAATCTGACCACGATCGTTGGCCACATTCTAGATGCTATTCCACGCTGTCTGCTAAATACTATTCCCCTGCCGCACGTCATGCTTCACGCAACGCTGTTGACCCCGATGTGACCGGGGTCAGCAACACAAGGACGCGGCGGAAGGCGGCCCAGGCCTCCGTGGGTCACTTGACGGAGGGCACGGCCCCGGGTCGGGGGACGGGTGGCGGTTCAAGGTCAGACACCAGCCTGTGTGATGCGGGGCCGGTGTCTCTGGGCGAATGGGTTGCAACAGGAGCAAACACCGCAGAGCCTTGGCAGCACCGTCACCAAGAGAGAAGCCTTCAGAGGTTTCCTTCTCCGTGTTACGAGAAAAAATAACCATACTTACGAATTAAAGGGCGTGTGGGAAAAGATCTGGAATTTCAAATGGAAGATTAAGGAGCAGGGGCTTCCCGGAGGGGGCAGTGACTGGGAGAAGCTGGGATGAAGGTTGAGCCCAAGGTCAGGGACCCCAAGGGGTCGCGAGTCTCGCAGACGGACCCCGTGGTATCAGTTAAGTTCACAGGATGTGCAGGTAATAATCCCCACACAGCAGCAGCAACGGAAAACATCATACCTCTAAGGTTTTCCGAATTCTCGGCGTTCAAACTGTCTTTGGCGGAACGGCGTCTGTCAGGACAAGCCGGCAGCGCTGCGCTAGCAACGCGTCCTGCCAGGGCTCGGGGCCACCCTGTCCACCCAGTTGCCGTCCCGCGGTGGGACCGGACGGGGGACGACTGGGCGCTGTGGACGGACGCTGGGCCGCGGGCTCGGGCAAGTGTCACACTAATGCTGTTGTCTTGTCCTTTCGGAAATTCCGGCCACATCACTCTCCCTTCCTGGAATCCTCTCTCCCGCCTCCTCTCTCCACCCACTCGCCCGACCCCTGGGGGAACCACCAGTCACTTCCTGTCCTTTAAGCCTGGGGCTGAACCTCCCCTTCCATGAGAGCCTTGGGGGGCTGTGCCAGGAAGGCCTGGGGTGCGGGGGCCGCCTGGAGCGGGCGGCGGGCAGGGGGTCCCGCAGCACCTGCCCTGGGCAGTGAGGTGGCGCCCAGCACCAGCCCCCCTTCTGCAGGGGACAATGATCTGCCACCGTAGTACCGACCACGTTGTGCAACGTTTGACTGACCTCCAGGAACCCGACCGCCGCTCTGTACGGAATGGAAAGCAAAAGACTTTAGGAAATTCTTCAGTCTCGCACGGGCGAAAAGCCTGACTGGGTACGACTGAGATTCTTGGTTGTCACTGGTGTTAATACACTGGACATAGACACATAGACACCAGCCAGCTTTCTGGGTCAGTTTGTGTCTTTTTCAGTTCTCCCCAGGGGATGTGTTTATGGATCTCAGAGAGAGCGGAAGGGGAGGGAGGGAGGGAGAAACAGCGCTGTGGGGGACAGAGTCCACTGGTTGCCTCTGGCAGGCACCCCGACCAGGGACTGAACCCACCATCTTTCGGTGTTGGGACACCACCCCAGCCAACTGCCAGGGCTCTAGGTCAGTTTGTCATAAAATAGTGTTTTTTCACTGTGGTAAAGTTTTTAAACAGCTGATTTTAAAATAATACGAGCTTCGTAGTTCACAAATACGTGGGTGACAGTGACTGGCGGTCCCCCGTGAAGGAGGGCACCCCGCCACGTGGCCTAGCACCCCCCCTCCACCGCCAGCGGACGTCCCAGGGCCAGGTGGCCTCAGACGCTGCCCTGGGGGGTTTCCGTCCCCCGGGGTCTGAGCATGGGGTCTGCTTTCGTGGCTGGGGCGCAACACTGAGCGCTCAGGGCTGCTCCTTGTTCGATGTGGACCCCAGAGGCCACCTGACGCCTGGAAAACAGCAGGCATGTTACACGGCCAATGTTTACGGGACAAGGAGTGTTTAGTAAGTCCCCGCAGGAAGCACACGGGGAAAACCAGGCTGCGCGCGGAGAGGGAATGCTGGGAAAAACTCCTGGGGTTGCTCTTGCACACACGTGCACACTCGACTTCCCTCTATGTGTTATTTACAAGCTCTTGACTTTCACGTCCATCTCTGTTTTCATGGAAAGCATCCGATTTTCGCTACGCGTCCCACTAAGCTAGATGGTGAAACAGTGGTTTTCTGTTGTGTGTGTGTGTTTTTAAGGAGCCGGATCCTCTCCCCACCCTGCGCTGAACATAAGCCTGAGCTCCGCTGAGGGCACAGGTGTATTTCACTGCTCCTCAGTTTCCAGGTGCAAAGGCAGTTACAGACCCGACCGGGGTCACCCAGGCTGCAGTGGCAGGACCGAGGTGATGCTGACGGGGCAGGTTTGCCTGCTCGTGTTCTCTTCGTAAATACACTTCTGGTTCCCAGAGCACCAGCGTGGGAGCCCTTGAACGTGGCCCGCGTTAGGGTCTGCGCTTCCACAGCAGACGCCACACTCGTCAGGCTGAACGTGATTTCCAGCCTGATGTGGCGTCTTAGGTCACTGGGACAGGTGCTATCTGTCCGTCCGTCCGTCTGCCAGGGGCAGGCTTCTCCTTAGGCATTTAAAAATGTTTCCTCCGTTTCGTTTTATGACTTCACAAGTAGCCGCAGGAAGAGCCTGATGCCTCACGGATCCTACAGACGACTTCCTGCACTGCATCTGCAAGGGCTGGTCAACAAGCACGTTTAGAACTTGGCTGGAGGTTCCAAAGTGGCCGGGTCGTTCTGCACGGGTGTTTCACGACTCCGTGGGACCGACTGGGAGCCATCGGACAGGAGCAAGGGAGGGAGTCGGAAGGGAAGGGAGGTAAGAAAGGAGGGCGCAAGGGAGGGCGGGAGGAAGGAAAGGTTCCACCGATACGTCACCTTTCGAGTGACCTGAGCAGGGGCAGTTAGCCTGAGGCTGAGCCTGCCCACCACCCCGGGGCCGCTTCACGCTGACCGTCCGGCTGCTGCGGGTGAACCTCCCCCTGGCGAAGGAAGAGCCCGTTGTCCACCTCCCTGCCGCGTGTCGGGGCCGTGACGAAGGACAGTCCGTAGCTGCCGTTTCTCAGGCAGCCAGCGTGGCGCTCGCTCCCGTGTCAGCTTTCTAAGTACAATTCTCGCCCTGGCCCGAGACCGCCCACCTGCAGAGCCTCCACCCGGCCGGGCGCTGCCCTGGCCCCGCTTCTAGCAGGGGGTCAAAACGGTCACCGGCTGAAATGAGGCCCCTGAAGGCTCCCTTTGGGCCGCCGCCCATTTGGGCACCAGATCCCCAAACTGACTCAGATTTATGTTATTTTAAAATCTCGCTTCTCGATCCTCTCTGGGGTAAGACCACCGTCTCGCTGAACGAGGTCCTCGCCTTCCGGTCACCCGCCGAGTCCGCGTGAACCTGTGAACACGTGTTTGAACTGAAGTTCATTCCCACGTGAGCTTCGTTTGGCTTCTTTTAAACACGCGTTGAGGATTCACTGAGACAGGTAGGAAAGCAAAACCGCGCGCGTCTGTTAGCCTGTGACCCTCGGCGCCACGCCCACGGGGGGCCGGAAAGAAAGGGGGTGCTGCTGCACTACTGCACCCGCTTCTCCATGTGCCCAGTGTACGTTGTGTCCTCTTAGGAGCGGCAAGCCTTCAAAGCAAATAAACTACAGCAAAAACAGCGCTCCTGGGTGGAACGCACGGTTAGCAGTCATTTCCAGAAGGACTTTGGAATGTTGCAAATAAATGACAAGTTACGATGCAAAAATAGGCATCACTTTCAGCTCTTTTTCAGTCCTCATCCGAGAACATGCTCACAGAAGGTAGGGGAGGGAGAGAGACGGAAACTTGCATTGTTTGCGGCCCCACCTGGGGAACCAAACCTGCACCCCAGACACGTGTCCTGGCTGGGGATCGAACCCACCACCTTCTTTTTTTTTTAATCACAATGCTCCAACCAACTGAGCCACGTGGCCAGGGGCATAGTTTTCAACTTTTAAAGTGTATTTTCCTCCGGGAAGCTTTGATGATTGGTCCACTGTGAATTATTAGACAGTAAGTCATTTCTGCATGCTTTTAGTTGAACTTGATAAAACCATCTGCTTGGTCATTGCCCATCTATTGCTGTTAAGCAAGAGTTTTGTAACGATTTATCTTCAATTTTTTTGGGTAAAGTGCGCACACACACACACACACGAAATTAGCAATAATAAGCGCCTATAGAAGGCAAAGACTTTTGCAGAGCAGCTGCTGCTCCCAAGGGGAGTAGAGATACCAGAGGAACCAAGAGGATGAGGTGGCCGGCTTGGCTGTGTGACTTGGGCACAGAGCTCGAAACGCCAGTCTCAGTCTTCTCGCCAACGGAAGGGGCTCGCTCCAAAATCCTGTGATCTGCAACATGGCACGTCTTGCTGGCGGGCTCCGAAACCCAGGGGCCAACGCCCCTTAGGAAGCCAGGACGGCAGGGCAGAGAGGAGACACCGCGGTCCTGGTGTGGGCACCCCTTCCCCGCGTTCGCCTGGGCTCTTCCTGGGGTCTCCGGCTCGGCGGGAGGACCCCACCCTGAGCAACCACAGCCTCTGTCTGTGTCTGTCTGTCTGTCTGTCCAGCACGGACCCCAATCCCATCCTCTTCCCGTTTTGTTCTGAAAGGTAACGTTCCTGATCTCTGTTGTCACCGGCCGCTGAAAGAGGTGAGGCGCGGGCGGGATGCAGATCGTGCGGCGTGTGTCACATGTGTGAACGGCCTGCCTGGACCAAGTGCCGGGAACCTGGGTCCCAGGGGCAGGCGGAAGACAGCAAAGCCCTTCCGCACCCTTTTGAAAGGAGGCGAGGATGACAGAAACGAAGTTCCGAGATGCCCTGGATGAAATGACAGCGGGCGGGAGAATGAGCAGCGGGAGGGCGACCGGCTGGGGGCTCTGACCCAACCTCCGGGCCCCCCAGCCTGGCCACGAGGGGTCGCGGCCGCCGCCTGTGCACCAGCACACGAAGTCTGCGCCGGCTCCCCGTACACCCCACGCCCATCACGGAACAGCCCGCTTCACCTCCCCGGCCTCCTTCCCACCACCGAAGCACAGCCTCTCCCGACATTTGGTAGCTTCCTCCCCGCTGGCTGGAGAGGCCGCGGGGTCCTGGCCCCAGGGAGCCCCTGCTGGACGGGTAAAGAGGTGAGCACCTGCCCTTTCACAGACACTGCTGTGCGCTGGGGGTGCCTAAGTACCTCTCAATTTACCTCTTAATTTAAATACGGAGGGAGCTCTTCCGTCACTTAGTTAACACTGTGCTACGAAACCCAGTTTCCTAGAGACTCTTTCACTATAAAATGTTTTAACGGAAGCTTAAAGCAAAAAAAAAAAAATGAAAACACCACCCCCTCCCCGAGCTGCCACCACTGATTTGCATCTCTGGTAAATGCAGATTCTTTCACGGGGAGTGAGTTGGGCAGGTTAACCAGCACCTGCGTCAGAACCTTCGGCTCGAGGCTGCATTTCCCAGCAGCGCTTGACGCAGCGTGAGGTGCCAGGACGCAGTCCTGGCTTAACTCGTACGTTTGTCACCGGGAAACGCTGAAGGACGACCACACTCTGTTAGTTTGGGGCAGAACGCGGGGCAGCTGGAGCGGCGAAGAGTTCAGACGGAAGGAAAGGGGGATCTCGGCTCCCCGACAGGGGCTTCTCTGGGGAAAGTGAAAACGGACTTTAAAAACATGAGTAATGAATGGGAGAAGCTGTTGTTTGAGAAGGAAATGACAGACGCTATTAGTCACCGAAAAAAAAGCATTAAAAAAACAAAACAAAACAACCCCAAACGACCATCGCTCCCAGAGACTGACACGCGTTTTTCTGGCGCCGCGTCTGCCTGCAGAGACCTCCTCACGTGCCCGCGTGCCGTGCGCACCGCCATCCCGCCGTAGCCTCCAGCAAACACGGGTTTTCGTAGCAGCGCCCCCGTGTTCCCATGCTCCCCCGCGTCCCGGGCAAGAACTCTTCTTCGGGGAGTCTCGTAAGCGGCGTTGTGTTTACTTTTCGAAGAAAGCCCTGCCCGGCTTCCTGGAAGGGTGCGCTGTCTGGATGGAATGGGGCGCAAGGCGAGTGGGAGGTGGTCTGAGTCCCCGGCAGGCAGTTAAGAGCCCTGATGCTGCTCCCACGTGGGGTGCAGGTCAGCTCCCTTTTACGGGGTCAACCCCTCCGGGTGTTGGGGCGCAGCATGTCCCCCCGGAGGGCTGCTGTGCCCGGGGCCTCCAGTTTCCTGGCTGCAGAGATGCCCGCGGCCTCTGTGGCCCTGCTGACGGCGGTGGGGGCTGTGTGGCCACAGAAACACACGGTGCCCCCCCAGCCATGGGCGAGGGCCTCCCCGAGGGGCACGGCCCGTCCCCGCTGAACCGTCGCCTGTGTTCGCCAAGCCGTCACCGAGCCTGCCTGCTGCTCCAGCCACCTGGAGCGGACAAATATTTGCCTCAGACGAGGGCTGTCATAGCAACTGGCTCTGTGGCCTGGACACGAACCAGGCAAGAGGATGCTGCACTTCCATTTAAGGCGGGAAGCGGGCTCGCAGCACCCACCACAGTGTTAGTGCAAAAAGTGTCCTGGGAACTCCAAGCTGTTGTTTTTTTTTTTTAGGACTCCGTTCTCCAGGCACAAGAATGGAAGCCGGGGCGGGCAGCAGCTGCGGTGGGACCGGGCTGACGCTGCAGGTCTGTTTCCTGCCGGCGATGCCTCCTTGGAGGTGTTCCTGACTCCCCTGGGGCCTCAGTTTCCCCATCTGTAAAGAGAGGGTGACCGTCCTGCCTGGAAGGACAGCTGGGAGGGTGGCAAGGGACGTTCTCCACAGTGCGGCTGGTGGAGCAGCAACGCGTAGCAACCGGGAGCTCTCATCACCGGCGGGTGCAGCTGGAGGCAGCTGGAGGCAGCTGGGAGGGACCAGGCGAAAACTCAAGGGTCTCCTGAATGGGGCGCAGACGATTCGTGCGCCTGACGTTCCTGGTCTTTTCCAGTTGACGTATTTTATTGGAGTATAGCTCACAGTTTTGAGAAATCCATCAGTACGCAGTATCTGGTGCCAGGAATTGACGCAAGGTGTCCTCCCATACACACCTGCACGGAGGGAGAAGGTGGATGGCCGCAGTGGGTCCACAAATGGACTCCCTGCTTCCGCGTCCCCTGCCCCCCACCCCCCACCAAAACAGGCATCCTAAGTGACGAGTTAAAGATCACGACCGGCCCGCACGTTGTCAGCGCGGTTACGTAATGCAGGCATTTGCACACGGAAGCCCTTCAGGGCTCCGTGCCCCGTCTGGTCCCACCTCTCTCCGTGCAGCCCGGGGTCGGTCACGCTGAAGGGCCCCGCGTTTCCCTTGGGCACGTTCAACACTTCCTAGTCTTTGCGTCTTCTGACGTGGGTCCTTGCGTATGTCCCTTCGCCACTTGGCCTTGTCCTGACGTCGCTGTTACCAGGCCAGCCTGAGCGGCTTCCCCACCCCTCCCGCTGAAACGCTGCTCCGTGGGGCACCGCCTCCACCTCCCCTCACGGCGAAAGTCATCGTCCCTTGACCTGTGTCCACGTGAGGCCACAACGTCCTTGGGAAGGCCCCATACTTCTTTCTCTTCTGCACAGACCCTTGTACGTCGCGGGTGATCAGTCGGTGTGTGTGGACGTGGACTGCACCACGCCACTGGCTGTGCCTTGTGACACAGGAGGACTGTGTCAGAGACGCACTCGGGTCCCCTGGAGAAGTGACATACAAGACCGAGGACGCGAATGTCCGTGAGACCGAGAAGAAAGAGGAGATTGAGGCGTAAATGGTACGAAGTAAGCGCCTTCCATCGCAAACTCTAAAGACACGGGTGTCTTCTTCTTCTCTGCGGGAACACCTGGCACGGAAAAGTCCTTTCATTTGGAGTCCAGTCCTCAGCCAAAAATAAATGGCCTTATTCGAACGGAGGCTTCCGCTGAGGCTGAACCGGTCTGGGGTTCCATTCCAGTGCTCGCAGGGCCCCGACGGCACCCGTCGGGGTGCGTCTGCGTCACATCAGTGCTCTTTTCAGGGGGTAATTCTGGGTTCATTCGAGGAACCGCATCTTATCTGTTGGCTGCCGTCCTGTCCCCAGGCCCGTCCCCACTGAGCACTCCTGTGGCCAGTCTCGGCACAGGTGGTCCGGCAGGAAGGACGATGGGCACAGGTGGGAAGACCAGGTGTCCTCAGGAGACTGTCCCGAATCCTTGTTTTCTTGCGGGGCCCTGCGAGCCCACCACTGCAAGGAGCTTCCATAGCGTGTCCTCGCCGATTCAGTGGAGAGTTTCAAGGCTACACCCACGAGCCACCAAGTCGGACAGGGTCCTCTGGTCCTTTGCTGCCCACGGAGCGAGCCGACCTCCCTCCAGAGACGGGAGGCCCTGCTGCAGAGGTGCAGGCTGGCGCCCCACCCCGGCCGCTTCCCTCGGGTGCTGGCACCCCTCGCACCCGTCCCGGGCACCGTCAGGGCCGGCTGAGCTGGCAGAGCCTGAGTCCCCTCGGCAGGCCGCCTGTGCTGGGACCACCAGCCTGGCTCAACTCAGGCCGCATGACGGGCCAGCTCCGCCCTTGCGCTGCCCCTGCCGTTGGCAGTGGTGCGGCAGGACGTGGGTTTCCGCACAGCTGGGGCCGGCCCTGCCCTCAGGCTCCGTGGCACCACTGACAACAAGGCCCCCTCCGGGGTCTCTCCCGCGGCCACCGCAGCGTGGACCCCTCAGAACCCCACGTCCTGCGCTCCTTCACCCCCGCCGGACACGCTCGCGGTGCCTGTGGGCTGGGAGCAGCCCCTTGGGGGAGTTACTTGTTTATTCTTCACCAGGCCGGGCTGCACCCCTGGCTGGACAGGGGGTTCCCGTGTTGCTGCGCTTGATCCGGATGAAACTTGCAGAAGCTGTTACGACAAAATGCCTTTCCCTCCGACACTTACTCCACGTAAGAGGAGATGAAATAAGGGATCACAAAAGCCTGTGCAAGGTACACAGTTCTCTTCGTGGCCATTGAACGTAGACTCCAGTTTTTCCTTAACTGTTCTTAACCCTCGTTCAGGAGACAGGCTGCACCAGGTCGACCGCAGCCCTCGGGGAAGGGCATCTAGACACCCCCGTGCCGAGGTTACGGCCCTGCCGAGAGGTTTCAAACCCTGGCTCGTGGGTTCTCGCAGTTTCACCCCTTCCTAAATTAAAAAACTTGATTTCTCCAGGTACGTACATCCCTAGTTCCAAATCAAGTGTCCGCAGGTCAGTGCAATCAGCACAGGGTTCGTCGGGCAGCCTTTACATGATGAAGTGCTTTATTCTGACGATTAAATAACGCGGGCCATTTAACCTGCTGGCCCCTTCTCCTGTCATTGATGACTGATGTCACCTAAGTACCTTCCCACCACTTCCTTAGGACAACGGCCGAAGGGGAGTGACCGCATCGGAGGTGCGGATGGAGGCTGCCACACCCCTCTGTCCTCCAGAAGATGCCTGTCTCCCCGAAACACGGTGCCGGGCGGTCGGGTGGGAGGAGGGGCCTGCGCCCCACGCGCGGACTGCACGCAGCGCTTTCTGCAGGGCTTGGGCTGGAACAGGATAACGGTCCGTTCCCGACACGGTACCCGGACTCTGTGCCCCGGAATGTGTGATCACGGCCCATCGCACGGGCTGTGAACTTCTCGGAAGCACAGAGCGGGTCAGAGACGTGCGCCTTCCTGTCGTGGCGTCGCCGGCCGAGGGCGGAAGACGGAAAGGAGCAACAGCACAACAAGCGGAGCAGCTGGTGGGGCGCTGGGAAGGCTGCGGGGACCGGTGCTGGGTGAGGAAGCTCTGGAGGATGAAGGGAGGGACAGACGGACACAACACAGGAGCCAGGGCACCTGGCAGAGCTCAGGGACGAGCACGAGCAGGGCCTGCAGGTGGGAAGGCACTTGAGGGTCGATGGAGGGGGACGGCAGGAGGGACGCGGCTGGCAGACTGGCTGGTTCGTCCCAGGACGGCTCTGGGGGTTCAAAGAAGGAGACGCTGTGGCTCTGAGGTCAGAAGAGAAGAGGGGCCGTGGGGTGATGGGCACCATTCGTTAAGAAAGGGAAGAAGAGGAGCCTTCCAGGAGCACTTGGTGACCCCGAAGCTCTTCCCGTGCGGCACTCGACTTCCGTGGCAGCCGTACGTGGTAAGGGACATCCTTACTGCCACCGGGCAGCGGGGCACAGCACGCCGCGGGGTGACGTGACTTGCCCAGGGTGGCACGGCTGACTGCGGGGCTGGCTGGGTGGCCGTGTTCGCAGGCCAGCGAGAGTGGTGCCCGCCGGGGCGGCCTGGTGTGGCCACGGTGGGGTGGCGGCTGCGATGGGCAGGTCTGGCTTCTGACTCCTGCTGTCCTTTGCAGAAAACTGGGGACCTTCATGTGCACTCCCATCCATCTCCCTTACACTAGAACTGTTTAAAGTGACGTGCAGGTAAGCCTCACTCAATCAACGCACCGCTGCACCCGTTTCAACTCAGCCTCTAAAATCTCCACCTGTCTGCGGACGTGCCGGGGCTGGGATGGGAAAAACCAGAGAGAGGGTGGTTTTACACCCGGAAAAACTAGGGGTGCAAATGCTTTCACGGGACGGGATGCTCGAGGTTGGACCGTTTGTTTTGGGGACCCAGCGTCCCCGGTTTTTCAGTGTCGCGCAGTTCCGTCCAAGGAAAGGGGCCCCTTCGTGAACCCCGCCTGTGATGGAGGCTGACACCCTGCACGGCTCACTCATCCCTGGGCTGCGGGACATGCCTGAGAAAACCAAGGGGTGGCTGGCGTGAGTCACTATGCTGTCAAGCAGGGAAACAGCTTTTTAAAAAAAATTTTTTTTTTAAGATTTTTGATTATTTTTAGAAAGAGGGGAAGGGAGAGAGGCAGAGAGGGAGAGAGACATCCGTGTTATGGTCTTCACCTGCCTCCAGCTACGGACCTGGCTGGCGACCTGACTTGCAACCTGGTCCTGTGCCCTGGCTGGGGATCGAACCAGCGACCTTTGGTACTGCAAGCTGGTCCTATTCACTGTGCCACCAGCCAGGCCCGGAAACAGCTCTATTACAAGGTCAGCTGTCACCTTCAGGGTCATGGGTGGGACTGCGGAGGAAGTGCAGGGTCTGGGATCCGAGGCCTTGGGCACCCCTGTCCTCACTGCGCATTCGGGGTGTCTCATGAGGTCAGGCATGGGTACTGTCGGAACCGGCCCGTGTTTGGTCCCGTGTCAGCACACGTGCGCTTGGTCCCGGCATAATCTACTGGCCGCACCTGCGATTCCCTCACACGCAGAGGCTGGTCCGCATGTCGAGGACGGCACCGTCCAGAACTTAGAGAACAACCTGCGCACGTGGCCGGGTGACCGCGTGCACTGCGCCAAGTCCACGCAGACGTGTCAGCGGCTGTTTTCTCCCCGGGCCTAGACTAGGGGGCAGGGCCAGCCGCTGAACACACAGGAACCCAGACCTCCAGCTTCCAGTTCCTGACCCCCAGGCAGAACACGCGCAGGCGTGGCATCCGTGCGACACGTGTGGCAGGTGCCTGCGGAGGCCACGTGGCTGTCAGAACAGTGCAGTCTCCGTCCAGGCTCACGGCCACCCAGGAAAGCAGACGTGGACGGAGACGCCCCTCCCCACGGATGGCGTCCGGCCCCCGGTCCCTGCGCTCGCTCTGTGCAAATGGGACCAGGCAGCCAGGGTCCCTGTGAAGCACCCGGAGCAGCTGTCCTCCGGACGGAAGACGAACGACCGCAGGCCTTGGACTGTGGCCATGTCCCCGCAGGCCGGGAGCTCTGCCACCCACACTGGGCCACAGCCCCGGGCGCCGCTGCTCCGGGGATTTACAGCCACGTCTGGGTCGGAGAGACGGTCTAGGTCGGAGGGGGGGTTGCAGGCGCGCCCCCTCTGCCTCCGAGAAAGGGGCTCCTGCCCCGGCTCGCAGCAGCCTCCCTTCCCCAACCGCCGCTTCAGTTCTCCCTGGAGGGAGACACGTCCGGGCGGGTCAACAGGCAGCACACGGCATCAGAGCTCACTGTCACGGTGACAGACAGCAGCAAACGGCACACGTCCCACCTGGTTTTCAAACGGACACGTTTGCCCACGGGCAGGGTTGTTGTCTAGGGAGGTGATGCTCTGGGCAAGGGGGGGAGGCTCCCCGAGAGAGGCAGACCGTGGGGCGTCCCCGAAGCAGCTCCCTTTCACAACCCCGTCAGGGCAAGGCTGTTGCTTGCGGGGCACGAGGACGCCGGAGTCGCGCTGCCGGCCACTCACCAGCGTCCGTCCCAGGGAACGCGCAGCCCGAGGCAGCACTGGCCCCGGGCATTTCCCACTAAACCGCCTTGGGGGGAGGAAACCCGTAAGTGTCCCTAGTTCAAAAGGAGCAGATACAGGGAGAGGGAGGGAAGGGCAGTCCTGCACCAGTACCTACGGTCCAGCTGAGAAGAACAACAACTCTGAAGCCAAATGAAAGTAAAATCAATCTCGCTGCCTCTGTCAAAGCCTTTTCCACGGCAAGGCACGGCTTACGTCCTGAGTCCAGTCCTTGCTCAAAGCAGGTCCTAATTGTTACACAGGCCACAGAGGAGCTTCCCAGATCAATAACGAAACCCCCAGCCACACGACCGGTCGGGGGGCCCCGCTGCCTGCCGTACCCTGGAACCTCTGCGGCTGGTGGACGCGGACTTACTTGGTGCAAACTGTCCGGAGGCGGTGCTGTGCCTCTGCAACGAGATCACCCTCTTCTGCACCCTGTGCTCCCCCAGAACTGACAGACGGGGGATCTGTCACGGCTTCCTCTTCCCATCGCTGCGGCGGAGGCTTGGGAGCGACGCAGCGGCTGGCCCGGTGCCCTCGGAGCCGAGAGGGAGGGTGGAGTGGCCCCGCCTCCGCCTCAGGGGGACCAGGCTGAACGCTCCAGCTGGCGGCACCGGGAACCTCGGCCTCCACCCCGGCCCACGGCGAGGCCGGTCCAGAGGGAAGTGTGGCCAGCCAGCCGGCGGCGGGGGTGAGCTCTTCAGGGCCCGCATCCCGTGCCCAGTGGGTGTCACACAGCCACTCCCTCGGGGTCCCACAGGGACTTCGCAGGGCGGCAGGCGGGGCTGCTCACCAGGTGGGTCTTTCCGGGCCTAACGCGACTCTGAAGATGTCACTCACGCCCCGGCATTCGGACACGCACCCACACGCACCCCCACACACATACGTACGCACGCTCAGACTCATCCACACACACGCACGCACACACACGTGTGCTCACAGATTCACATACACACCCGTGACGGGATGACTTTTAACACGTTAAAACCCGGAAACCCAATTTGCCAGACAAAAGGGAGAGGGGTAAATGCCAAAAGGGCGCGTTGCAAAGTCGGGGTACTTGTCCATTTCTACCCTGAAACACAAGCCGGCGCGCGTTCAGGTGACCCTGGGCCGTCGGCGCGGCAGCACCGGCTGCTGTTGAAGCTGCTGGTGAACTTGGTGAACGGACAGCACGTGCTGTGGGCTGTTGTCACGGAGACGCACGCCCCCCCTCCCCCAGCGGAGCCACCCAGGTGGACGTGTGGCCCGTCTGCTCCGGGAAGCAGCGGGCACGGTCCGCAGTGACCACGCCTGACACGCTGGAAGGACATGCCTGGGCTCCTGACGGAACGCCGTGGAAAGTCAACCCAGTTTCCCCTGTGGCTCCAGGTGGGTGTCCCTCCGCCCCCTGGGGAAGAGCCCGTACCACCTGCGGGCGGCCGAGAAATGCTCTCCTCCTGTCCTGCACACAGGCTTTCCGCCAGAGCCGGTGCCGGGCAAGGCGGGACGGGGGGCTCTCGTGTGCAGCTGCTGGGGACGGGGACCGTCAGCATCGGCCACCCGCCCGGGGGGTGCCCATGTGCGTGGGCATCGTGTCCGCAGCTGCCTGCAGGAACGGATCTGCCCCCTGGAAACCGGCCCCGCGTCTCCAGGACTGTCCCTCCTAATTCTGCGCTGGTATTTTCCCTTCACCCCTGCTGTCTGCTAACCGTGGACCCGTAAACATCTGATCTCTACCGGCTTCCACTTTTAATGTTGTTATCTCGATTTCTGGGCGGAGAAAGGTGCTTTAATTTCGATGTGAACGCACAGGAACGGCGAAGCTGCGGCCGCGGGGGAAGGCGGGCTGGGGACCACCGTCTGAGCCAGGTTTCTCCCCCACCTGGAAGCTGCACCCGTCGCGGGCTACCCCGATGGGGTGCACTTCTATTCAGGGTTATCATCAAACACTGGATGACGCAAGGGAACGTCCTGACCCCCGTGGTATCTCTTTCAAGGTTCACGTTACAATTTCAGGGGGAAAGCCGGGCCTGCAATAGACTCGGAAGCTACAAGGAACGCCACCCATCTACCACCCGGCCAACGCGAGGCCATCCTCGTCCTCCCGGTCCTAGGGACTGCCTAGGGGGCTAATCCCAGCGCGGGGGCTGGCTTATCTAAAACACGCCGGAACCCCGGGCTCCCCCACGGGCCTCCTGTTGGCTGAGGAACGTGGGTGGCCGTGAGCGTTCCCCGCCCCGGGGGGGGCGTCTGCCAACGTGTTGCACATTTGAAATGGTTCATCCTGCCCATCGGCGCGGCCCAGGGGGATGCGCGGTCGGAGAGCCCACCGCAGGGACCGCAGCGCAGGGGAAGGCACCTGGGCCCGCCCCGCCCTCGGAACGTGGAAAACCGTGGTGTTTAACGAACCCAGATCCACTGCCCATGGCCGCCCGCGCCCGCGCCCGCGCCCGCCCCTTCTTCCGCGGCGGCTGAGAGCCGGCAGGCGCAGGGCCGCCCGCGGCAGGTGTGTCTTGGGCTTTAGAAGTCGCCGCCCCTATTTCGAGTTCCTCTGACTATCAGAGGCTCGGGGGCACCTGACCTCGTACACAAAACGGGCGCGACCGTCAGGGCAGAGGCTGGTCCGGGGAAACAAAACCCCGCTGAACGCACCGGAGGGCACCCGGGCTTGCCGTCCTCCTTCCGAGAACCCAAGCCCAGGCCCCCCGGAAAGGCTGTTCTCACAGGACGAGAACACGGCCCCCACCGGGCTCGGGAGGGCGGGTTGCCGAGTTCAGGCGCAGAGCGAGTGTTCCGGGGAAGGGGGTCCTGGAGCTGAGCCTGCTCGTCTGCGGCGGGCGGGACCCCCTGTCCAAGCCGGGTCCTTGCCGGCAGGCAGGCAGACCCCGGCCCCGGTTGGCGGGGCCCGTCAGGGAGGCCGCCCGCCCCGCGCCCTCGCGGTGCTTCCCGTGCTCACCGAGAACACAGAACACGCCACCGATCTCAGGCGGGTGCCCTCGCCCCAGCCTGTGTGCCCTGCAGCACGCGGTGGCACTCGCGGTGTCCCTTGCATCATCTCGTGCGCACTGGACGGGACAAGGTCCTCAGTGCAGAGTTTATTTAATTCCTGCTGCAGGTGACCTTCGTGGCCCGTTGCTGGGTTTTAAGGAACTGACCGGCCTGTGTAAGTGAGGCTGATGTGTGGAGCATGAGCCCCTACAGGGCGCTCCCGGACGTGTCCCTGCCCCTGTCCCTGTCCCCACAGTATCTTCAGTGTCCGTCTCTACTGGGGCTTTGCTCCTCTTTGTCTTCACAGGCCCCACGTCAGGCATGACGGAGGAAGACTACACCTGCGTGTGCCATCCGGACAACCTGTCCGGGCCGAGGCCCAACAGTGCTCAGCCACCTGGCATTTTTATCAACCAGCAACATGTTCAAAATCCATCCCTCTGTGGTCACGAATGACGCCGCAGAGGGAACGCGGCGGTAGCAGGAAGGGCACCGCCTGGGCCCACCGGTCACAATTCTTATTTGTTCTGATTCTTAGCTGTTCGCAGGCCGAGTCTTCCTGAGACGGAGATCATTTTGGGTTGATCACTGGTCTGTGAAGGACTGATAAATTAAGTGATTGCTAAACACAATGGCTTTCAAAGAGAAAGGGAGGTTAGGAATCTATTTTCTACCATGGGATTGCTACGGAATCTCGTTTCTGAAAACCAAGCGCAGATTAATTTCATTAAGATCTGATAGTCAACTAAAAAAAAAAACCCCAAACACCCCTGATGGAAGCTATCCAGCTTGTCCTAAATTACCCGGAATTCACTGGCAGTTCCGAGCGCCTGGAGAAAGATGCTGGGAAAGTTATCTGAGGACAGCAGCTTGGACGACGCCCGGTGAGGCTAACGTACAGGTTCAACCCTCGTTCCCCACGGACGCTGTTCTCACTCTGACGTCATGAGACAAAACTCGGAGGACAGCCCGGGTACACTTGACAAGCTCGTAGGTAATACACTGGAACAGCGTCAACTCGATGCGGCGTAGTCACGATCGTGGGTTCGGGGGTCCCATGGCCTTCTCCCCCGTCTCCCCTCTGTCGCCCCTGGGCACGTGCCCCAAGCAAGCCATTTGGCATCTCTGTGCCTCAGTTTCCACGCCTGTCCACGAGGCTGATGAAGGTTGTCGCAGGAGTGAGTTCACACGTGCAACCATGCGGAACAGGGCCTCGTACACGTAAACGGTCCCTGCCGTTAATTCACCCTTCCTTTTCCTAAGTTTAGGAGTTTCCTAAATTCAGCCCTGGGCTTCTCGGTGGTGGTCACCGCCGGCTCAGGTCGTCACAACTTAGGCTGAACTGCATCCGTAGCTTCCTCACGGGGGACGCTGAACCGGGGGCCCTGAAACACCATGAGTCCGTGGTGGAGAGCAAAGACGACAGCTGGACTTGACAGCGCGTCAGGGGGGAGGTAGGAGGGGCCGTCCGGGCGACGGAAGGGGACGCACCGCCTGTGGGGAAAAGCAAAGGGAGCGCCACGCAGCCGCGGCCTTCGACACAACAGCTCGGACCACTGCGGGCTTGCGCTGCAGCCCTGGCACCCTGGCCACACCTCACCTCCCGGCCTCAGGCTTGGGCAACAGCTGTGGGTCTTGGCAACCAGCTCTGCACGAGTCAGGGGAGGCCAGGTCGTGCGTCCGTAACAAACAGTTCCCAACTCTCCGCAGCTCAACACAACGGAGGCTTCTCAGCAGCGCACGTGCACGCGGGGCTGGCGTGGGCTCAGGACACCTCAGGTCTCAGGGAACCTCATCTCAGCTGTCACTGCAGCAGGGGCCACGCACTGGCTTTAAAGCTCTACCTGGAGTGAGCCTGTCACCTCTCTTCCCCGGCCACCAGCCAGAGCACGTCCTGTGGCCAGGCCTAGCCTCCAGCGGGGAGTGCGTCCCACCACGTGGCCCGAAGGAAGGTGGCATCAGAATGCTTGAATTGACTGCCTTTACTGTGGACACAGCTCCCGTGGTCCTTTGTTTCCGCCGGAAGCAACACCAACGGCCACACGGGTGGGAACGTGCAGGTAAAACACCCGTTAACGCTCAACGTGGTGGTTTTCCGGGCGTAAGCGGATCCCCTCCTCTTCTGGACTCTGCCACTGTGCAGCGTGTCCAGAAAGTCACCTGGGAAAGTCATCCCCGGTCTCAACAGGACAGTGAGAGTAAAAGCTGAACACTTCAGAAAGGAGGTGCTTCAGGGCAACTGGTATTTCTTGTGTGTATATGAGGGCGGAGCACTAGAGGTTCTGAACTTTAAAAACAAGTAAACCTTTTCTGGGGTGGCAGTTTATTTAAAATGGTTATACGTCTTTCCTTTTCAACAATATTCGTGCATAATTTAATATTTACTTAACCGTGGCAGATCAACATCGTAAACATCAGATGCAATGTGCGACGTCCCTGGTGCCAAATAAAATATTAACCCGTTTAACAAATATTTACGTTCAACAAATACATACGAACCACTACATATAAACACGTATTAGCTGTGTATGTCAGCTGCGGGCCCCACGCAAGCGGCCGGGTCACCTCCGAGCGCGGCGCGGAGTCTCTGAGCCAGGCGGCCTTTGCGTAATTATTTTTCACACGTACTCTTTTCATCTCCATTGCTGTCCCCTCGCCAGCATCGCTCCCACCTGCTGTCTATCGGTCGTGCCTCTCTTCATTCTGATTTCCAGCTTTGACTCCTCTTGGTGAAGCCTGGAAACTACACTCATCGGACGCATTTGCAAGGTGAGAGGAAATGAGGCAAGTGGGAAGGGTCCCGGGGGCCCCCTCCCCTCCGGCGGACCCTGCCGCGCAGGTGACACTTGGGCAGGCGAGGTGTCCCTGTAGCATGCGCTCGGAGCTACCAAATACTGAGCATTTTCATTTCCTCACACAGGGTTATCCTCGAAATTACGATTGTTTTCTAAAACCTTGCCTGTGGTCATCTCTAAATCTTTCCTTTACCCAAGAAAAAAAACTCCTTTATATTTGCGGATGCGCCTTCCTTCCAGCCTCATTTTGCCATGTTTGTTAACATTTGCGCCGGTTTAGACCTATGGTTCGATCTCATCTTCCCTTTCCCCTTCCCGAGACGGAGGATAATGCCTGATGACAAACTTAGAAACAGAAAACTGTGCCCCTGAAGGGCGCTTGCACCGAATGACTGAGCTCCAAACAGCATCCTCTCCGAGATCAATGCCACTAGCGCTTTCATGCTTTTCAAAATGAATCATTCTTTCATCAGCCCGGCTGATCACTCCCATGCCTTCACTTTTGCCCATAAAAGTACAGAAAGTCTAGTAAAAGGCTACGTACTGCCGGCCTGTTGCCAAAAGTGTTCGAGTATCTGGACAGTAGTTTTCCAATGTAATCCCATTACTCAATGAAGAAATTCGGTCATAACCAATTGAACAGTAGGTGTCAATGTCACATTCAGCCGGGTCCAGGTGACGTTTAGAGAAAGTCTGTCCCTCTGACCCACCCTGTGACACACCCCTCAACCACCTCTTACAACGGCCACTCCACCCTTTTCAGGTTTTCAAGGCTCTTCCTGAAACTGCCCCCAGCCATCACAGGGCACGTGTGTTCACGCTGTTTTCCTGTCACTTCTGAAGTTTTAAAGAGGCCAGGGGTCGCCAGGTCAAGAACGCTGGCCCCAGAGAAAATTAAACAGAAACCAACTAAATAGACTCAGCAAAGCAAACTCTGTCCCCGCGAAAGAGCTTCCCAGGTACGCGGCGGCCTGTGCTGTGTCACCCGCAGCCTCCTGATGTGAGGTCGCGCGGTGTCCCAGGCAAAGGGTTATTCGGCAAGTCACCCCTTGAAAAGCTTCATCCCCGGCCCTTTCCCCCCTAGCTCCGGGTCTGTCTTGTGGTCACGGGTCATCGCACTGGTCATCACACTGGTCCTCACGTGCAGCTCAAAGCAGGATCCCAGGTGGTTCAACCCCACACGGCTTTAAACATGTGGCTAACGTGTTCCAGAACTCACCATGCCAATACCAGGAAAATTCGCTGCAAGTTGAACGCACAAGGCAGCATGTGAGAAGCGAGGCTGGTCTGCTTCCTGGGGAAAGGGACACCGTGTTCAGAGTTGGGGTAGGGCGTCCGCCCTTCCGAAGCTGCCGCAGGGCCTGGAGGTGACCGTGGAGAGGGGGAGGGGTGGGGTGCTGGAAGCAGACGGAGGCCGTGGGGAGACCACGCGGCGAACATCCCAGACTCCTAGTCCTACCTGGGGAGCGCCACCAGGGACAGCTGCCACTTGCTCCGCCCCCCCCAGCGGGACAGTGACGAGTGACGAGGGGCTGGTCTGGTGGCACCAGCCCCCAGAGCAGGCCCTTTACAGGTAGCTTTACAGGGGGACCAGGGAACGTGCCACGGATAGAGGGCGAGGCCAAACAGCACGGCCGCACGAGGTTCCAGCTCCCTCGGGGGTGGGACGTGACAGAGGGAGAGCAGAACTGACGCCTGGAAAGCACAGGACGGATCTCGGCAGGAGTGGTGGTGGAAGGGCCGTTCCGGGAGGAGGGAGCGTGGACGCAGGCACCGAGGCGCTAAGGAAGCAGGGGCTCCTGGAGACCCCAGCAGGCTGCAGAGACCCCGGGGTCTGGCCTGTGGAGGAGGCTGGGGGGCCGGTGGACCCCAGTCCCTACCCCCGTTTCCCCCGTAGGGCTCTGCCGCCCCCAACTCCTGTGAGATGAGCTGTTTCGGTGATACGGTTTACATCTCCCAGTTATCGGTGGAAACCGTTGGTGAAAGGGAACGTGCACGTGATTTAAAACGATGATTTGGAGTTGAAGTTCCCCCACTGCGATGAAACAGGGACGGGACAGAGCCTCCGTTTCCCCGCCAACAGGGCACACACCTCGCTAACACGGGGGGAGACAGTCCCCTGAGGGCGTGAGGTCGCCGTTGACCCTCACTTGCGCAGGCAAAGGCGTGACAGGCTATTCAACCAGGAGCCCCTGCAGACCCGGCTCTGAGGTGGCCGCACCCCACCCCCCGCGGTTGAAGGCCGGGTCCCTGCAGTGCCAGGACGTGTCCACTAGAGGCCTCTCAAGAGCCGTCCTCCCCCCTCGCAGCCACTCCAGCGAGGCCCCGAGTCACACCCGCAGTCAAGGGGGGGGTCAAGGATCAGTCCCCGAAGAGCAGGACAGGCCCGCGGCAATAAACACACGGAAGGCAGCCGCTTCCGAGCTCCAGGGCATGGGGCTGGGGATGAGAAAACTGCTCCTGAGTAGGAGGGAGAACAACGTGGAGGCGGACGGGGTTCCAAGGCTTTGGTGACAGTTCCAAAGCGCCACCAGCGGCCTGCAGGGGCTTCAGGGGGCGGGGGCGAAGGCTCCTGGGCGGGAGAGCGTCCAGGGCCCCGATTGAGGACGGTGGGGCCCAGGCCAGGAAGGGACTTCCTAAACAGGACTCCCGGGGGAAGCAGGGAACGTGGAGGGTGGGACCCAGACCCTCACGCGAGGACTGGAGCCACCGTCAGCTTGAGGGGACGGAGGGCAACTTAGGGCGCCACCCGGAAGCCAGCTGTGGGAGGGGCGCACAGGGACGTCCCCTGCCCGTCTCACCAGCGCTGCTGCCTCCTCCAACACCGTAAACAAGCAAACGTGCGTGCAAGGCAAACACACACGCCCCTGCTGTTTACAGCCGGCCTGGCTTCTGCTGGGTGTGGTGGAGTGGGGCTTGAAGAAAGAGCCCTTTGTTCCGGAAACCTGTGAACGGACTCCCTGAGCAGCTTGGAACTTTCCCTCCAGCTGCCTGGCCCCCACGACGGGCCCAGGTGCCAGGGGCCCGGACCCCACACGGAGCTCCTCCGGGGCCAGGGCTCCGAGCAGTGCCCTAGGGGTGAAGCCTTCGCCCACCACCGTGGGCGGCCGTTTGGTGGGGGCGGCTGGACGGGTCATCGCCTGGTGCTGGCCCCCGACAGGGCCGGGCCTCCGCAGCTGTGCGTGATTCCAGTCTATCCCGTTACGCCTCTGGGCACAGGCAGAGGTTTCCAACGTTTTGGGCGCTGAATCAGAAGTTCTCGGCAACAATCCTCTTTAGGACCCCCCACCCCCACCCCATTGCCTCACCAACACACCCGCTGAATGCTGAGAACGAGAACATGCATGAAAGTGCAGGGGAGGAGGATTAACTTGAATTCCCGAGTGCTGGGATGATTTACTGCTTGACAGAAAAATGAGACCACAGCAGGGGACCACCTGGGCCTCCGGTCTTCAAGGACGCGGCTCCGATGTTCCTACTGAACGCGTCGGGTTTAGCCGTGAACTTGTGGCCGCCTCCCGAGGTCGGGTCAAGTCCGCTCACTTCTTTTGGGAACGTCCGTCTCCTCTTCAAAGTCTAATACTTTCTTGGCCATGACCTCCTTGTTAAACCCTTTCTTCTCTTGGATAGACTTATTGAACTATTCTGTTTTCTCTGCGTGGTGTTCTTCCTTCTCCTCCTCACGATTTCCCCAAAGGCTCCACGCTGGCCTCTTCCCCTACATGAGCCTTTACGCTCCATCCATGCCAAGGAGGCCAACTTGCTACCCTTCCTAGGGACACCCTAATGCCTCCCTGCACTCGGGGCCCCCGGAACCCCATCCTGTGCCTGCCTCAGGTTTCCAGCTACCACTGGACTATCCAGTCACCCCGCCCAACCTGAACTCATCATCTTGCCCGGGGTCAGATCCGTCCCTTTGTCATGCTCAGTAAATAGTCTTCACGGAGCCACGATTCTTAGCTCATTAAAATGCATCACGAAGCCAGCCTGTGACCATTGGTTTTCCATGGTCCTCACTTTTAATCAGTTCATAGATGCACAAAGTACCTCTGCGTTGAGTACCTGCCGGGGAAGGGCGGGGCATCTGAGACTGGGTCCTTACCTTCTACAGGTAAAGAAGCCTCCTTCTGCACAACCTTGTTCCTCTGTTCCGTGTCAACCACTGGCACGTTCGGGAGAAGCCCCGCTTCCTACCTAAGCTACTGTAATGGACCTTTTTCTGGTCTCCTTGCCTCTAGCATGTCGCTTCTCCGGGCAATCCTATTCCCTGGCACGGACCCAATCTCCCCTCCCCCTCCCATCCCCCACAAGACCCGCTTGCCCACCCTGTTCACGTTTTCTAACAAAACGCCTGCTGCAATCTCAACTGCCGTTCCAGAGACCGTGTCTCTTCCCAACTATAGTTGCCTTTAAAATGGACAGGTTGGGTGGAAAAAGTCTTTGTGGCTTACAAGTCCCCAGTAGGTCTGGAGTGTTTGTTACGCGGCAGTGGATAGCTGCTACCTCCCCTCTCAACCACGCCCCTAGGGCCCCTAGTCTCTGAGGGGAGGGAGCGTCTCCTCTCGCAAGCAGAGGGGGAAGTTGCCACAGGTCAGAGGCAGCTCCGGGCATTTCAAGTTGTTTGAAACGTTAGCGCCTTTGCCCAGGAAGAGAGAGGGGACTATTAATATCATATAGCTGAGTTTCACAGTGAGCTAAATAGGTTATTGTGGGTCGGCGGGAAACGGCCTTATTTGCTGTTGATGCCACGGGGAAATGTTCCCCATTTACATAAATTCCTGTAGGAACTCACTTGTTGGCAAACGGAGGATGATTCATCCTGAGGCCTGATGCTTCGCAAAGCAGGTCAGGCAGAAAAGACAGAAGGGGGAGAAAGGCTGCAGATTTAATCCTCACACGCTGGCAGGCGTGCGTGTGCAGGAAAAGACATCTGCAAAGGCAGAAGGCTGCAGAGGAACGCCCAGAGTCCTGGGTTCTGGGAAGAGGGAGCCTTTCCGCTCTAATCGGGTCACAGGGGCCACACTCTGTGGGCACCTTAAGGTGATTACGCACAGAATGGAGGCTTTCAGAACATCACTTGGCAAAGGAGAACGTGGCTGGAGACCAGAAACAAGCAAAAGCTCCTGAGCGACTCATTTTTCACGGCAGCCCAACTGAAGCGTACAAACGGCCCCCTGCCTGGGGGGGACGGGGGGGGGGCTGACATTCAGAGGATGATGGGTTCTGAAACTTGGCCACTTCGTCCACAGAAAATACGTCATTGATCTAATTTCCGCGCAGCCAAGACAAGTGGAGCTGTCACCCTGTCCTCCTGCTGGAAGAGTCCTTGTCCCCGGGAAGAGAGAGCCGCACAGATACTGTTTTGTTTCTAAAGTAGATTTCCTTCTGTGTAGTCATTCTTTCGAAAGGTCATTTAAAGACCGATAAAATTAACCGGTAACCTCCACTTTTAAACTCACGCCCGTGGCTCACACCTGCTGCAGAAAGGCGTCACGGCCCAAGGACAGCAATGAACTTCCAATCACGGCACAAGCCGGGGCCTCAGAAGGTGCTGGAGGGTCTGTTACCCAGAGCAACATGGCACAGAACAAGCTGCAGCTTGGCCAAGTCTTAAAAACTATTAATTCCTTCGGTGTGTTGGGGCGGGAAAGGCGACTGTACTGTATTCACGGCCATGAACGCTTTGATATTCTCTGAACTAAAAGACAACACGTCCCAGGGTTACAGTTTAAGACAGGAGCGTCAACGTGAACCAAGAGAAAGCGACTTAAGATGGATAAGTGACTGTCTTGCTTCACGAGAGAGAGACGTGTGGCAGTCGTTCTGAGACGCGAGGCAGCGGTACAAATTCCCACCGAGTCCCAGCCGGGAACCGTCCGAGGTGGCCCTGCAACTGTCTCTCCCTCTGCCTGGCTGTCGTGGGGCAGACTCGCATCTCCCAAGCTGCTGCTTTCTTTTAGTGGACACGCCCGTCTCAATTTTAGTTCCGTGCCTCAATCCATCTTTTACCTCCGTGGACACCTTTCCATTTTAACTTCTGTCGAATAAATACTTGCTATGCACCTTCTGTGCAAAATAACGAGACACAATGGAGCAACCAAAGACAGGTGAGACATTTTCGACCTGCACTCGGCTTGTCAGACAAATTGGATAAAAACGGAAATATTCAGGACCGTAAACAAATACAGATAAGGAGAGAGAGAAACAACATGCAGGGGGATTTCAAAGACAAGAGGGATTGTGTCTGTTGGCCAGGGAACTGACATTGCTTCCCTGAAGAAGGGCCTTAAGGATCATGTTTCGATGGGTGATAGAGGCAGGATGGGGTGCTGTTGGGGAGATTAGGTGGGTTAGGTTAGAGGAACGCTGGGCAGAGGCCGGGAGAGCGTTGTCTGTGGCTGGTCTGGCCCGAGCCGGCGGGGGGTGCGGAGCACGAACAAATCAACATCAAGCCTCTCCCACTCGGTTTCCACGAAGGCCATGTCACGGGACCAGCGCCTTCTCATTTCTGGAGCGAGAACGTTTTTCAAGAACCCACAGGTTTTGATACACATGGAAGCAAGATGCAGAACCACGGAACCCTGAGGGAGGTGCATGTGCCTCCCCAGACTAGTGAAGGCGAGTGGCATGATTCACACCGTCCAGCGCCCCCTCCCCAGAGGCTGACTCTCTACCCGGCTGATGTCACAGAAGCCCAGGTGACCGGCAACCCGCCTTAACCTGTCCACCTGTCGGGCGGGGGACACGGATACCAAACACTCATACTGTCCCTCTGAGGGGTCCCTATGTTACCGTCCTTCAAGACCCAATTGGACCATATATACATACATATATATATACATATATATATATACACACACACACACACATTTATATAGAGATAACATTTTGAACTTAGATTTCAACTGTAATCCTGAGTTGTGACTGAGTCAGGCTATCATCATAAAGAAGACAAATAAAAGAAGAAGGGAAGGTACCAACAGTGTTCATGACAAAAAAACAACAACCCATTTTAGGTGACACTGGAAACTGGGATTCATGACAGTTCCGGGCATGTGAGAGCGTGTCAGGGACCTGGGTACCACTAGGCCCGGCGGAGAGCTCTGTGTGCGCTCGTGACCGGTGACCCTGTTAGAACAGAGAAGCCCACCAGCGGGTTCACAACGGGACGTGGGATTGCTGGCGCCGTCTTTTGGAGCCCCCGCCGGCACGGACGGAGTCTGAGACGGAACCTTCCTTCCGACACCGAGGTCCCCGCATCCCCTGCTACCCTGCGCAGTCCTGTCTTTCGGCTCCGTGTTTACGCACAATAAACCTGAGTTTATTTATGGTTATTCCTGCCCTCTTGCAACAGCGGGTTGGGCCCATCGTTCCATCTGGTTGAAACCTCACAATTCTTACGGACGCGCCAGCTCTCCCGCCCAGGTCGACATCCCAGGCAGACGAAGGAAGAGAACAGCTGAGTTCAGGGAACAGCATGATGCAGAGTTTGGCACCTAAGATGCGGAAATGACAACTCAATGTCTCTGAGCCTCATAGTTTAATGTGTCAAGTACCGTCCTGTCGACCCGATGAAAGCTGCCCTGGGAATTAAAGGAGAGCCGTCCAGGCAAACAGCTGGCGGGCAGGATGGGGGACCCGCTGCCGGCTGACAGGCGTCACCGCCCGTGGGACCCAGCGACGGGACTACGGGGCTGCGGGCCTCTCTGGCCCTGGGGGACCTGCGCCTTTTCCCTACGCGTCTTGTCATTCGACCAGAACATCTGCCAAAACATCTGCCAGGCGAGTCACCCGCCCCCGCGGCTGTCCGGGAAAACCCACAGCCTTCGGCTTGGTGACAACCAAGCCGGCACCACCTCACGTTGGCAGAGGGCGTGGTTTCCGTTTCACTTATTTTTGTCTCTTCGGAGAGGAAGTGCGGAAGGCAGCCTGGCACCAGCACGTGCCATGGGCGGGGAGACGCCGCGCGAGAGGCCACGCGGACCCTCCCCACGGCTCCTGCCGGCACCCAAAGGCGCAGCTGGCCGGCTGTGGAAAGGGCGGGCCTGCCACACGCGGTCTTTCCCGAAAGCGCGGGCCACACGAGCCGTTCGAATTACACCGAATTGGCTCAATACGTTCTGGACGGACCTCGTACGTTGTTCGGGTCACTTCCTCCCTGAGTGGCCGGCTACCATGAGGGGCGTTGCTAACATCGGGTGGGGATCTGGGAGCCTGTTTTCTGCAAGCCTCGGGTCCGGCACCCTGTCAGCCTGTCACAGCAGGCAGCAGCTTGGACAGGGAACATCTCGTGCTCAACCCAATTTCATTTTGTTTTATTTATTTTTAAGATTTTATTTATTATTTTTAGAGGGAGGGGAAGGGAGAGAGGGAGAGAGACATCCATGTATGGTTGCCTTTTACCTGCCTCCAGCCACAGACCTGGCTGGAGACCTGGCTTACAACCTGGTTACGTGCCCTGGCTGGGAATCGAACCAGCGACCTTTGGGTTCACAGGCCGGCACCTTATCCACTGAGCCACCCGCCAGGGCTTCAACGCAATTTTAAAAGTTGACCCCCTTCCTTTTCAAAATAGACGCACTGGCAAAACTTGACCTCGGTGGGTTTCTGACAAAGCCGGAAAAAGCAGGACAGGGCATTTCTTCCATCCGGAGGGTCTCCGGGTATGAAAGCAACCACCCTCTCAACCAGCACGAAGGAAGCTTCATCATCTTCTAATTGGGTTTCTTGTGGCGGAATGCACGATTTATCCAAGGTCTGCAGTCGCTTTTCTGTCCCAGAAGCTGCCTTTCATTTGGAAATTCCTTCTCTGGGCGGCACCTCGCGCCTATTTTGGGGGGTGGGGGATGAGGACCCGGGCGGGGCGGCCTTGCCCTCTGGGGCCGAGTCACCAAGGGCTGCACATTCCTCGGGGAGGCTGAGACGGGGCACAGCGGCCGCTGCGGCTTGTTTTCAGCCTCGCGGGGTGACTCAGCCCTGCAGCTGCACTGGGTCCCCGCCTGGCCGCCCAGCTATGACCGGCCTGGGCAGCCGGTTCGGCTCTGCTTGGCTCCCACGTTACAAATCCCACTGGCACCGGCGCACAGCACCCCGCCCCCCACGCCACTTGCAGCAGGTGGGCCGGCTCTGCCTCCACGTTCTCAGGTTCCTGTAGGGACACGAGGAAAGGTCACTGTCCAGCCACGTTTCCATGGCACCTGGGTCACAGGGTCCACGTGATTTGTTTACCCCAAATTTTAAACTTTGAAAACAGAGAAGCCTCTCTATTTGAATGTTTGCAACGCTTGCAGTGAAAATAAAGAGTAATTCAATCCTTGTGCCAATCCTAAGGACGCTGTGAAGGGGAGAAACGACAGGGCTTAGAGACGGGATGGGAGGAATGTTTAAAATGACTCAGTCGGGAAGAAGAGACGAAGCTCCACCCCAACCAGGAAAAGGCTCCAGGCAGAAAAGTAACGCGTGTGAATTTTAGTTGGTTAGAAGCGACAATCACAGTTTCAGATGTTCAGGATGGTGGTCTGGAACGTGGGGCTGGAAGGGAGGCGTAAGGTCAGACCTGCAGGTGTCGGCCTGAGAGGCCACCCTCTGAACCTGGTAACAGGGCCGTGCGTGGGAACCGAACCTTGGGGAACGCACCCCTGACGTCGGTCCAGAGAGGCAGGGAGACAGGTGCAAACAGAGTCACGGTGAGAAGAATTTCAGTGAGTGGGCTCAGGCCAGTAAATTCCAAAGCCTTTTTCTCGTTCGGTTGACCATGGACGGGAGGCCACGCGCCATGCTGAGCACGGAGGGTAGAGTGGGGTGTGACTCAGGCCACAGCTGCCCCCTCAGAGCCTTGGAGCCCGCAGAACATGGGCGACGGGTGACCCTACGGAGAGGAGAAGGTGACAGGCTGATTTTACAAAAAGAAGGGAGCTGCCACTAAAGACGATTTGTAGGCCGTTTATAGAAATACAACGCAGGCGCTCCGGACATCATTTCACCCTCACAGTTTACGGACTGAGGCGAGGACACTTGTAACGAGAGTCACCAACTGCCATCGCTACCAGGCGTTGCCAGGCTTCCCGGTCCACGCGAGACGGCAGCAGAGGCCCAGGCCCAGCGTGGGCGTCTGGGAACCGGTGCTTCTCCAGCAAGGGCCATCGCGGTAAGCGTGCCTTCCGACGGGTGACAGCTGAGACTTATAAATGGCGCTGGTGTCGCACGGAACAGCTGACGGATGAGCAGCCTGCGTTGGCAAGAACAGTTTGGCTATTAAAAGACGATTAGAACTCGCTGTCATCTCCCAGCTGCTTCGTTGGGCAATTTTGTTTCCTACGCACGTGCTGGGGCTCTGGTGCCTGTGAGAAGGACAGCACCCCCTTGTCAGCGTGGGGGCGGCGCTGTTGAGTGACGGCCCCTCTTCTGCAGGTCCCCTGGGAGGCAGAGGTGGGCCATGAACCCCGCCGGCAGGTTCCAAAGGCCGGGCGCAGAATACTTCTGAGTGTCGGTCTTGCGGTTGTCAGATGCAGGTTTCCAACCCAGTTGTTCGGGTCGTGTTCCTACCCCGGGACCAGCGAGAGGCGCGCGCTCTTTTACGGTCGGGCTGATTTTGAGGGAGGCTCCGGCCATGGTGGGGGGATTGTACCTCACAGCCACGGGGAAGCCACAGCGGCTCCCTGCTTCCACGAGGAACACGGCCTTCTCGCTAATCTGTTGCCGCAAGAGCAGACGGTCCTTCCCTGGGAAGATTCTCCCGTTCTGCGTGCGTGTGTGCATCTCTCTCCTTCACGAGTCCGCTGAAGAGGGCCTCCCGGAAGGCTTCTCCCGGTGCCCCCTCCTGCCCACCCGCCTCAACCACAGGGGCAGCTCCTGCAGCAGGCGCTTTGTAAATGCTGAGTGCAAAAACAGGGGGATGCAGGAGAAAAACTACCTTCGGGGGCGCAGACTGGGTAAGACTTACATTGTCCTCGTTTGCGTGGGGACTGACCATACGCTCCTTCTGACATTTTGGTACAACTGAGCCACGAGTGGAGAAGCGTATCACCCTTGCGCAGGGGCCATGCTAATCTTCTCCGTGGCATTCCAAGTTTAGTCTACGTGCAGACGAAGGGAGCACTGGAGTAGCATGTCAACAAGGAGGATATTTCAGCACGCATGGTCACAAGAAAGCGAACAGGTCCCCTTCACCATAGGTGTCTTGTCAGCGTCTCCACTAATGAGCGCCACACCGGCTTCGGTGTTAGACCCCATGATCTTGACGACCTTGTGCAGGATTCTTCCTTTGTCCTTACGTGACTAACCTGGATCGCACTGATGGTTGGCCACATTTCTGTAAGTCTCAGGGTCAAGGGCAAAGGCCTCTCTATGGTTGGTCAGGCCCAAGAAAGTGACACTGCTTTTGTCTGAGTTTGAGACCGTCACTGACGTTCCACTGGACAGCGTGCGTCAGGGGCTGGCTGACCCACCCCACTGTGCGGGCCTCGCCCAGGCGCTGGTAGCTCTCCTGGTGTCCCCTCTCGGTCCTCCAGTCAGCACCAGCCCTTCCATCCGGGATACACGCCCGGACGTCATCAAGACGGGCTTCACTCTGCTGACGGACCCTCAACGCCTCCTTCGCACGGGAAGCAAGGTCACCTGTGTTTGCTGTTGGGTTTTAGGTGAACACAGCTGCTCTGCAGCCTCAGAATAGCTTCCCGGTTTCGTTCCGGTCTTTAAAACCACGGTCCAACCTCAGGCTCGTGGCCACACCAGGGTGAGGGGCTGCCGCCGCCCCCCTCGACGGGTCCTTCCGGGACGCAGGGGCCCAGCACTTACAATTCTCCCAGCAGTCTTTTCAGTGCGGGTTGGTGACCCCGACTTCTATCCAGACAGCCCGCCCAAGGTCAGACAGCTAGTCCTGGTGGGGCCTGACTGTAACGCCCAGTCTTCCTCACTCCCGCCCGGGTTTTAATGATTCAGTCACACCACCTCTCCCGTAATTCAAACACACGCCCCATTTTAAACTCCCATTTGCATACATTCAACACCCCCTGGCAACGGCAGCTTGGGGAAGAGGAAGGGAGGCCCCCCCGGCTGGGCTGCAGCCCCCAGCGGCACCCACTAGCTGCTTCAACAGCGGGGACAGCGTGACTCCCGTCTCACGTCCCAGCCCAGACCCCGGGCTCACCGAGTCCCGGGCCACCGATGGCCGGCTGGAACAGGCCGCTCTCCCGCAAGCGTCCTGTACGTCAGTTCGTTCCTGGCACCAGGGCACCTTTCCACCTAGATCTGATCACCTAACTGTCCTCGATCGACCCACTAATAAAAGAATCCACAGGTTGAGTCTGATAGTTGTCTGATAGCGTGACGCAGAGCCAGCACGTCCTCCTCTGAACTGCCAAGACAAACCCTTGCTGTTCTGAGCAGAGTCCGCACCTGACATCATGCCTGTCTGCATTCAGGCAGTTGCCCAGTCGGCCCTGCAGGGTCTCGCAGAGGAACGGGGTCTCGGTCCCTTTACCAACCGTCTGCAAACAGATTCTGGCGCACAGTAGGCACTCCGGAGAGGAGTGCGAAACGCGTGAACAGAGGCAAGAACTCTTTTGTACCTAAGTGTTCTGTCATCCAGCTCAGCGGCTCTCCACCACTGTCCTTGGGGACGTCCACAGCCGCTTTGGGTTACCACCGGCGGGGTGGCCGCATCGGGTGCCGACAGCAGAGGTCCCAAGCAGTGCCTGTAACATGACGGCCGCCACAGCAGAGGATGCTCTGGCCCTGTGAGCCAGGGCTGGGGCCAGGCCACCACGGCTGGGTGCAGGGTGTGTTCGGAAACCCCACCAGCAGACAGGAGAGCTCAGAAACCAGCCAGGTGGCAATGAGGACAAATGCTCGACACCAGTCGCATCCCCTGCAGTAAGCATTTCTTGGAACCCTAAACCAACTCTCAGACCGCAGGTGGTGGCTGCCCCCTGGTTTCTGTTCTCCCGACAGGAGCTCAGGCTCAGCACTTGGATGCTGGCCCGGCGCACAAACCGGCCCCAAGAGCGAGGAGGCCAGGCAGTGGCAGCCACGTGACCTCTTGTCGGGGCTCGTGGCTCCCAACCTGCCCTTGAGCTGACGGGGACAGATGCACACCATTCAGGAGGACGGGCAGGGGGAAAACCCTAAAAATGTCCCAGCACAAAAGGCGATTAAAATGTCACAGGAAACTTTTTTTTTTCTGGAGAACAGAATGGCTCATGAATGCTCCATTCTTCCCACCCTATGGGCGCCTTGTCCCCTGGGTGGCTGGGCCGGAAGGGCTGCCCTGGTGAACTTGGGGGCACAATGAGAAGGCGCTTCTTTTGAAGGGGACAACCCTCCGCTTTGGAAATGGAGAGAAACTTACGCTGAGCCTTTCTAGGTCCCGGCCAGTGTTCTTAAGGATTTGATCACATGCCTCTCCCATCACGCTGGGACGCAAACACGGCTGGACCTGCAGTGCTACGTGATGGATGGGGGTACCAGAAGGACGGACCCCCGATGGGTGGCATTAGCCAGGTGTGAATAGGGAGCGGCCATCTGCCCGGGCCGGTCCACCTTCCCCAGCGCCGAGAGATAGTGAGTGTTTCTTTCCTGACACTCTGCACATGATCCAAACTTAAACTTTCTGGGGTGTAGACACAGTTCCTGCTCAGCCTGTCTGCGCAACAAGAAAACAATTATCTTCAAAATTACAAGTAATTAGCTGGCTGCTTGTCATTGGAAGATAAGATCTTCCTGCCCTCCCACAGCCACACACCAGAACACACACACACACAGGGCCTGGGCTCCGGATTTTCGGGTGTCACTTAGCCACCTCAGTCTGGGAGGTCAGGGCCCCGGTTCCCAGCCACAGCTGGTCCCTCTGCTATCCTTGCGCACCGGCGGTGTCTACATTCTGGCTCATTTCTTAACGGTGCTGAAACCCCAAGCAGTTCTTGGAGCCCCGGTCTCTTTTTTTTTTTTTTTTTTAGAAAATATTTTATTTATTATTTTTAGAGAGAAGGGAAGGGAGAGAAACATCCATGAGTGGTTGCCTTTCACCTGCCTCCAGCTGGGGACCTGGCTGGAGACCTGGCTTGCAACCTGGTTATGTGCCCTGGCTGGGAATCGAACCAGTGACCTTTGGGTTCTCAGGCCGGCATGTACCCAAGCCACCAGCCAGGGCCTCCTCGCTTCTATAAGGAGATTTATAGGAACCCCTGTGAAGCAGGGCTTCCAACAGTGGCGGACAGACCTTTGGGGCCAGGAAATTCTGTGGGAGCCTCTGGCGTTTGCCGGGTAAGGAGGAGTCATGGGCCTAAGTGTGAAGGTGCCTCAGAGAGAGGCCTCTGGCCTAACTTGACCTGTAGAAAGAGCCGTGTCCACGCAGAAACACGAACGTGGACCGGACGTGGGGGACACAGGGATCAGGCATATGGTAAGCAGGAGTTCAGAAACGAGAGGGTGCAGAGAAAAACAGCAGAAGATCGCAGGGCCCACCTGCCTGAGGCACATATGTGTGCTTTCTTACTTCACAAAATATGTAAACATCTTTAAGTGACTTCTGGAAGAATGCGCATTTGCAATTCACTTTCGTGATGAAGTGACGACTAGCTGATTAAGAATTCAGCATGATCAAAACGCCCGGGTGTCCTACAGGGACACTTGTTTACTGGGGTTTCTCTACAAATGAACATTGTGGTTTTAAATGACTGAAGTCACTTGGTCCAGTTTAACTAGTATTTTGACTTATTTACATGTCTAAAACCAGGCACTCAATTATATGGGTGTGGGGAGCATATTATACTCTTAGAAAAGCCTTTTTAAAGAATATGAAATCATTCAAGCTAATTGGTAATGTCTAATGTTTTAAAATTTAAATCCTTACGCATCTATCAAATTCACTTAATATTAGTATTTGATTTTATTCATTTTTTGCCTGTAAGATTTTAAAGAGATTACACCTAAAGCAGAAGGCATACACGTGTCATTACATCAGGCATTTTTAAAATGCATTAACATTTTTCTTAACCTTTTATTTTAAAAGACTTTTATTATTTTTCAGAGAGAGGGGAAGGGAGAGACGCAGAGAGGGAGAGAGACATCCATGTGTGGTTGCCTTTCACCTGCCTCCAGCTACGGACCTGGCAGGAGACCTGGTTTGCAACCTGGCTATGTGCCCTGGCTGGGGATCGAACCAGCAACCTTTGGGTTTGCAGGAATTTTTTTAACCTTTGTTGTATTTTTTCCATTACCATTTAGCGCCCTTATGAGCCCCAGCCCCGCACCCCAGCAATCCTCACTGTGTCCGCTTCACTCATACGTGGAATCTATGAACAAAGAGAACCTACAAGGAAATGGGGACAGGCTCACAGAAGGAGCGCAGGTGACAGCTGTGGGGTGGGGTGGGTTAGGGGGTGGAGGGATGGAGTTACAATCCAGTGAGACGTTGGCTGTAAAATGACCCGGACTCGACTGAGGATTACAGATAACACAGATCACAGGACACGTGTTTCCAACGTGAATGAAAAAATCTGTGAGAGAAAGTACAGTAACACTGCCGGATCGCTGGATTCTTATCACAGCGAGTGCGGGAAAAATGGAAACATGTAAGTTAGCAAGTCAGCAACAGACAATAGAAAATGTAAGTCTTCCACCGTCCTGGGAAGTTACAGAGCTAAATCCTCTACTTGTCACCTCATTATGGCCGGGGCTAAAACCCTAATCCCTCGCGATGCTTTTGGGGTGACGCTGTAACAATGCAACAGCACGGACAGGGGAGGCTGTGAACTGTGGTCAAGCCCAGAGCAGCCCCAGGCTCGGTCCCCGGCTGAGGTGTTGGTTGACCTTGGGCAAGTCCCTGCACCCTCGCTGGCCCCCCCGAAATGGGGCCGCGTGGTACCCACGGGCGTTGAGACAATTCTTCGCTGTGTGCAGATGGGGCCTAGGCGGACCGTGCGCCCGTGACCGCGACCACCGCCCTGCACTCGCGGGGCCTCCCCCACCCCCTGCATCTATCCCGGTCCTGATCGGCTGCTTCCATCCTTCCCTCCCCTGGAAGGCTCCCGATCCCCAGCCCGCCATGCCGCACCCCGCAGCTGGCCTCCTCACGCCCTTCTCCTGTCCCAGGGCACCCGCAGGGCCGCGGGTCTGAACGCCACCCTCGATCACCCAAACCGCACCGTCCAATTCGGTGCCCTGCTTACCACGCAGACGCCCCCCGATTTCCGTGCCGGGGAAATGGGGCCCCTTTTCGCAGCCCAGGCCCAGCAGCTGTTTTCCCTTAACTCACTGTCCTCCGACCGGCCGCGCTCCTGCCTGCCGGTGCTCCCCCCGCCGGGGGCACGGAGCCACGCGGCGCCCCGAAAGGCTGATGCAGTGACCGTTCACACGTCGCTGGTCTCTTTGGGGGCAGTGATCACCGTCCACGTTCTGTGTCAAACACCATCCCGGCAAGGAGGTGGCCCTCGGGGGGTCGGAACCAGGGCGAGCTGGGGTTCCCCACCCGGACCAGGGCTTCGGAAGCGGCAGCCTCCCTTACACGCCTGCGCTGCTGGCGGCCATTTCATGAGAAACTCCCCACCATCTTCATCCGTCGGGGACACCGCGGCGCAGGGCACCTACCAGCACCCAGGGGAGCCGCCGTCACCGCGGGGAGGGAGGGGCCCTGTTCTTGGCGGCTGGGGCCTCGCTGGCCAGATGCTGAGGAAGACGCGGGGCGGGCCCAGGGGCAGCGGCGGCTCAAGGCTTCACCTCGGGCTTCCGGGCCGCTGAGTGAGAAGGGTCCCCGGCCGGTGCAGCGGGAGTGGGCCTTTCTGCCCAAGGCATGGAGGCCGAAGCGAAGGACCCCCAAAACGACAACAGGGCAACAGCTGACGCTCCCCCGGACCCCTGCCAGGGGCCCCCAAGCAGCCCCGCGCCCCGGACACAGCAGGTTCTGCAGAGACTCGGGGTGCAAACGGCTACATCCGCGCGGCGCCCCCTGGAAGCCAGCGGCGTGGGTCACGGCAGAGTCGCGAGGCCATGTTTGGAGTTTCGCAAAACTGCGCAGAAAGAGACTTAAAAGGCTGCCTTTGGGGAGAGGCTAAGGCACCTTCCGGTCGCCTATCGTGGGGTCTCCTGCCCACGGGGCGCCGGGCTAACCTGCTGCTGCTCCCCACCTCAGGCGGCCGTGCGAGCGCCGTCAGCAGGCTGTCACCCCGGGCCCCGGGGCCCCTGTGCTCAGGGCACTTCATCGGGGAAGCTCGCGTTGGAAGATGAGGAGTTAGGTCTGCTCCCGCCAGCGCTGAAGTGCCTTCCCTGGACTTTCGGGCGAGGTCGCAGGGGTTGAAGGGCAAAACCTATTTTCCGTTTCACCCGCAGCGTGACAGCTGCCTGCTTTCAGAGGGAAATGCCATTTGATTGGGAAAGTCCTTGTTTAAAGCTGCCTCGTGTCCGCGCAGCCCTCGTCAGATGCCCCCGGCTGAGGACACTTCGGGGGGTGACTGCAGACGCGCTGGGAGGGCAGCCCTGCCTCTGCTCCCGCTTCTCCGTCATTCGCCGACCTTGGGTCCTTTTCCCCGCCCCCGCCCCAGTGCTGACCTGTGGTGCCCCCCCGTCAGACCAAGGGACACGAGCCCCGAGGAGGCGCTGGGCTCTGCGCTGGGCACGCTGAGCTGGGGCCACGTTACAATCTTTGTGTCCAGGTCCGAGAGGACGGGCTTGCACAGGCCACAGGGCGGGGCCACGCTCCCACCGAGCGTCCTGCTGCCGGGACTTGAACCCAGGACCAGGCAGCTCGGAAGCCCAGGCTTTTCAGCGATGCCCAGGTCAGGGCACGACAGTACGGACACACCTTCGCGTCAGCGGGCAGCCGGGTTCCTCCGTCCCCTCCGACCCAGACAACCCGTGGTGAGCAGCACCGTCCGTTCCCGTAGGGCCTCCAGCCAGCAGCCCCGTCTGCGGGGGACCCGCCAGCCTCAGGCAGGACGCCCGGAAGCGCCGGTCTGCAGGCCAGGCCCTTGAGCGTGTAACACAGCGCCTTTCACTTTAATCAGCGTAATTCTGCGTCTGTTGGGGCAATTCTTCCTTCGGGGGGGAACAACAGTATTCACTGAGGACAAACACAAAGTGAAATTCTTGACACCTCAGAGTGGAAGAAAGATAAGAGGGGTTTGAAGGGACCCTAACTATATGGAGTTGCTCATAGCCCATCACGTATCTAAAAGGAAAGTATAAAATGAAACTAGGCGTTTGGAAAGCAGTGAAAAACAACCATTCCTAGAGCCTTGAGGCATCACATAAACTGTCATGCGAGGAGCACAGGCCCACGTGGTGAAGTTTTGTGTCTGACTGAGGACGGGATGGCCCGATGGCTCTGTGCAGCCCTGGGTGGGGGGCTGCCCCACCCCTGGGTCCCCCACACGTACTCCAGCGTCGGGGTGCAGTGGCAGGCCTTCCACATGAGCTGACCCCACAGCGGTTTGTTTTTGCTTTACGATGTCCCTGAAGAGTGAAAGCTGACATTCCCACTTGGTGGGTAAAGGGGACCTGGGCCTTCCTGAGGCTGATTTCTCTCCTGCTGGGAACATCTGGGCTCTGCTCAGCCTCACGCTGTTGCTGTTCCTGTTGGTGTGTTTGTTTTGTTTTGTTTTCAACATTCCTTTTCCCTGCGGGAGTTTTACAGCTGCAGGTAACTCATGGGACGGTATGTCGGTATGTCGGTATGTCGGTGTGTCCTCGGCCAGGGCTGCGGCCACACACGCGACCTGGGTCTCCCTGGGCACTGCACGCCTTCTGAAACGCGCGGGTCGCACGCAGTCACCCTCTCCCCTCCGACAGGCCCCCCGGCCAGCCCCCCGCCCCTGCAGGCGGAGTTGGTTCATGGGGCTCTCCCTGTAAACTGGAGGCACGCACAGGGAGGAGGCCTGTTTATGGTTTCTGATTGTTTTGCTTCTGGCAAAATTTCACACGCAGCAGAAGTTGGCAGAACACTGACATTTTCTTCTGGCTGGCTACTGTTCTCCAGCTACAAGTGCAGGGCGCAGCCAGGAATGTGCTGGTCTGCAGGCCTCAGCCGTGGCTGAGGTCAAAATTGCAAAATCTGGGGGGAAACAGAAGCCCCCCAGGCCTTCTACCCAGAACGAGGGGCCTGGCTGAACACACGCTCCCCCTCTGCTGCAGAACCGATGAGCTCCAGGACCCCACGTCATGCTGTCCCCCGACTGCAAGGCCCACTTGGAAGGTCCGGGGAGCGCAGGAGCCCCAGGGGCCCCGGGAAAACCTGGTGCAGGACTGGCATCGCCCCAGCACGTTCTGGGAAGCTGCAAATGAACGAGGCTGAGTGCAGAGCCCACCCTTTCCTCCCTTCCGCCTGTCCCGTTCGCTCCCCCCCCTCAGGCCACAGCCCTGCCACCGAGGTGGGGACTTTGGACAGAGTCCTTGGTGAGGAGCGGCCAGCCCCCCAGGGGCAGTGGGAGGCTCGTTGCTGGACAGGACAGTCTTGCTGGTGCAGGTGGGCTGGTTACAGACACAGCGAAGGCCTCCAACACGTGCAGGGGCCGTGGACAGGGAGGGAGAAGCCCCCAGCCTCCCTCGGCGGCAGGGGGACGCGCCCCCGTGACTTCAGGCTGATGAGGCCCCTCAGCGGTGCATACAGGGCTCTAGGTCGCAGCCTGGAGGTCAGGGCCCAGCTGACCAGCTGCTCGCTGTGAGGCTTCGGGGAAGTCGTTTAACTCCTCGAGCCTCTGTTTGCTCATCTGCAAAAGGGGCCTGATTCATCAGCGGTGGGCCTTCCTGAGTCAACTTCAAGAGGAGTGAACGGAAGTCGCAGGCCTCTGTGAAAGCGAAATCGATAGCCGTGCACCTGAAGCCCCTGACACGTAACAGGGAGCCTTCAGTAAGGATATTATTACTCTTTTGAAAATGTAAAGCATGTGTTTCAAAAGCTAAAATATTCCCAGCACATAACCAGGTTGGAAGCCGGGTCTCTAGCCAGGTCTGCAGCTGGAGGCAGGTGAAGGGCAACTGTACATGGATGTCTCTCTCCTTCTCTGTCTCTCTCCCTTCCTCTCTCTCTAAAAATAATCAATAAAACTCTCAAAAAAAAAAAAAAAGCTAGCATGTGTGGTGCAAGACATGGAAAGTGAAATCACCCGTCGCCAACCTCAAGTACCTTGTCTAAACGCGTGTCCGTGTCAGTAAGCTGCGCGGACAACCTGCCTCTCCGGGCCCCAGCCCAGCTTTCTCCTCTTCCCCTGGGTGACCCCGTGGGAGGGTCCCCGGGCCCAGGAGGCGTGTCTCCCCGGCACGCAGGCCCAGCTGCAACCCTGGCGGCCACAAGAAAGCACGACTGAGCGCAAGGGGTGAAGGGCTTGTCTGAACAGCATACCCCCCCCAACCCCCCGACTACGAAGGAGGCCCAGCGCCAGGGCGGGAGGAGACAAGGTGACAGGAGAGACCGCAGGAGAAGCAACAAACAGAACGGCCCTGCCAGAAGTGACGTCTTACTCCACGTGGAGGGGGGGAAGGGGAAACTGGACTCTGAAACCATGTCTGTTCTACCGATTAGTTCTTGTCTCACAACCGCACTGCTCGCTGCTCCGGTCCCTCCTTCCATAGGTGCGTCTCCGCCCACCTGCGGCGCCCACTCAGGCACACGTGCGGCACAGCCTCGCGGGGACATTGACAAAGGAGTGGCTGGGGAACAGGGGACGAGAAACGTGTCACGGGAGGAAAGTCGGCCAGTGCATCTGCCTGGCCTCAGAGGGACGGGTGGTCGGAGACCAGGCTTCCGGGGGCAGTGGGTGACCCCGCACGGGTGAGGGAGACAGTGCCACAGCGGGGGTGTCACATGCAGACGTCACGCCGTTCATCCTGGGAGACAAGGCCTTGACCAGGCGCACGTATAATGACTACACTCACTGGTGGTTCTGTCCTCAGTGGGGGCCCTCCTCAAGGAAGGGGGACCCAAGATATACATATTTCATATATACGTGTAACATATAAATTATGTAATTATACACACACTACATGTATTTCATAAATATAAAACTCCATAAATCACAAAGCAGAAGGATCCATGTTTAGTTCATTCAATCAAATCCAACAGCAAATTTCAACACGTGCGGGTGATCTTGCTCATACGAACTCTTCCCTAGCTGAGGAATTTCACAATTATGAAGACTATCCCTTGATCGGAAGGAATAAATAAAGTCCTTGGAGGAAATGGGTCATAAAACTTTCTAAAATGATTTGTTTACATTCGTTCAAGAAAGGGAGTGCTTAGTTTTAAAAAACTGCCAACGGAGCGTGAGGAAGCTGACACTTCACAGTCTTTCTTTTGTATTCACCCAAAGGCCACTGTCACATTGGACAGTTTCTACAAAAGTAACAAAAACCTCAAGGATGACCTGTCAGTTTAGTAAAGAACAATTCGGGAGGGGAACACAGCCGGTAGGAGGTAAGCAACAGACACCCAGATACAGCTGTGTAACCCGTTAGAGGGGCTCATCCTGGCCTGCCCCCTGCCCCCTGCCCTCTGCCCACTGCCCCCCGCTCCCCACAGATAACCTTGGCCTTCATTCCCCCCCTGGGAGCACAGCCCGTCCCCCAGCGCTGCTGCCCACCCCCTCCCAGCTTCAGGGGCACCGCCAGGTGATCCCAAGAGCTACTAGCACTTGCTGCCTCCTGAGGAGTTGGAACCTGGCCTAAACCCAGCATTTCAGGACAACCGAAAAGATGAACCACGAAATGTTTACAACTTAAAAGAAAAGGATGAAAGAAAAGAAACTCTTCTTCCAAGTTTTACGGTATTTACCCTTTGAGGACCGCCCCCAAATGTGCCTGCATGTAGGCCGGACTTAGTAAACTGGGCACGGAGCACATAATTTACTCTTCCTTTGGGCGTTCAGTACAGAGGTTCCCCTTGCATATGGGGGGACACCTCCCAAGACCCCCAGTGGATGGACAGGCATCTCTTGGTGTCCGAGGGGACTTGGTTCCAGGACCGCTCGCAGGTACCAAGATCTGTGGATGCTTATGGCTTGTTTACTTCTGGCATTTCCCATTCGATACGTTCAGGCCACGGCTGACCGCAGTTTACCGAAACGGCAGGAAGTACAATCATGGATACGGGGGCCTGCTGGGCCTTGGGGGCCATACGTGCGTGACTCTCCGGTTGGGCACACAGGTGCCCGGCAGCAATTTGTTCCCTCCTTGAACCCGGGCGGTGTCAGCACGCTTTGCCCCCGTGGGAACTGAAGCCTAGAAATGCTGAGTAACTTGGCCAAGGCCGCTCTGCGAGGGGGAGGAAGGGCCAGAGTTCACATTCGGGCTGCGTGACCCTGAAGCTCCCAAGTTCTCCAAACTGAAGGTGTCGCAAGTTTGGAGCTGGACTTGAAGGGACGGTGTCTCCGGGACATTCTTGACCCCGAGAGGCTATTTGTAAAGGGGAGGAATGTGTTTCTCGGAATTCCACCAACATGTTTCAGGTATTTTTACCCCTAAGAACATGGGTGTCTGCGGACTGGCCCCCCTGGAGGCTGGCGGAGAGGCCAAGAAGTAAATTCCCATCTGTCTGCGCCGATGCGACTGTCCGTGAGCTATGTGTCTCCCGCCATCCCAGCGGGTTCAAGTTCACGTGCGGAATCACATCACACTCAGCGGGACCAACCACAGATGACGAACTCGGTCTCTGAAACTCCGTCCTCTTCTTCTAGATAACCTGCAAGACCCATTTCCCTTCTCCCTGGGCAAGTGTTTCCCTTCCTCCTCCTCCTCCTCCTCCTCCTTGGAAGCCGGTCGTACAAACATCTAAGCAGCTTCATCCACCTAGACTCTGGTCTTATTTGGGGGTGGGGTGGCGGGAACACCGTTATCCCAGGGGGAGAGGAGTTGGGGTGCAGAAGTCGAACGCCTTCTCCAGCTCAGCACGCGACATGTCGGTTCTCGGCCAGGCCAAGCCTCTCACAACCTCCGCTTTCTGTGTCCTGCGCCCCGTGCCCCAGGGTTTCACCAGCGTGTCAACCTTCGGGACTTCGGTCCTCGCTGCCCGTCAGACCCTTCACTGTCAGGGCTCCTGTGTCAGGGAAGTCACTGGACAGTCTAGCCAACACTTGGGATGTATAAATATATATATACACATATACCCTTTTTCTAACCGCATTCACCTCTTCTGTAATTCTGAGTTATTTTCTAAGCACTCCAGTAAAATTCCGGTAGATCCCGAGTTTCTCAGAGAGACGGAGATCAGATCTTTTCAGACGATGGTGTGTAAATGTTCGTGGTCACCTGTGTGGCCCTCCTGCCCCGGACCGGGCCATTCCCCAGCCACTGCCCTGGTCCGGTGTGACTTTATACCATGAGGATCCGCACGAGACCACGTGGCCGCTTCTGCATTCCTTCTCTCGCAGCGTCTTGGCATTCTGTGGCTCCAGGAGCATCCTTCATGAGGCAAATGCTAATGCACCCTGTCGGCCTGCAGGGGGGAAAATACCCTAACACCGTCTTCACAGGCTGCCTGGAAAACGTGGTAAGCTGCTTCCACAATTAAACGAAACATTTTACCAACTGAAATGACTATTCCCCATCAGTTCCCTTTGCTACGTCACACAGAGAGACTTTGTGTACCGAGCGTGCGTGGACCGTGGAGTCAGTGATAATGGCGGAGCTGCACGGGCACAAAGCCACGTCACCCAGAGCTGGTGGCGGTCGGCCGGGGGCGCGGGAGGGCTTCCCGCAGCGCTGCCCGGTGCTGCCACGGGAACGCCACTCCCCTTCAGAACTCGCCGAGGGCTGCCCCTTCCTCACCGGCCCCACGGAAGCTGAGCATGAAAGCCGTGATTTCCGTCCTCTGGCCTGGAGCGCCTGGCCTGGAGGTTATCTGAAGACTGGCTGTGTTTTTCCTGTAATTATTAACTCTGCCTGTACTTCTCGTCCTGCAGCTTCCAGCTGGGCAAATGCGCACCCACTCGGGTTGGCATCTTGCCTGGGTGGCGGATGTTCATCCAAAGGTGCCCGTTCTGCCTTCGCCAGTGGATCTTTCCAGGACCCGGAGCTGGAAGCAGGACTTGCGGTGGTACCTCCAAGGCTGCCGCCCATGGCTGCCGGCCAGGAGCAGGCTCCCGGGGACACGGCGCTCCAGTCGGACTCAGCCCCTCGCAAGTGCTTCCCCCGGGGACATTGCTTTTATGGGATGTCACTTCCTGCTAGCTGCTGACACGGCTTCACCAGGAAACGTGCGGGAGGAAACAACAGGAGCTCACCACAGGGCTGCTCTGCGCCTGGCCCGGTGTGAATTTCCAAGAAGCGGAACAGGACGCGGCATTTTCCCGAAGTGGCTCACCGCGGACACATGTTCCGCCTCGTATCCGGCAGAGTGTGCGAGGTCTCCTGCTGCCTCTGGGGAAGCCCGGCAGCTGGGGGGTGACTGGCCGGCCTCCCTGCTCCAAGCCACCCACCCCTTCCCCGCTACACGGCCTGGATTGTGGTCGCCCCGCCTGCCCAGCGGCTGCAGGAACCCACACGGCTCTTGCGGTTGGGTTCACCGCAGGGACGGTTCAGAGAACCACCCACTGCGAGGGGTCACGTTCCGAGACGGACACAAGAAGTCGTTCTCCTGTATCGAGTTTTTGGGAGAAAATGCTCCCTCCCGAACATGAAGGGCCAGGAGAAGCTGTGCTGATCATTCTCTGCCGTTTGCTTAAACCAGAGGAGCTCAAGCTAAACTTGCAGCCCAATGTCATGGTTATTCAGGGCCTGATATTTGCTGTACTTATGTCATCTCTCTCTCTCTCTCGTTTTATCTTGTTCATTGACCTACAGTTTTCCTTTCATTGCATTTACCTTTCTTAACTGCATTGAATGTGCATTCTTATATAAACTACCTCAAATCCTTTAGGAGGCGAGGTGGAATGTAAATTAATACCCACCATAACAGAAGCATATTCAGATTGTCCCAACGAAGAGACAAAATGATTTTCATTCAAATATCTGGGGTGTGGTTCATGCTCATGTTCTCCTCTCTGGGCACCTTCTTCCTGGGCCTCACGCATGTGCTCATAGCTAATAAAGCACAGGGACAGGGGTGTCCCCATTAGGGACCCGCCCCCTGAAACCCCAGCCATCCAATTCCTTTTGTATTAGAGGTTCACCAACACCCGCTGTCCTTTCTCCCTGAATTGGCTGGGGTCATCAATTGGTGTTCAGACCATGCATGGTGATTTTTTTTCTAACAGCCCGAAAGTGGCAAAAGAAATGAAGGAATTTTCTTGATGAGACTTGACCAGGTCCACCATTTTGCTAAGATTAAAGGTCTGACTGTAACAGGGACGAGAAGACGAGAAAAGATGACACTATACACGGAAACCAACGTTCCCACGTCTGAGCCAGGCGCCTGCCTGTACCTGGGACGAGTTTTTAAACTCAGAGCTGAAAACCGCAGTGGTGGCAGCTGGGGACAGACACCGCAGCTGGTTCAAGCAAAGCTTTTACATGCTCTTCGCTGATTCCTTCCAGCGCTCATCCCTTCTGCTCCTATTTTTACCCCGTGATAACTTTTAAAAATGTTACCCAGCGTCTTTTTTAACTTCGTTCTCACAATGGATTTCCCTGTAACTTTGGTCAAGCGGTGTCCTTGATGTGCGGCCTGTCACTGGCACAGAATGAACGGGAAGAGGTGCTGATCTGCGACATGTGAGTATCTGACAGTTGCCACGTTGTTTTAAAGAACGCGAGCCATCCATGACGAAGGCGAGCGCCTTGTTTTCAGTGTCCCTTCTGTTGCTCTGCCTGTTGGAAAGCAGTGGGCTGAGGACGCCCTGAAGATGGAGAAAGGTCAATTCCAAAAGGACAAGGGATTGTTTAATTTCAGTTAAAACACTCCCCGGCTGGTGGGTGCCTCGCCAGGGAGGGGCAATGCCACCTGGTAGGCTGGGAAATTCCCAAGATGCCATTGGCCTGGACCGGTCACGAAGGCCTGTCCCCACTCCCTGGGAGCGTCCAAAGGGCCACTCACTCTGTTCTAGTGGAGCTCAACTCAGGGGCTAAAAATAGTCCCGGATTAAAAGTCCCTGGAAACGAGAGCCTACCTTTCACCAGTGCCTGTGAAGCGTCATTATCCACATTCTGCAACGCCCCCACCGCCCGAGAAAAAGAGGTGTTTCCGTGAGAACAGGGTGGCCATGCAGGGTCGGTCTCCAATCCCGAAGGACCAAGCTTCCCACCAGCTCCATGTCACCACCCTGGGCTCCCGAGAAGCAAAGGTTTCTACAAGTCTCTTAATAATTACAGATTACACAGATGTTTAAATGGCCCACAAGACTGGACACCCTAACGTTCCTATTAAAATGGTGATAAGAGCATTAAAGAGGTGTCAAAGAATATCCAGGTAGAGGCTGAGAGACATAATAAACAAAAGGTAGGTAAGAACTGTCTTTCTCCTAAAGTAATAGCAGAACTTCAGGCATTGAAATGAGGGAGGAGGGTCGCAGAACCCTGGAATGTTACAGACGGCTTCACAGTTGTTTGATCCACGCCCTTCCTTCCGCGGAAAAGGGCAAGAATGCCTAGAGAAGTTGGGACCCGCTTCAAATCACTCCGCTCATTAGCAGGCGCGGGGGAACTCAAGGTTGACTTCCGCTTTACCGTTTCCTTCACAGGTTGCAGAAAACGAGGAACCACCGATCCACTCCATGGAGGCTGCTCTGTCCTGCCCTGTCAGCTTCTGTTACGCGAGGCTGAAGTTTCTCTGCTTTGCACATGCTTGTGCAAGGAGTGACGGACCCCACGATGGAGGACTGGAGACCCACAACGGGCCTGAGCGGTCCTAACCCGACCACGTCAGGCTCTCCGCAGGGAACGCAGGCCCAGCAGCTGTGCGAGGTGCCGCCGTGAAAGAACGAGGGAGCGTTGAACCCGGACGGCACCCCGTCTCCTTTCTTTACCCGTCGGTGGGCGTTCCTGCATCCGGTCCAAATCATGCGTTATGCGTTTACATGACTTTTTAAGCGTGATAAGGTCGTGCGCAAAGCAAGTTTTCGCACTCAAAGACCTGCTGAGATCGGGATGTATCAAGTAGCACGTTGCATGTGCCTATAAATCCCCAGGGAGCCCGGCAAGCCCGGCCAGCAATGACACGGGATCCCTGTCCTCCCTTCCTGTGGCCCCTCACACCCTCATCCGCCACCTCGCCAGCGTCCTGCCTCCTGTTTATTCCCCAGGGCCTGCCAGGGAGGGAATAAGGACCATTCTTAGTTCCTTTCTCTCCCTACAACAATCCCCCATTGATTCAACACGACTGTGGGCAGCCACTTAGGAGGAACTTTCACTCTGCAAATAACACTCTGTTTGAAACATCTCTCCTCCTTTTCACTGGCCTGAAAGCGCCCGAAGTCAAAAAGAAGGCTGGAGAGAGGGTGCCCTAGGGTTTGGAGCGCACCCCACAGTGAGCAAGTTTAGATTCATCCTGGCTTTGGGCCACTAATTCTGATCCTATGCCTCATCAAAGATTCCTTTATTTCTCCTCCTGGTCTGCGCTTCCTCGGAGAGAGCCCGCTGTTGAATCACGCCCGTGCCCCCAACAATGACCTCACTGTGATGAGGTCAGTGGGGAGCAACTCCTTTTGTGTGCATTGTTCTCGACAGCCGTGAGCAATTCTAAGTAACAACGCCCCAAATTATGTCAATCTAGTGCTAGACCTTCCTTGCAAGGTCTGTCGCAGAGTAAAGCTGCAATTTCACCTGATGTGGCTGTCATTTCAAGATAACCACCCGGCAAACCAACCCTGACGCTGCTGACTTACTATGCACTTGATACGCTTTAACTGAATGATGATCGGTCATCAGTAAAATACCGTGCCATCATGCCGTACATCAGTACATCACACTAACAGTTCAAGGTAGGACACATAGTATTTAGCTTCCACTAGAGAAATAAAATCTGAATGGCACTCTTACACCGAGTGACCAATTCTGATTCAGTCAGATGGTTCATGGTTGTATCCTGAGCAGAAAAACTGAAAAGTCCTCGGCGTACTACACAATCCAGAAACCAACCACAGGTCCAGTACTTGAACCCTCACGATAAACACTAAAAAGCAGGTAAGTGCGTTACAGGCCACAACCCTGGAGAGTCAGACGCCAGCTCTTACTACACAACCTCAGAGACATGACTTGAGTTACGCATGCCTCTGTTTTCTCACCTTTAAAATGGAGATAATAATGGTACTTACCTACAAGGGTCTTTTTGAAAATAAAAAACTATGTGTATGCATATATATATATATATATATATATATATCACTGCTTGATATGTTATAAATGCTCAATAAACACTCTCTCTTACAGAAACCAGTCTACTAATACAGTCAACCTAGTAAAATTGTCTTTGCTTCTGCTTTCTCAGTGTCTTACTACGCAACTGATGTCATCGCATAGTAAGACCCTAGTTACTGGACGGCTGGAGTTCCTTCATGCTGCCCTCTGATCCTAATTCTCACGTTGGATTCTCAGGGGCTCACTGGCTTCACACATTCCACGGTTCTACAGGAACAGGTGAGAATGCTCAAGCTTTCTCATTCGGCAAAAATGAAACACAGAGTACACTTTCAGGGCTCATAACGTTAAGTCTTCAACGAGAAAACAACTTTCATTCCAAAAAGAACAGAATTTTTAGTGAGGTGATTATGGTAAATTCACTGAAAGAGACTTGCAATTTCAAACTTTTTCTATGCAATGTTTCTCATATAACACACCCTATAGTCATGCTGAGGAACATTTACAAAACTCAGAGTACAGACCATTATCAAACATTTAGCAGGCTCCCATGCCCCTAACAAAGACGCACCTGATAGACCGCCAGAAATCTCTAAAACGAAAACGGAGCTGTTTTTTATTCTATGCCTAATGTATTTTTAAATCCGGCCACAGGGAAATAATTACTTTTGTTTCTATTCAATCAAGACCTGCACACAGTGTCGATGGAATGACCTAATATCCTTCCTGAAACCAGGCTGGTAGGTAGGACCAGCATCCTTCACACATAGCCAGTTCCTGACCCTTTACAAACAAGCCGTTTCCAAGCAAAAGCAACCTCATCAAGTGCCGATCACTAGAATTCATCTTGTTCCTTTTGGGGCCACCACAGTAAGAGATTTTCACAATGACAAACCCCCAGCTTCCCCTTTAAAGTTCAACATTTTACACTCCTGGGGAATGATGAGTGTTAGTGACCTTCAGGCTGCTGATCTGTTTTCTTCAGAATAAAAAGGACCACCCAGCGGCTAACAATCAATACTTTCTCACGGGAGGGAAGCGGGGAGGGAAGCGCACTGCTGGGCACAGGCCGCACGACGGGCTCTGGGGTTAGAGGCCTCCTTTAGTCTTGACCACCAAGGCCCAGGGTCACCAGACCCGGGCAACCCTGACCTGCAGAGGCGGGGACGCCCTTCTGGCGGCCGGTGTCCTGCCCTGAACTGGGGACAGCAGGTCCCCCGCCCTGCCTGGCAAAGAAACAAGTGCCCACGTTTCAAAGTTGGCAGAATGGGAGGAGCCTGCGGGAGAGCTCCGAACACGCATCCTGAGCGAACTGGCCCCATTTCCCCTGCAGACGCGTCAGCTTTGGAAATGGATGGTTCCCTGCCCTCTGGCCGGTTTATTTTTTCCGGTGACCCCAGGTTGTGTGGCAGCTACGCCCCGTCCCTGTTCGCGGGCAACTGCAGCCTAAGTCACTTCCACGCGTTCCTCAACCACGAAGTGGCTACGCGGGTTCGGGTCGGCGCCCCCGCCCTGGGGACCCGCCCGCGCCGCGCGCGCGCGCACCCACCTTGTTGGATCTTGGTCACCAGCTGCTGGCGCGCGAGAATGCGGCTCATCCGGTACGGGGCGCGCCTGGCCGTCGGGTCCAGCCGCAGGTACAGGTCCTGGCCCTCGGGGGTCCTGGGGCGGACGTAGTAGCCGCCCGACGCCGGGGGCCCAGCCCCCGGGCCCAACATCGCCAGCGCAGGGGGGCCTCCGCCGCCGCGTCCGGTGCGCCCGCGTCGCCAGCCTCGGCCCGAAGCCGGGCGCCCAGCCCCGCGCAGCCGCCGGCCCGGCAACTTGGCCACTTTCCCGAAGGAAAGGGGTGCGGAGCGCCGCGCGAACGCCGCCCCTGCGCACGTGACCGCGGGGAGCCAATCCGAGGGGCGGAGCCGGGGAGCCCGCACGGTGCGCCCCCAGCCCCGGGGAGACGGGGTGCCGCGCTGGAGGTCCCGGCGCCCCGTGCTCGCCGCGCGCCGGCGGTCAGAGGCCGCCGGAGCCGCCCAGGAGGAGGAGGCGGCGGGGAGCAGCAGGGTGGGAGGGGACCGGGCACCCGACCAGGGAGCCCGCGGGGGCTCCAGTCAGAGGAGCCCCCTCCGCCCGCGGGCAGACAGCCGCACGAGCCCGGAGCCGCAGGAGGCCCCGCTCTGAATGCGTAGGAGCCGCGGGGAGTCCGAGGTCGCCCCCCCACGGCGAGAAGAGGCGCTTCCATTGAAATCAGACGCGGGGCTACAGCCCCGCAGCGAAGGCACCAAAGACGGGGACCCCCGCGCGCGGGGCAGGGGGCGCCGCACTCTAAGGCAGGGGGCCCAGGGTGCGGGCTGCCACGCGACTCCTCCGGAACCGCCGAACTCCCCCAGCTTTCTTCTTGTTAGCGCTACGACGGCTGCCCCCACTCGCCCCGCTCGCCCACCGCACACAGCGGGCGGGACACCCCCCAGGCTGAGTCCGGGAAGAACCCCTGTAGGGCGCGCCTTGCGCGGAGGACGCGCCCGGGCCACAGGGAAGTGCAGGCGGCGCGGACTCCGGAGAAGCCACGCGGGGGCTCACCACGAAGGTTGGTGGGCCGGGCGCCTCCGAACAGGCCCGAGCGCCCTGCCAGGGGCGCAGTGCTGCTTTGGGCCCGGATGCTGAGAGCAGGTGACGCGGTTTGCGTTGGGGGCAGGCCTTTCCATTTGGCCACCGGTGAGCGCACGCAGGGCCGGGGTTAGACCCCCACGAACAGCTCAGCAGGGCTCAGCGAGGACCCAGCTCTTAGCACCACGGTTGTCCGAGGTGGTCAGCCCCGGCCCTGGGGCAGCGCTCACGGTCTGGTTCGGGACGCAGTTTGGGTCGGGAACTGCCCCACACGCAGCAGCAAATGCGCAATGGGGAAGGTCGCTGAGGCCTGCGGGGCAACCTGCTGTCTATGGCGCAGCGTGGGCCTCTTGCGCAACTGCGGGCGTGGGACAGTGCACGTCCTCAAGTCACACCCGAGTGGAAGAAGGAAAGCGCTCACTGGGCCCTCTTGCTCCCTTTCCATTCCGACTCAGGATTTGGTCCAAGATTTTCTGCTTCCCGGGGTCTTTGGGGACAGTGACAGATCTAAGACCTAGGGACCCTGCCCCATGGAAGCAGGGCACCGGGATGGACTGAGCACGGCCTGGGACAGCAGGTGCGCCAGATGCAAGTGCTGAGCTCTGACCCGCCACTGCTGGCGCCGCATCTACACGCTGCAGCAGAGCACCTTGGCGCGGTCCACCGGGGCCACCGGGGCCACAGTGGCCACCATGTTCTCGTTGGAAGGGAGGGAGGGGAGGGAAAGAAACGCAGAGCGGAGCGTGGGCATGTTGTCCACACTGAGAAACCAGCAAAGGGACAGGAAAAGACAGGAAGTGACGTGCAGCCCCTTTATAGCCATGAGTGACACCAAAAAGAATGGATTAGAGCCTCAATGCTGGCCTTGTAGTTCATTCTTGACTTGGTTGCATTTTAAAAAAATAAATGAAATTGTTCTTCCTAAGAAGCACTTCGGTGTATCATTCTTTAAGAAAATCACAATGGCCCTGGCTGGTGGCACAGTGGATAAGGTGCCGGCCTGTGAACCCAAAGGTGGCTGGTTCGATTCCCAGCCAGGGCACAGAACCAGGTTGCAAGCCAGGTCTCCAGCCAGGTCCCTAGCGGGAGGCAGGTGAAAGGCAGCCATACATGGATGTCTCTCCCCTTCTCTGCCTCTCTCCCTTCCCCTCTCTCTAAAAATAATAAATAAAATCTAAAGAAATTAAAAAGAAAGAAAACCACAATGCTTGCTTTTTGCACCAGAATGAACACAGGCACACGATGAAAGCCCTGAGATATTTTGTTGCTGAAAAGTTCAAGATCATAAATAAGTGTTCTTTGACACATGGGAACAGATGCAATCGCGTGAAACATAGGAAACTGGCAACGAAAACCAGGAATGGAACATAAATTTTTACAAAGGAATTTTTACTCCCTGATGAAAAGACAACTTAGAATAAAGCCTCGTTTTTCCAAAAATCAACCTGAATTTCAAAAGGGAGCTCCACGCAAGGGTTACGTGCCAGCACCTCTGTCTTCCCTGTGGCAGGGTCGAGTTTGATTTTAGGGTCCAAGTAGCACCTATAAATCCATGCGACTGCTCCCCAGGTCTTTGTCCCTTTGCATGACCAAAGCACCAGCTTTAAAGAAGAGAAGTAACGTTTTTTTGTTGTTTTTTTTTTTCCTGTGAGCACAACATCCTTAGGGAACCAGAACCCTTTTATTTATTTAATATTATTATTTAAAAAAAAATATTTTATTTACTTATTTTTAGAGAGAGGGAAAGGTGGGGAGAAAGAAGGAGAAAGAAACAGCAATGTGTGGTTGCCTCTCGGGCACTCCCAAATGGGGACCCGGCCCACCACCCAGGCCTGTGCCCTGACCGGGAATTGAACCGGCGACTCTTTGGCTTGAAGGCCAGTGCCCAATCCACTGAGCCCCAGCAGCCAGGGCTGAATGAACCCTTTTAATGACTTGTTTTTCCATCACGTGGTCCCAGTGAAGCACAGCCAAGGGTGGGCAGCTCTGTTGTGTTGGCTGTAGATGTAAACACATGGCGGACAAGCTCCGCTGGTCCATGCTGTCCCCTGGACCACGCTGTCCTGCAGGCTCTCATTGGACGGACTCTGTCCAATGAAATCCAAAAGAGGGACAGGATACGGAAGCACCCAAGCCTGATGCTGGGTTTCTCCCTCTGCAATTCCTTCCAACAGCCAGGAAACGGGGGCACCCGCGGGGAGTGGCCACCTGCTTTCCCTAACTTGGTCATCAAGAGGACCTGTGCTCAGCCGACTTCAGGGAGGGAGGGAACAGGTGACACTGGGAACCAACAAGGGCAAGAAAGAGAAAGGGGTGGGGCTCGCAGGGTGGAGCACCTGCTCTGTGCCAGGCTTTATGCTGATGACATTTCCTGCCTTTAGTCGATGTCCACAGCCATCCCCTGGGGGCCTGCGTGGTGGAGGAGAAATGAAGGCGCCCAGAGATGAAGCCACTGTTTCCCTCCAGGCTGATGACAGGTTCTCTTTGGAGGATCACGGCCCTCGGGTCTGCAGGGCGGCTGTGTCCCCCTGTCTTCCGCTCCTCCGCAAGGCTGACTCTGCATGTGGCCTCCCCGTTTCTTCTCAGAGCAAACGCTCCAAGTACAGCCAACACTGAAACGTGACCTCCAGTCGGGACACGTGGTGTTTGAAGTTTTCAAACCTCCTGATAGACACGGCGGAGCAGCGTCGGGTGGAATCTGGAGTGCGTGTGGCCGAGTGCAGGGGCGCCTCCGGGAGCCGGGAACCGGGGCTGCTGCGCCCCACCCCCGCCGCCGCCTCCGCACATTCCAGCCTCCGGTCAGCTCACTCTGGGGGCAGCGGGCCAGGGAGGAAGCTGTCTGAGCTACAGCGGTGGGCGGGGAAGCAGGGGTCCGGGAAGGGCCGCTGTGGAAATGGCTGGAATGCGAAGGCCCTGGGTGAACGCCACAGCCTCCCGGTGGCTCTGGGGCTCGCTTGGAGGCTTTCCACCAACAGATGCGGGGTGCGCGTGCCCAGCTCTGTGCCAAGGAGCCTGTCCAACACACATGCCCCACGAGCCCGCTGCCCGGGCAGGCAGGCGGGCGGTGACACTGGCATCCGAGGGCCCAGCTCCCCAGAGAAAGGTGTCACAGTGGATGCTCTCCTGGCTCAGCCTGCAGTCCCAGCCCACAGCTGCCTGGGGAGCCCTGCCCTGGGGCGAAGGCTTCTGGGTGGCACCAGAGTTTCTGGTTTGTCCCTCCGCCCTCACTACACTGTCTCGGGGAATTTCCCCTCCAGCGAGCTGGTCCTTCTGGTCCCGGGCTCATTGCCTACACTCGCCGGTCCAGCCAACCCACGTTGTCCCGCGCTTCTCAGTGGCTACAAAGACCTGGACCTGGGACTTTCTGACCTTCCACCCTGTCCGAGTCTACTGCCCTCAGCGATGCTCAGTGACTAACCGTCCTGGTCATCGAATAAACAGCCCTGACGTGGCACGTTAATCAGATCAGCTTGTTCCAGGCGCACACGGAATCCGTTTGTTTCCTGGGACCACTACGGGCATAGAGGTTTTACATCTTGGATTTGGAAAGGAAATGAAATACCTTCGAGTCCAGATACTTATCTAGTAATAGACAAGCTGCTTCCGGATCAATTAATTAATACCCTGCCCACATTTATTTTACTGAAGATCACAAGTTGCTTCAGAAAGCTTTGCTTTATGGCTCCTGCTCACTGGCTCCAACCCCGCCAGCTACGATTCCATTTCTTCCACGTCTGCCTGTTGGGTGCTGGTGGGAAGCCAGCCTGTCACTTATCAGACTCCTCGGTGGGTTAAACATTCCTTTTCGGCGAACCACACAAATAACTGTTCAGCAGGCCCACTGCTGCCTCTTGGATCTGCTCCAGGATGTCAGTGTCTCTTTACAAATATGGCCGGACCCTAACCGCGGGCCTCGGGCAGAGCCAGGTGTGGCTGTGTGGGACGCGACGTCTGCACACGGCCTGCCTCCCGCCTGAGATTACGGGTAATCAGTATTTACTCAGTCGCTCATGTGACGTGGGCTGCAGGCCGGTGTGGCAGGGCATTGACGGCGGGCGGAGCCGAGGGACCCACGTGGCCCTGGCCTGCAGGTCAGGCCGCCAGGGGAGGCCGGAAGGGGCTCACCGGGTCCTAGTCAATGGCTTCGCTTGCTCCCCGTGCTGTTCCTGCACCTGCCCAGATGCTGCTGCTGAACGGCTGCTCTCCCCACGCTCAACCATGGCCTTCCACACTCACAGACGGGCCTCCCAACCTCCCAGTTACCGGGGAACGTTCAACCCCTGGTTTTCTCCTCTAATGAGTTAATTCTGCCCTCTTCTGTAATGTCGCCGATACAAATAACTAAAAATTTCCCCGGTCCCCACAAACAACCGGCGTCCTCGGTGACCCTGGGTACGGCAGCACACCTGGGTGCTGGTTCTCTAACCGTACCCTCCCATGACAACAGTGCGGCAACAGAGCACAGGGGGACGGGTGCTTTCCTCGGTGACCCGTGAGTGCTGACCGCTTTCTTCCTTGCTTGAGGTATTTGAAACGTTTCCTACTGCGCGTAGAACAAAGTGCAAACGCCCTGCCTGGCACACGAGGTCCTGCTCACCACGCCCCGAGCCACAGGTGCCCCTCCTGCCGTCCCTCCCGTGCCAGGCGCCTGGGCCGTGTTCCAGGGTCACAGCCTCCGACAGTCCGTCCCGGCTCGCCCATGGGGTGTCTCTGGCGCACCCTTCCAGATGCGCAATTACACATTTGTTTCTGCGTTGACCTGTGTGTTACCTTTTTCCTCCGGCAGGCGGTCCTGTCTACACATGTCTGTTTAATTCATGTTCTCTAACCCGTGCCAGCCGCAAGCCTCGCACGCTGGGCGGCGTCCGTAGCGGTGGGCTGAATCAACGATTGAGTAATTGAATAGATGATGATCTAAGCTGTGGAGGTCCAGTGGAATGGACGCCCCCTTTTTAGGCCGTCAGCGTAAACGTGGCTGTTGCTGATACTAACTGCTTGGGCTGGGTAAGGACTGGGCGGCAGGCAGGTCAAGGTTTCCTTCTCCGGGAAGAGCGTGCAATGCGCCCGTTTCACTTGCTTGGTTCGTGGGGGAGTGCACGCCTCCAGCGTTGGACAGAGGGCGGCTTCAGGCCTTTTGCAAAGTTTGGGAGGCTGAAGGATAAGCAACGCTTGCTCCGCAGAGAGCGCGAAAGTCACCTCCTACTCCCAGGTTTGCTTCTTCCTCCATTTTCGGTCGGCCTGCCGTTCCGTGGGCCGTCCCGTGGTGCCTCAGTCGGAGTGATGCTCTTCGTCTGTCCCTCGGTTCGCATGGACCCGCGTCCGCTTCTTCATGCCAAGGTTATTCTTTGAATAATCTTGCGGGAAATGTTAATCTCCTGTCTGGTGCTTTCTAGAACATGTTAATTTTTGCCCCAATTGAAAATAACGACAATTGTTCGTTTTCCTTCCTTCCTTCCTTCCTTCCTTCCTTCCTTCCTTCTGGATGGCTTAGGTGCCTAGAAGGGATCCTTCCGGCCCAAGCGGAATCTGCCCTTGGAGATGCATCCTCGCATCAGGTTAGAATTATAACCTCCCTTCTCATCTTGTCCAGCAGTGAGTATGTTTTCTCAACGTTGACTTTGAAAGTGATCATGTGCGTACTGAAAGGGAGGCTTGCTCCTTAAGGAAATCTTACGATAAAGCCTTTGGAAAGTCCTTTATTGGTCCTGGCGCTGCCTGCTGCGGAAACGTCACAACGGCCCGATGGAGGGCGCAGCACCGTTAACACAGCCAGCTGCCCGCGGCCCTGGACCAGCCCCCATCTGGTAACCTGCACCAGCTGCGCAGCGAGCGTGGGCTGGACTCCGTACTCCGTACTTTGTGGGCTGACCCCGCCCACAAAGCCTGGGGTGATAAGTTAATAATGCAATTGCATTTCTTATCAGTTAAAACCACAAACACCTTCTTGGATAAGCTCAGCTCTGTGCCCTAAAAACATGATAGAATATTTCCCCTCCGTATTCCTAACGTAAGCCCGTCTATCTGCACCCTCAAGAAAAGGAAGTGAGGCTAGGAGGAGTGATGGTGCTGGAACGCATCCCATGAATAGAAGACCTTGGGAAGAATTTGGGAAGGTGGCAAAATAGCCCTGGAGTCTCTAGATACCAGTATCGATGGAACTGGGAGGTGACCAGGAGGCCCAATTCCAGGGCTTCTTTTGGGCTGGAAGAAATGACTTAACCAAAGGATTCCGGCGTGATGCAGACTTGGTTTGCCCATGAATACAGACAAAGCCACTAACTATTGTGAGAGCTTCTTTCTTTCACCCTTGCTCATGTATTTCTAGTACATACTCCACACCAGGGACATGCCAGGCACAGACGCGGTGCAAAGGTGGCCCTGTCATGGGGGAAGTGAGGAACGGTTATGGCCAAAGGGCTTCATTACAGACCCCACCACGAGGGTGTGCACAGGGCACCTGGAGGACCTAGCACAGGACGGGATAGGCCCACTTTGCGCAGCAGAAAACCTGGGCTGAGCCTGGGTGGGTGATGAGACAGGGGAGGCCTATGTCAGTGAAGAAAAACTACAGTACTGCCCTGTGCTGTCCCCGCTCCTGTAACGAACGTAAGGACCTAGGGTTTCACATCCCCATGTTGGAGCAACGTCTGGTATTGTATGACTCCACCTGGGAGGACATCCCCCCGCCCCGTGCTCCCCTCCAGGCTTGTCTTTCCCACCACAGCTCTAAGTTGGGGGGATGCCTCTCAGTTACCACCAGCCCCTGGAGGTGCCTTCGGAAGGCCAGGCTGCATTGCGGTGCAGCACTGAGTGGGGCACGGAATTCGGGGGCTCCAGGCTTGATGCCAAGAGGCAGGGGTGGCCAGGGGGGCGCGCAGTCCCCACCCCGTCCCACCACGCCTGCGCTATCGCCCGCCCACAGCCGGTTTCGAACCTGGACCCACAGCAGTGTCCTTCGAAGGCTCCTGGTCCCCGCTCGGCTGTGCGGCCCATTTTGAACCGCCTTTCTGGGGAGTTCTTCTCCGTCGGGGAACCTTTGTGACTATAGGCGGACTGTCTTGAGTCTCTCCTGTTATTATTTCTTCGGAGCTTAGTTTCCAGCAAGGTTCACAGTGGCCTCTGGCCACCCTCCCAGAGCAGCGTCGCTGTCCCCTGCGTCTCCCGGCGCAGGCCTGTCCCAGCAGACGCGGCGGGACGGCCTGCACCGCTGCCCTCCAGGGTGACTCAGTGCTCATCAGTCACAGGGACGTTCTTACTAAGCACCGAGGTGTGCGGGCTGCGCAGGGGCCCTGCTAGCCAGCAAGGTCTCCGTCCTGCCTGAGCTGGAATCCCCTCTTGCAGGGACTGGGTCCCCTCGGGCTGGCCTCGGCTGGTCGCTCAGTCTGGATTAGTCTAGAAAACGCAGTCCCTTCATCAACGGGGCCCACAGGAACGGCGGGACACAGTAGCGTGTGGTACACCCTACAATCACGGCTTCAGAGAAAGGCAAAGAGCGTCCCAGTGAAAATCAAGGAGAAAACGTACCCAAAAGGTAACAGTAGCCATGTGTAGGGTGGTGGCATTGGGAGGGGTGTCTTAACTTTCCATTTTGCAAATATCCTGTCACCTGTGGCTTCAGGATGGGGGTGGAGCCTGGCCGACCGCTCCAGCCAGAAGGAGAAGCAGCAGCCTGGGCCCCAGATTCCTTCTACCTGCCCCTGGCCTCACGCACGGGTGGGCGACAGCGAGAACCCGGGCAGAGACAACAGGGGCTGCCTGGAGTGGCGTTGGCCACACCCCGGGGTGCAAAACAGGAGAAGGAGAAACGCGGGGAAACCAAGGACACGCACTGATGCCTTTTTCCACAGCGTCCCTCACAGCCTGGCTGCGTTTCTGCCACCACCACGCGGGGCCCAGCCCTCTGCCCACGTGAGGACAGTCCAGCGGGTGTCTCTGCGTCCACCCCCCCCCTCCCCCCCAGACAGCACAGGGCTTTCGGCAACTCCGCTGTGTACGTGGACCAGGTGATACTGTGTGTCACCTGGCCAGTATCTCACCAAACTAAGAAAGCTGGTGACAAGGGAGCCGCACCAGGCCTTGAACGCAGCTGTGAACTGTAGAAACCGGTCTCCGCATTTAGAAAACAATCTTTTCAACTGTTCCTGGTTTGCAAACCTAGGAGGGCTCACACACCCTCACAGTGATTTTCTACGCACTGACATGTACGTTCGCTTTAGAAATACACATAAGCATCCCGACGCGTACCCTAGCCGGCCAACCGCCAGCGACTTCCATGTAAATAATAAAGCTGTGACACCAAGAGGTGTGGGGACAGAGTTACTTTGTCATCTGAGGACTTCCTGAAAATTCACTCACAAGTTCTATTTTTACCAGTGCGCGTCAGTCTGACTTAATAAGAAACTATTAAATGTAATCTTTTCTTGAGAGTGGAGGAAGAGAAAGTGACTCTCAAGTTATAAGCAGAATAAAACCAACGGCCCATCATTTCTTAAATCTGGACCTGGGGGTCTCCTTGGGGAGTCCTTGGGTCACCTGCGGTCAGAGGTGGGAGGCCACCCCTCCATGAACCTGTGTCATCCTGCTCGAGGTAATCAAGCCAACAGGCCCAGGCAATTCCAAATCACGTTTACTCCATGACTCTCTAACTCCCATTCGATGGCGGACCACGTTCTTGGTGCTGGGCAGGCATCGATGGATGGAGCAGAACTGATCTCTCCTAAGGGTGATAACCTCTGACCAATGACCACACCAGCATGGGCGCAGTCACTTGCGACCTGTCAGCCACCCAAACTCTGACCTGTTTGCACAATCTGGTGCAAATGCTCACTTCTCTGGAACGTAGGTTTTGCGGTTTCATCCAACTGTCAGAAGAGACTGTCATTCTAAACATCTTTTGTAAGTGTCTCTGAAGTACAATTCTAGAACATTTGTGGGTTTGGAGTCAAGTCAACTTGTAGGCCGAGTCTGGCCCTGCTATGACGCACCATGTAAGCTTGGACAAGTAACCACTGGGTCACTTTCTGCTCCTCCGTCTGTCACCTCTGACACCGGGTGAGGCATCACAGGGCCCCTGTGACCATTACGCTGGATTCTGTACGTGACCCACCTGACGCTCTGCAAGATTCGGGCCCCCAACCCCCATCCTCACCTCACAGGTTCTGACCCAAGTGCGAGGTAGAGGTTTGAAGCACGTTCCATGCATGAGGATGGTGCGGGTGGGATTCAGGAGGGAGGACCTTGTACCTGGAAGCTTTCAGTTTCAGCGTGGCCAGCTGCGTCGGCCCTGTCACGAAGCGTCAGCGAGGGAGGTCCTCTCCCAGCCACTGGTTTATGGGTCTGCACGGACTAGGTGGACAGCCGCACTCTTCTGTGGGGAGTACTTTACAACCCAGGTAAGCCAAGCTTCGTTCTTCGAGGCCTTGACTAGAATAAAGGCTCACTTTTCGCTGTCTAATGATCCCTGGCACCATGCTCTTGGTTCACTCAAAAGGACACTTCTCATGACCATGACGTTACCTTCTACTTGTGCGGCATTTTATCATTTTAAAGATGAGTGATCCTTCAAAACAACCCTTAAAAGGGCCTGCATCCCATGTGGCGTGGTCCCCCTTCCTCCAGCAGCCTCCTTTCTTGTTCTCTGGGTGCCGGAGACGTTGGCTCTTTTCTTGAGGCCTTTGCACATGCAGGTCCCTCTTCTTGGACTGCGACACCAGCCACCTACAGGGTGGCAGACACAGTCCACTACTGCTCAGCCCTCCTCCCCACAGCTCCCAGCAGCACCTGTCCCCTGGGAAAAACTGGTCCAGGATTTATCCACCACGGAACAGACAGGCCCCATCAGAACGGAAGGTTATTCTCTTTCTTCAGAAAGTTGTGTTTGATCCATTGCGTGAAATGTCCATGTTTTGCTTTATGAAATAGGCATAAAAGCTACGATAACATCTCATCGGCCAAACATTTTTACCTTTTTATCTTCTGGTTTCCTTCACTTTGGACTGCAAAGTCTGAGGTTCCGTGTGAAATCTGTGCATTTATTAAAGAGAAACAACTCATTTTGCCCAAAGGAGAAAGTGCTGGGGTCCTTTTTCCCTTTTTCCTTTGCTTCAAATGGGAATCGTAGATGCCACCTAGCTGGGGAAGACAGTCCTTGGAATGGGAACTCCCTTGCCAGGGGCATTGCCCCCTCAATCCTTGTCTTGACTGCCCCCCGCTTTTCCCAGCCCTCCCTGCACTGCTCCTGGTCCTCTCGGTTTCCAAGATCTGAAAGGCCAGGTTCTGTCTTAGCCAATTGCAGCAAGTTCCCAAGGGCGTAGATCCTACTTAGCAGAATTGAAATTGTAAACCCAAACACGGAATTTCCTTGTAATCTCTAGTAAAATGGCTCGCTTTGCTATTGGGTATTTTCAAAACCCTGTAGATTATTGGCGAACGTAAACAAGTAAAACTGTGTAAGGATCCGGTAAAAACAAGTAGAATAGGAAATGTTATTGCTGGGAAGACTTAAAAATTGTATCGTAAGGGCTTTCCTCTAGATACCTAGGTTTTTGTTGTGCAGGAAAACAGGGCATTGGGGATGAAGAATTTACCACCCCAGTGGAAAATGTCACTATGATGTAACAGGAATGAATGCTTAGTTTACTTATTAAAAGTTCACAGGAACCCTGCAACTAGAAGCCACCACCCACCTTGAATCTGTCCATTTTTTTTACGTCCTGTCCTGATGTGGGGTCAGTAATCTGAGACCCTCTGCTTCCGGTTTGCTGTGGTGTCCTTTGTCACGCCAGCCCCCGGGGGTACCCTGGGAGCCCGCAGCTGGCGGCGGCTCGGGCCCTCCTGTTCCCTGTTGGTCTCCTTCAGCATTTACACACGTGGTTTGCGGAGCATGCATTCCCAATCCTTTTTTTTGCAAAACTGTCCTGTGTTAAGTACCGTCAAAGCTACATATCTTCCGCATCAGGTTAAACTTTTACTCAGTTATAAAAAAGAGACTGCGTCCTCGCTCTCTTATCATGACCTGTGAACAAATGAAAGTCCGGGATAAAGCAGGTGCCGGGCAGATCCTGTTAGTTCACCGCCCGAATTATGAAGTTGAGAGGACAGAGTGGACAAATGCGTAACAGATGATGTATCTCATTTCAAAATCGACTTCAGTTACGCCTTTTATGTTACTACTCACCGTTGTATCTGAGATCTTCAACCTGTGTAACTTTTCTAGTCTGATCATGACAACTACCAAGCGTGTCCCAGGTTTCTTCGTAAGGTACACCGAGTGCAAATAAGCAGCTCAAGTTTTGGTCACACGAGCCCACCAGACAGTGTGACTGGGAAATCTCGCCGGACAGACGGAAGGCGCCGGCGCTGCTGCGGTTCGCTGAGATGCTAAACCACCACAAGTAGCATCAAAAACATACCTCGCGGCCCTGGCTGGTGGCACAGTGGATAAGGCGCCAGCCTGCAAACCCAAAGGTCGCAGGTTCGATTCCCAGCCAGGGCACATAATCAGGTCTCCAGCCAGGTCTCCAGCCAGGTCCATGGCTGGAGGCAGGTGAAAGGCAACCACACATGGATGCTTCTCTGTTTCTCTCCCTCTCTGCCTCCCTTTCTCTCTTTCTGGAAATAATAAAATCTTTTAAAAAAACAAAAAACAATAAAAAACCCTACCTCGCATTTTCATGGCCTAACCAATGCACCAGAAATGAACTTCTGCCTCATGGAAGGGCATGTTTTCTTCAAGGAGAACTTGAAAATGTACATGTACTGATGAAAAGGCCGCACGTCTGAAACCGTGAGCACGTGCTGTGTCGGAGCGGCCCAGCTGCTGTGCGGGACGGGGGCAGACGGTACCCGCCCGCTGTCCAGAGATTCAGAAACAGGCTCTGAAAAGCCTCCTGTTTCAGACACAAGGGCTGATTGATGTCCCTCTTTCTGACCCAGACCCTCCAGGCGGTAAAGGAGAAGACACAGCTGTGTTTAAAGCCAGTCCATGCATTGATGATGTAGCAGAGTTCAGGGTCCCACTAACTTGAACCAATATTCCAGCTTCGGGAAGACGTGCAAGGCCACTGCCGATACCCCCCATTAAACTTGCCCCGCCGTTAGGAACGAGCAGTAGTATCATTTTCTGATGATACCCAAAAAGTTACTTATTCTGTTTTTAGGAACGGAGCTGGAAACAAAAGGCCGTAACATAATGAGAGGCTAAATTTGAGGTCCTGCATTTTTTCTTCCAGCCAGAAGATGAGTGGCCCCAACTGGAGTCACGTTGGAGCACATACCACAGGACACAGGGCTGGGCAACTGCAGGTTCCCAGCTGCTCCTACGTAAAAGGACACACAGGTGACGATTTTCACAGTGGCTTTATTACCCCACCCGGACGCCACCGTGGAGCTGGCGAGATTGCACCTCCGTGCACGGGGCCACCGTGAGCATCGCCACTGGCGCGTCCTTTCCCGGAGCAGCCGCCATAAACCCGCATGGCCCAGCCCCGTGCCGTGTGCCGTGTGCCATGTGCCGTGTGCCGCGGGCCCCAGGCTGTGCAAACGATGCCCACCGGCTCCAGCCCCTGCTGCTCCCTGTGCTGCCACCACACCAGCTGTTGTCCGGTGACCCCAGCACTGACCCAAGGGCTCCCCCGCTTCTCAGCTTTGACACGTGTCCCGACCTTGTCTTCTAAGGAGCCTGCCCGGCACCCGGGACGCACCCCCCACCGTCAGAGGCGGACGGGACCCCTGATGACCCTGACCTCTCCCCTCCCCCGCATGGCATCTGCCGTAGCCTTCCTTAAATGACTCAAGGTGTCACGTGTTGTTTCAGGTCAGTCCACGCTCTAGACCTCGAGTTTCACGAGCTCTCTTGGGTTGTTCTTGCAACCCGTAGCACGTAGCCAGCGCCTTGCGAAAAGAGCACTCAGTCTAGTACTGACACCTCAAAGCACTATCACCTGCCTGCTGACTCCCCACCGTCCTCCACTTCCAACTTGACTCTTCGGCCTCTGATGAAATGGACGCCAGAGAAGAATAGGCTTTGGCAAAAAGTACGGCCAGAGAGGTACCCTGTGGTCCTGCTGAGACCCACTGCACTTCACGAAGCAGCTCCCCAAGACACCCCTGCGCCCCTTGGGCCATTCTGGTTTCTCTTCTAATGGTGTTTGTTCCCTTTGGTCCGGTTTCACAGTCTCCGCTGAGAAAATGAAGTAACAGCAGGACCTTCTTGCGTTCCTCTTGAGAATTTCCCAAGTCTCTCTCCACAGCTGACGATCACTCTGACTGTGCAGGGAGTCAAGTTGAAAACAAAAGTGCAGTATTTCACAACAGCTGAAATAACTTTCCGCCAAAAACGTGTGTGTTTTCTCGGCATGGACAAGGCAGGTAGAGGTCTAGAGCTCTATACTGTGACCTCTGGACCGAGCACTCTAACACACACCAACGGAACATGTATTTTTATCTGCTACCAATGAAAATAATGGCTACTGACTCAACAGTAAGCAGACCCGTCTTTGTCTTCAAGTTAAGTGTGTTACTGGAGAATATTTGGAAACGTGTCCTGAAGGGGCGTGGACAGTGGCCACTCTTACCCAGATGCGTCTGTCCAACTCCACCCTCTGGCTTTGCCCGCCAGGCACCCGGGTCCCCCGTCCGCACAACAAAAGCTCCTTGAGCCAAGTGGCGGCTCGTACCCAACTTGGGAACAGGGTTGAGTTTTATCCAGAGTGAAAAGTCCCAAATAGACCTTGTCGACGTGCATTTTTAGGACCCAACTGCCTCAAACACAAAACCAGAGCAGAGGCTGAGCAGGGAATTTCGAGTTTGACTTTCGAAGTCACGATGGTCATCAAGGCTGTTTTTCTATTTTTTTTAACCCTGCACGACCGGTTCCCAAAAACGCCCTGAGAACACTCACGCGGGTTATTTAAAGACAGAGGTATGGAGGGTTTCACCGCCACGCTATCCCCCGTGGACCTCGCTGCTTTCTACTTTTGACTCGGAGTGAACAAACAGGTATTATGTGTGATTCCTGTCATTTGTATGTTTCCACGGGATTAAGATGTGTGGGTTACCGAAATGTGAGAAAAACACCTCTACTTTCATCTTTTGTAAAGATGCCACGTGTCTTTTAAGGCCATGGAAACTCGTGATAAGTACTTTCAGACCGACCATCATGTATTGACCTCGTATGTCTTCCTCAGGTGTGGCCCTAGCACCTTCCCTTCCGAAGGCGGGCGCTGCTGCTCCGGTCTAGGCAAGAAACGTCCTTCCTGCCACTGATTATCTTCCCCCTTGTATGTCAAGGTCACCTAGGGCACACCACGCGTATCTTTTCTTCTTTCTCTTTGTAGGTACTCAACTGAACGGGATCTGAACCGACGAGTCTGTCTGTCATTAGTATCCTAGCCCACTTGTCACTCTGAGCACATGACGGGCACCGCTGCGCTGTGGGCGCAGCCTCCATGGCTCCCGAGGACGCTACATGGTGACGGTGCACTTGATCTAGGAGCTCAGCCCCCACCCAACTCTCACGCAGCCACACGCCAGCCGCAGCTGCTCCCGAAGCAAACAGGACGGAGGTCTTTCCCAGACCCCCGTGTGATGCCTTCAACCGACAGTTCTGTCCCCAGATGCCACCTGACTAGTCTTTGCATTGAGAGGAAAGAAAAGAAAGACAATGAATACAAAATCTGGGTATAACCTGGGATTTTGGGTCCATTTCCTCCCCAAACTTTTTGATGTGAGTTACTTTAGCATTTTTACATTTTAATCCCTCTCTTGCTGATCCGTCATAGGCTGGATTAAACTTTCCTAATGCTGCACGCCCGAAAGACAGGGAGAGAAGGGGGAACGAGCCCCCCAGACGCATACACTGCCTCCCACGCTGCCTGACACGCAGCCTACACACCTTGGAAATCCATCCGCCGTCCCAGGAGATCTAACAGCACCTTCCATCGCCGGCGGAAGGTAAAGCTGCAGCGTGCAAACCCCATAACTCACGGCAAAGCCAGAGGCCATCGACGTCCACCCTCCCTCCCCCCAGAACACCAGCACTACGGTTCAAGGGGGTGAAATAGAAAAGCTTCCTTTCAGGGCAACTGTGAAAATCACAGGATGTTTAGCATCAGTTTAGAGGTCAAGGGACTAAACAGGAAACCCCGCACCCCGACCTGGCCCCGCTGCGGCCGTGCTGTGCTGGGGGCCAGAGGGTTCAGCCAACTGGAGCTCCGTGGGGACTTGCTTCGCCCCTCCGGACACCACTGCGCCCGCTCAAGTGTTTCAGAAGAGCCCGCCGAGGCAAGGGGCCGAGTCTGCAATGAACTTTTATCTTGGGGTATGTCAGTCAAGTAATGCCAGCCAGACCTGACGGCCTGTGACCCCCACTTCCCACTATCGTCTTGGGTTTTCTTCCTGCGCTCAGGCTTCGTGGGAGGGGAAGTCACACGAAAAAGGGGGGTTTTCCAAGAGGGTCCCCGCAGATCAACAGCCTCGCTGTTCTCTGGAGGGCACTTAACAATGCAGCCCCTGGACCCCCATCCACCCGCCTTGACCTACAGCTCCAGATGTTGTAGAGGGAGGGGCAGCCCGGGTGGTTCTTTCATCTGGAAATTCTCTGGGAAGAGCACATTCATTTTTATAAATACTGGCTTGTGCAAAATATTTTCAAAATGTTTTGAATACGCTTTAGAAGTATATAGTGATTATCTCTGGGCGCTTCTTTATCATCAACATGTTCGTATTATGAGTAAATAAATAAGGGTTTCAATTGGGGAAAACTGTCCTTTCGAGTACACATTGGGGGTGCCAGTCCTTTTCACACTGTGAGGATGGATTTGCTCTTTAGGGTAGGTCAGTGTTTCATGGTCAGCTATGATAGAAAGGTTATTTTTTTCCTTTGAGGATCTGAAATTGATAAGCCAACCAAGCAGCAGTGGGGGTGAGGCTCATTTTCCCATGTGGGTAACTCCCAGGACAAGGTTCAAGCATCGTTTGGATAAGGGGGTGGCTGCTAATGGCCACGTCATTTTCACTGTCCTTCCGCACATTTTTCAAAACCTTTCTTGTTTGGGTTTCATGATGCCCACACCGCACGTTGTTTATTTTTCACGTGCAGTCTCTCCACATACAGGCTTCCCTGAACGTGCTTCACGTAGCCTGTGGACATCGTTTTTCTACGGCAAAGGCACCTGGCTGTGACTTGGAGGTGCGGCAGGGCCAGGGGGAACCAGGACAGAGAATGTGTTGCCACGTGTGGGCCTGGTCCTAAGCTTTGCTCTCAGAATGGAAAACCCGGTTAAAACTCACATCCATTTTAGAGTCTACATGCCACGAGCCCTGCAGGTCACTAGCAGACAAACAACGTGAACGTGAAGTGCCCACACGGTGGCTGGCACTCAGGAAGGGCTCGGTCCACGCAGCCACCGCGGGTGTCACCTGAGTGTCCGGGGAGCACTGGCTCCAACCACGGCAAGAGGCTGCTTCATCTCTGCGCAAGGCCGACCGGGAAAGGGTCCGGGCGAGGACTAGACGGATGTCTTTCTCCAACCATCTCCGCGGTCCCCCAATTCAGCTCCGTTCCCTTGAGGTCAGGAGAACAGGGTTAATTCTTCCCACGTTCTGCACTGGGGACTCGGGGTGGGGGACGGTCATGATTTCCATGAAGGTGGAAATCAGATTCAACATTGTTTCCAGGCAGGTTCTCCAGCAGTTCACAGTCTTTCATAGGCAGATGACTGTCGTGCAATGATTTCATTCACGGCTGTGCGTGAAGAACACCACAGAAGGCCTGCTTCATGGACGACACCCCGGTGACACCTGGAGAGCCCCGGGCGGTCGAAGAGAGCAAGGTTCCAAAGAGCTAAAGGAAAGAGCAAGTGCCGCACGGCCCGCTGGACAGTGCAGGCTCCCACGCTGTGCGCCACGATTCCGGACTTTTCTTCCGACTTTCCCGCCTTGCCTCCCGTGGGAATTCTGGATAAAGGCTCCCAGCTCTGCTTAGTCAAAGAACTCGGCTATTTTCCATGGGACTTCGTAAAACCACTTAAACCACTGACCTGCACACGTTCTGTGTGTATGTAGCTGGAATAACGAGAAGTCCCCGATACTTGCAAGAAGCCTGAAAGAAGGGATTTTGTCTTACTGCACGGGGCGCCCCCAGTACCTGACCTTGAGTAAAGCAGGGCACTGATATGCTTACGGAGGAGTAGCTGTGCCTGATCTTCGCCAAAGGGCAGCGAAGGGATGAATGAGTACATACAACCTTCCATTTCAGGTTGCATTTCAAGGGGGTCCTTGCAAAGCAACTGTTGTCCCGAAGTCCTCTGCGGGACAGCTCAGCCCCGGCCGGGGGGCTCAGCCGGCTGGAGCCCCGTCCGCGCCCACAGCCGGGGCGCTGCCGCTAGTCCGGGCACAGGCTCGATGCCAGCTGGGCCACACACGGGAGGCCACCCGCCGATGCTTCTGTCTCCCTCCGATGTTCATCTCCTCCCCCTCTCCTTCTCTCCCCCTTCCTCTCCTTGAACATCAACAACAAAAAATAGCGTTGGATGAGAATTAAAAAAAAAAAAATCGATGGAGAGCGCACGTTCATCTTATCGCGGGAACGGCAGACTCCTTGACTCGTAAAGGCAGCGGAGGTCGGAGCCCCACTGCGGCCACCTCGACGGGCCTGGGTGAGGACCCAGGACCCAGGCCACTCGCTGCTGCCTTCGTGAAGCCCTGAACCGCAGTTACACAGGGACTCAGGGTTGTTAGTCACCATCCTTATTATCCCAGGGCCTCAGGCCAGGATTCCACGGGCAGCTCCCGTCTATGGCCCACTGTAGTCACCTCGAGGCCATGTGACGACACCATGCCCGCCACGCCTCTCTAAGAGCCAGACTGGGTCCCTGAGTCGCCAGGATCTCCCCGACCCTACAAGCCACGAGTGTTGCCACCCTCACCAGCGCGCGCAGCCACCCGCACGGGCACGCACCTGGGCCAGGTACCGGCCTGTCCTCGCCCTGGCTTCCTCGCACATGAATCGGGGTGGCATCAGCACCCAGGAGCACCCCAGCACAGCTCCCAGCCAGGGGCCCAGCGCCCGTGCACGCCCGGCGCCACATTTTCTTAGGCAGGGAACCGTTGTGGAACTGTGTTCTGGTCCGGGAGCCCAGTCAGGAGGGCTTTTCCTAAACAGAAGCAAGCCCAGGACAGGGGCCACTGCAGGGCAGTGGTTCCTGTGACGACTATTCTTGATTCCGGGCCTCAACCCCTGGGCTAGAGCGGCTGAGCTGCACAGCCCACTGTCCTGTCCCTGCGGAGACCGTGACCCAAGGACGAAGGTGGGCGCAGGAGGAAATCACTGGATTTGGGCGTGGCTGCGGGAGGCCACGTCCACAGTGACAGTGACGCCTAGAATCGGAGTTTCTGGTTAGGACGCCCGGGGGTGCGTTGGCTCCGACAGATTTCCTCCCCAGGAGCTGAGCCGTGTGGGCCCTCGTTTTATTGGGTTGCTCAGAAATCCTCTGCGTTAGTGAACTGAACTTTCAAACAAAGGAAAACGTCTTCTTCTCTTCTTTACCCTATTAAACGAGGCTGTCTATGCATAACTGCTGTTGGCACGGGGGTGGGGACTGTTAATCTCTGTCGTTGCTGAGGCGACCTATGGTCAGCTCTGGTTCTCCACCGAGACGGGTGGACATGAGGACACAGCGCTGGCAGGTGTGTGCTGGGGCCCTTGGTGACAGGGGCCAGCGTTATGACTCCTAATTTCCGTTTCTGAGTAAGCCGCTCCAGGTGAAACCTACACAGGAAATCGCCTTATTGAATTTAATAGCGGTGGTTTCATAAGTTAATCTATCATGGGCATTGCAGATAAAATGTTAATTAAGAAACAGCTTAATTAAGTCCTGGAAACACGCAGCCTAAAGCTTCTCTTCTTTGCAGGAAGAATCAAAGAAGACAAAAGGTGAAGAAGCATCGGTTATTTTCACTCTCACAATGGTTCCTCTTTTACGTCTATGGCTTGTGAAGCCTTTTTGGTGGGAGGTGGTGCTCAAATAAATACATCATTTACTGACAAGACTGTGGCAGCAGTTTGTGGCCAGGAAAAGTGTGACCTGTCATTGTTTGTGGGGAAGTTTTGAGGTAAAAACAGCTGTAAGGAGGCCAGAGCGGGGCGCTGTGCCGCACCTGTGTGCTGTCATGGTGCCGGCCCGAGAATTTCCGGAGGTGAAACATGAGTCTAATTTACACTGTTACCCTTCCCAGGCACCCAACCAAGTATTTGTGTTTTTAGGATATTATCCTAAAGATAAATATTAAATTTCATTAGAAAGCACTCTCGGTGATCCTTCAAGGAACCCGGAAATGTCTCCACTTTGTCCCGATGGGGAGCGGATAAGAAGCACAGGAGAAAACGTTGCAATTTGAACGTCAGTGCTAGTGAGTGTGTTGGTTTTCTGGAGGGCCCAGGGCCACCATTTCCTGTTCCTACCATTTCCTTGTAGGGACGAGAAGGAAGTATTTCACAGCCAGGGCTTCGTGATGGCATGGCAATCAAATACCCTCTTTTATGCCAATTATCAGACCCATTGGGTTCCGGCTTTTTTATCTGGGATAAAAAAATGGGAGTAAGGAAATACTCCGTCTGAGAATGGAAGATGGCTCAGCGCAGCAGAGTTGCAGATATGATATGATGTGGTCGGGGCACATTCCAGGGTCCTTTTGCAACTTCTGGAAGCTTGCTCTGTGTCTGGCTAAACGGATGACTTATGGGATTTGAGCAGCGTCATAAAATTTGTGCGTTCTGCCAAGAGGAAAGGACAGCTCTGAGTTAGCATCCTGCACTGCAGGCCCCACACGCGCTGACGAGGATGCTCGTTCGTGGCTCAGTAAACACTTATCGACTAAGTACAGACGTGAGAGAAATGCTTGTCCTTTAACTTGACCATTTCAGGACCGAACGTTCAAGGATTCTGTAAAAAAAGCCCAGGAATGTCACAACGCTTTCCAAACACTTCTGTTTTCATTTCGCAACATCGCTGACCTTGCAAAAGGGCTGGCGAGGGACACACTGTTGGATGAACCCCCAGAAAACGGTAAGGTCTCTAGGCAAGTTTTTCTTCATAAGCTGGTTTTGTTCAACAGAGGCTGGGAATGCACCGAGGAGGGGTACATGTTCATCTCATACGTGTGCTCCACGTCTACATGATCTCATTGGTGACGGACAGAAATGGCACCAGGTGGTCTTTTCCGGGAATCCCGGCCAACAACGGAGCTTGTGCCCCTCGTCAGTCAGCGGACGTCCTCCTCTCCTTACTCTGGCTCCAGGGAAACTGTGGGTGTCATTGTCAAGGGCTGCCCCACGTACCGCAGACAGCCCGGGCGAAGTGTAACCCCCAAATGTGCGATGTTCTCGACTTCCCTCTGAGGCCTTTTGCCTTCAGTTGACTTTACTGTGCACAAACTATAACTAATACAGAGAAAATTCAGCGTGCAGAGCCTTACAAACTAGGCTGTGCTTGATTACGCTGTTCCCGGATTTCATGACACTGGACCAGACGAGTTTCCAATATAAAACTCTCACCTATCACAGGTGAGGCCAACGAGTGATGGTCGCCATACACAGTTTCCTGCTAAGACCATTTTTTTATCTAATGAACTTTATTTTATTTTTTATACGGAGGAGGGGTGACCTTAAGAAGTCTTTACTTCAAATGTTATTTAAGAATTTTTAGCCCTGGCTGGTGGCTCAGTGGATAAGGTGCTGGCCTGAGAACCCAAAGGTCGCAGGTTCGATTCCCAGCCAGGGCACAGAACCAGGTTGCAAGCCAGGTCTCCAGCCAGGTCCCCAGCTGGAGGCGGATGAGGGGCAACCATACATGGATGACTCTCTCCCTCTCTGCCTCCCTCCCTTCCCCTCTCTCTGAAAATAATAAATAAAACCTTTTTAAAAAATGATAGCAGCCCTGGCTGGTGGCACAGTGGATAAGGCGCTGGCCTGCGAACCCAAAGGTTGTAGGTTCGATTCCCCAGCCAGAGCACATAACTGGGTTGCAAACCAGGTCTCCAGCCAGGTCTGTGGCTGGAGGCAGGTGAAAGGCAACCATACATTGATGTCTCTCTCCCTCTCTGCCTCCCTCCCTTCCTTTCTCTGAAAATAATAAATAAAATCTTAAAAAAAAAAAAGACAGCAGACAACGTAATAGTTGTCGTCCTGTGTGAATGAATCAAAATTATACCAACTTCTGTGTCAGATTCACAAAAAACATAACATTTTTTGGTGTGCTGCAGCATTTTAGAATTAGTTTATGTGTGCCATGAGATTAAAAATAAAAGGTTGAAAATCTCTGTGTTAGTTTATTCTTGGCAGCAATGTAACTTCCTGTGTTTATGAGAAATTACTTAAAATGCGACTATAAAAGAGATCAAAAGCCTTGGACATCAATTAGTTCCCAAGCTACCTACACATTGTTCTTCGAGTATAAAGGAATCAAACATATGGATTACATTTCCATTAAATTAGAGTCGGGCTTTAAAATAAAGGAGCGGAAAGCTTTAGAAAACTCATTTGGATTTTCTCAGACGTTAACATTTGAGAAACAGTTCAGACGTCTTACAGGCACTGAAAGCTCACGCGAGTGCTTCTGCCTGGGGCATTCAGTGACGCTATGACAGCTAAGATGTGTCACCGGTGGTGGCTGACGAGGGACCCAGGGAAGCCCAAAGAACCTGTCACTCGCCCACCTTGAAGAAACCTGCGTGTGGACTTGGACAGCATCTCATTCTTGCTGCCCCTGTCTTCCTCCGGCCATGGCAGTGGGTGGGGCCTGCCACACAGGGGCGTGGCCAAGCTAGAGGTACCTGTTTGCTTGTCCCAGATCTTTACCAGCCTCCCACTGCCCAGCCCCACAGGATGACAACGGGACAAGCTCTGTTAGGTGCCAGGTGATCTGTCGCCCCAGGAAAAGAGAAAGAGCAGTTAACTCAGTGACCTTTGTTCCGAAGTTTTAAACTAACTCGGGTGGCAGAGAGCCCTAGAGCAGGGGTGTGAGGTCCCATGGAGGGACAGAGTGGGGTGACGGAAACTGATCCCAGACAGCCTTCGACTTCTGACAACTTGAATTCGTACCTTGCTTTGAACACCAACGAACGTAGCCGTCTAGGGAATAATCAATTACCACCACTATGGCAATAACGGATATTGAGGTGACAGGTGAGAAAAACTCTTACAGACCCTCAGGGGCATGAGAGTCTTGGGGAATTAAGAAGCTTGTGGTGGCAAAAACGCCACAATCTGGTGAAAATCTGGCAGCTACGACAGAACTGGAAACCCCAAGAGCTCTCGGTGTTGGTTCTTTTAAAAATAACTCCCTCTACAGATCTGTAAGACACGAGCCAACGAGAGCATCATTCAGATCTTTTCCTCCCTTTGGGTTCAGTAGCGTGCCACTGTGATGTGCAAGGTATGCTTCTGCAATTACGTATAATAAATCCCCTCCGTCCTAAGTGTGGTCCCAAAGCGCACCGATCCGCACGTTACAGGACACTCACATGTTTTTGTCTCCCTGTTTCTTTGCCAAGAGAGCCTTTCGTGAGGAGACGTTAAGTGTGAGTGAGAATAAGGATTTCCTTCCCTGAGGTATGAAGAAGCCAAAGGGAGAGTCCAATACCCCCAGGACCCTCTAGACGACACACGTGTGCTACAAATCACTTTGGATGCTGCTCTGTTGACTAAGGACAATAAGACAAAGGCAGGGAAATTAAAAAGTCCCAGCACAAAACTATTACCTGGTAGAAAAAGATTAAAAATAAAAGCCAGCAGCCTCCTCTCACCGGCTGGGGGGACAGCGCTCTATTCACACGGCCACATCCACCTAGAGTCCATGCCAACGCTAATAACGAAAGTACGTCACTGTCCTGTGGCCAAAGTTCCACCGCTAGCTACCTTAGCAAGAAAACCCAGGACACGGGTTTGCATCTGAGCCCTCCGGCGGGGAGCTGGCCGGGTAAGCCGATGTTCATATTCTGACTAGACGCCTGTTTCAGAAAGCGCACGGCTCCACGCTGGGACCACTCTCACAGCTGCCACTCTGCCGGCATTTCCACATCGTCAGGGGCTGGTTTCCCAGGATCCAAACCTCCCCTCTCCACCGCCCTGGCACAGGCGCGGAGCTAGGGTGCACGGGACCGAGGGGTTTTCCTGGGGAGCCGTGGTGGTCGTGACTCCTCACCCTACACCCTCTCCCTCCCAGGCCTAGTCTGGAGGAAGAACCGACTGAGCCACCTTTGACTTGGGTTTCTACAAAACCCGAGCTCAGCCCAGGCACCCCCGGGGGCAGGCCCATCACGTGCTGCACCTAGCAGCCTTCACGGCAGAAGCCGAAGGAGACATCCGAGGTGAGTGTCCTGGAGTGAGGAAGCAGACAGCTGGCCAGCCCACAAAGACTTCGCCCCGCGCCTTCGCTAGTTGCTGTGACTGAGCACAGGGACGGGCGGCCTCCACGGAGGTCCCAACGCACCTACAGGTCTTTACACGTCCACGGAGCCACTGGGTTCCCCCAACTTATTTCCGGGTCCAGATAGAAAATCTGTTTATCTCTTGGGTGCTTCCTCAATGGGGCCTCTGTGTTGGAGAGAAAACTCGGAACGAACTTCACACGCTGCCTGCCTTGGGTGTGGGAAGGGTGCAACCCCTGCTCCTCTGACCAGTGACCTGGATAAGGACCCAGTGCTCAGGCTCCAGGTCCCCATGGCCAGGGTGGCCCTGTTGGTGGGCAGCTGGGGCCCCTCAGGTGCCTGGGCGCAGCTCCTGCTCCAGCAGCTCCGACAGGGATAGGGGTGGCACCTGGGGCAGGAACAGGTCCCAGGTCACCCCTGGCACCCTCCCCTCCAACGGCGCACACCTCCTCCCCGGGGCGCTCTCCCTGTGGCCAGGGACCACCTCTGCTGGCGGGATGGGCGCCTCCCAGGTCCAAGTCCGGCTGGGGCCCGGGTCCCAAAACACCTCCAGCAGTGTGAGACCTCCAGCTCCCAGCTGGCGCCCAGGGGCTGGAACCATGGGCCACCTCGGGGCCACCCTAGGGGCCCCACGAGGAGACGGTGGGTCCAAAGAGCGGGGCCAGAGCGAGGCCTCCGAGTGCAGGCTGGGCGGGGTCCCCAGGGCGCGCCGGCGCTGGGGCCGCAGCAGGGGCGCCCCAGGACCCGCCGGTGCCCGGGAAAGGCCTCTGGCTTCCTCTGACTCCACAAGGGAGGCCGCCGGTCCTCCGTAACCTTCACACGAACTAGCCTGACCCGCAGCCCGGCAGGGGCTCCTCCAACCGGCCACCTGTCTTTCCCAGCCCCAGCGGCAGGTGCCGGGCCCCAGAGCGCGGCTGGGCCGGGGGGCCCCCCCGCCGGGGTTCTTCATTCAACCGGCTGCGCAGCGGCCCCTCGGCCAGCCCGGCCCGCGACCCGCAGCCCCGCAGCCCAGGCGCTCGGCGGACCCCGCCCGCCCCGCGCGCCCCGCGCGCCCCGCACGCCCCGGGCCCCCCGCGCCCCGCGCACAGACCTGCCAGCCGCCGCTCGCGGACGCTACTCCACAGCAGCCCCCAGGCCCGGGCCGTGGAGTCCCGCAGCTGCTCGCTGATGGAGCGGCGCAGCTGCGCCGGGCAGGGCTCCACCGCGCCGGGCATCCTAGCGGCTGCTCATCGCCGCCCCTGCCGCCGCGGGCCGCACTCCCTCGCCGGGCGACGCGGGCGCCGGCGCAGCACTCCGGCCGAGGTCTCGGGCCCGCCGCGCGCGACTAGGGCGCCCCCGCAGCGGGCGCCCCACGGCCACCCCGCGCGCCGAGCCGCTGCCGCCCGCTCTCCGCCCTCCCGGCGGCTCCCGTCCCGCCCCCGCCCGAACTTGAACTTGACAGCGCGGCCGCCCGCCCCGCCGCGCGGTTTCCACGCCCTCGGCGGCTGCACGCGGTCCGCGGGCCCGCGTCCCGGCTGGGATTCCTCCTCCTCCTCCTCCTCCTCGCCCGGGCCTGGGAAACCCACCGCGCCGCTCAACGGGAACCAAGTCGCAGGCGGGGGCTCCCCGCGTTGTCCCCCACTCAGCCCCTCGTTTGGAGGCTTCTAACCTTAACATACGTGTTCGAACTCAGTACTGCGCGCCTGTGTGGCCGGCTCCTCTTTCCTGGTTTCGTTCGTCAACCACCTGGCTGCCACCTGCACTCGCCGTTCAGCCCTTTAGAGTCCAGACAGAGCCATCGCGGAGCCCTTCGGCAGGAGGAGAAAGTACCCCGCGTGAAGGAACGTGAGGGTCCCACGGCGGGGGACCCGCCTGGAGTCAACTGACAAACTCTGGTAAAGCGTCCGAGGGCGCAGGCAGCGTGGAAAGTAGGGAGGCTGGGAAGGTCCGTGTGGTCAGAGTGCGGCGGTGCCCCAGCCAATACCGGGAAGCAGGCCTGTCATCCGGGAGTGACCTGCTGCTGCAGGAAGGGGGCCCTCGGGCCCCTGGAGAGATCACGGAGGCCGCCCGTGGCTGCGGCACCTGGCACGGGGTGCCCGGCCCCAGCTCAGACCCTCCTGCGGGGCGCCGGGTGTTGCTTGGTGAGAGGATCTGACGTATTTCAGGAGAATCTCTGAGTTACGTCAACTGTAACGGTGCTGAAACCTCACTTCTTTTCAAACGTCTTTGCACCAGGCTTCCAGATGGGAACCGACGCTGGTCAGCGGCTGGCGTGTTGCTGCGTGGTGCTGCGTGTTCTGGGTTGCTGGCTTTTTGCGTGTCCGGTGCTCCCTGTGCAGCCTGCACGGGAAAGAAAATGGTCCAATCCGTCGTCTGTTTCGTGCCCTGCCCGACCCGAGGACACAGAAATAACATAAAATAAAGTGGAATCAGAGACGGCTACCCAGAGCATTCCCTTTTAGCTTATCTTTGTTGTTCTTCACGTGCTCTTTTCAGTGTTCGACACAAGTTCGCTCGGGAAACAGGCCCGCAGGAGCTGGAAGGTGAAGGCTGAGCCTCTGTGTGCCATGCGGCCGCCCCTGAAACCGCCAGGGAGGCCGCCCGGGCCGGGTGGGAAACGGACTCGAAACTGCAGCGGCTGTAAAGCCATCGAGGTTGCCGGCCGGGCGGCGCTCTGCGCGCAGCGCACACCAGCCCCTCTGCAGGGGCCGCCTCCGCCTTAGCTGGAAGGGACTGCTGTCCGGTCCCCCGGCCACACGTTTCCCAGCCGCATTCCCAGGGAAGCTTAGAAACGTAAAGTGAAAGATCTCCACGTGTGTGGAACGCGGGCAACGAGAAGGGCCCAGGAACGCTGGAGCGACTCCACCCCCGGGGAGCCCCGGACCTGCCCCGTCTGTTGTCTGTTGTCCCGTCTCCTCGCCGGCCTCCGAGCAGGGGCTCACCTCAAACGAAGGGAACGTGGAGGAAACTAAAAATTCCGTTCTGGCTGCGGGGCCCGCATGCGCTGGGGGTCCCGGGGAGGCCAGAGGCAAGCCTGACGTGATCTGCGGGGACAGGTGCTGCCCGGTGCCCCATCTGGCCACCGGCCCCACCAAGAAACCTCACAGCTGCGCAGAGGCAGCCGCCGCTGCGGAAAGTGGGGGCTACTCAGAGTCTACAGGTCTTCAGACGGCAGCCACCCCCATTTTCCACAAGCCCCAGGCCAACGCCAACGCTTAGGGGGCCCCCTGCCCGCCCCGGTGGGGGTCTCCACCTTAGGCAGGTGCCAACACTGAACTTGGAAGACATGGGCTGGCTCCGGAGCCTTGCTCACCTCCTCCCTCCCTCCCACCACGGTGGAGGGGGTCCCTCTCCTTACCCGAGACCCGACCTTGACCGGTGCCGGCTCACCGCTCCTTCGCACCCAGACCAGGACTGGCCACCCAGTCATGTCTACTGCAGCCGCCACCCCGCCCTCTCCCAGGCTCAGCCCTCCAGCCTAGGGCAGGCGAACCCCCAGAGCAAAGCACGTCGGCTCAGTACCGCAGCCCGTGCTCCCTCGCCCCGCACACAACTCGCTGCCAAGGCCCCGGGAGCCGTCCGCTTGCCCCTGGGATGGACGTTCCAGCCGCCTTCTTGCTGCTGCGTGTGGGTGATGAGGGCCCTGCGGGTGCCTTTCTGACGCCCAGCCCCTCCGTGCCTCCACCTCACAGAGGCCAGTTCCGTGTTTTTCAACCAGTTTATTTTTCAATTGCAATTGACACACAATATTATATTCGTTTCAGGGGTGCCCCCGGGGGTGAGACGTTCCCTCCGCCTCCATGTCTCCCACCCACCTGACGCCACACTCGCTCACTGTAACTTTCTGACTGTTAATACCCCCTACGCTGCTCTTCACAGCCCCGGGACCGCTCCGTGGCGACCCGTCGGCACTCGCTCAGCAAAAACTTGCAGAACAAATGACTCCCCTCCAGCGCCAACTGTCACTCACTCACCTTCCCAGCAGATGCTTCTCAAATTTTCCCGATGGGACTGTTGTCTTTGAACCCCTGGTGCCCTCCTCGGGGAACAGAGCACAAAGGGTCACTCACGGGGTGAACACTCCTCTGCGGTCCTGGGTACTGACTATCCCCAGACTCTGCTCCTTAGCGTAAACGGAAATTCTGCATAGGCTGGTGGTGTCATTATCATCGTCCTTCTCATGTACGAGTTAACGATAGAAGGAATACAGGAATACATATGTGTGTGTGATTACCGTTTTAAACACACATATAATGATACATGGAAACATTAAAATTACTTCAGACATGAAGTGTCCCTGTTCACAGATCCTTCCTGCTACCTTTCTATTTTTCCTTCAAAGGCTTTTTAATTTTAATTTCCACCTTCAGGGCGTAACATCTTCATTATGATGTTTTGAGGATACCATAAACTTCGCCCACCAGTTGTTTTATTTTAAGCAGGTTATTTTCTGAGTACTATTAGTGGGAGATCTCTATCATACAGTTATTTGCCCCCATCCCATGTACAGTATTATAGATAAAGAAGAGCTTAAGTTTATTCTGAAGCCAAATGTACATATACCTTATATATGCACACCCCTTGGCTATAATTGGTAAAAATGCTTGCAAGTAATATTCCAAGTCCATTATGCTTGTGGACTTGGCATAGACAGGCTAGAGAACCGTCCCCTGCCGCAGACCCTGGGAGTGTTAATGTGTTATTCAGGCTGATAACCAGCGTGTTTGTTCTTAGAGATACTGGGTTCCCCTGTAATTAATCTGGTCAGAATGAATTCCTTAGAACACATTATCTTCAAAAGTTGTATTTCATTCTTCCAAAACAAAACTTCCTTGGTCTGACTCTTTTAACCTTTGTGTTCCCAACTTTGGTTCTCTGATTATTTCTAGCAAGGCCATAAACCCTAACCAGGCACCTGCCTTTGATGTCAGATCTCTGCTTTCCCGCAAGCACTTGCCCAACTTCCTTCACCCACGTGCATTTCTGCCACACGGTGCCGAGTGTTTTCTTGCTCACCTAGCTGTTCAACACCTGCAAATTCAACAAGGACAGTATTGTCTGGCTATTTTACTCAGCAGTGAGCTGACTTCCCTGTCAAGATAAAGTTCACTGCACGTATTATTGGGTCTCTGGATTGCTGCCTTAGAAAACAGTGCATTCGCACAGCTCATGCCTTTCACAAGTGTTCAACGCTGATTTCGGTTGATAGCCAGATAGCATATCAACATCAGTGAAAGAAGCTGGTGACCACAGTTCAAAGATGAACTAGGAGGAAGGCTGAGCCTCTGGATTCAAGCTAAAAGTTTATTTTCAACAAAGGATTTTTAGAGGGTGTGACAAGAGTTACCCTTGTCCTATAAATGAATACTGGGTAGGTACCAAGTAGGCCATGTTTGCTTTAAAACTCCATTAAAATAACTTTATAGCTACGTGATTAATGACAGCATGAGCCACACAGATACTCATCCCCCTCCTGTCACCATGCAGATGATGTATTAAGAAAAAGGGAAAGGCAGAACTGTCATCAGGCCAGAGACGCACTACGTCACAGCATAAATCACTTGATGTTTGCCATTTGTCTTCTATAGTGTGTGTGTTAGACGTGAAAAAGAATGTTTCTGGCATTTCTGGGTCTTCTTTTAATTTATTTCTAATAAAACATATACGTGGGCAACAACTTCAAGCTGTGATTTAAAACCTGGAGACCGTCCTCTGCCGTAAACAGTTCAACGCCGTGGACGAGCCTCCATTAAATGGCAGCGGAGGGGAGAAGTCTCACTATCACTTCCCAGAGGTGCGTGGCTCTCACAGGAAAGGAAGGACAGAAAGGTTTTAACGGCAAAAGCAACAATACAACGTGCTTCCCATATTGAAGACCATTCCTGAGTTGCGTTGTCAGTTACTTCACCCCGTTCTACTTCCGCTTCCACCCCGGTGGGACAGGCGCCCCCAGATGCACCTGATGCACCCCAGGCATGCACCTGACACGCCTTTCCCTTGTTGAAGGGAAACCAAGTAGCGGCGGTGTGGGTGACATCTCAGCCCGGAGGGCACCTGTCCTCCTTGTTTCCTTCCTGCTTATAGCAAATATTTTAGTAGAAGGTGCTCAGCATTTCAAGCTGAACCTCATTTAAGAAGGTTCGTGGTTTTACGTGACTGGAAGAGCTTAGTTCTCGCTTGCTAATCCCCTGCTAATGCACATCGATTTAAATCTGTCCCTTTCAGATAAGCGACTGTCCCGATAAAGTACCCGGGAGCTCAGAGAACTCCCCACCCCCATCTGATAACTGGGTTTGCTATTTCCTTCCACTTCCTCCTCCCGTCTGCTCTTGGGGCCAGCCCGAGTCCCCAGCCTCTCCCCGGCCTCAAACGCTCCCTGTCTCGGGGGAGTAAGGCTTGCAAGCTGCCGGGGAGCCCCCACCAGCTGCGCCCCTCAGTGCTGGGTAGCATGGAAGCAGCCCGGCCCGGCCGGCCAGGCTCCGGCAGCCCAGGGAAGTTCCCTCAAGAGCCTGAATTTCTGCACAATTAGACGGGTGTTGTGTCCACCCGATCCCTATGCGGACTAGGGAGCAGCTGGCCCCCATTCAGGGTGCCTTCCCGGGGGCTCAGATGGGCAGGACCTTGGGGGCAGCCCTCCCAATATTCTCCATTAGAAACCCCATCACCGTCTGCCCCTCCCATCACCACACACGCCCCTGCGGGGACCCCTGCAAGCTGCAGGGGTTGGGGGACAGGTGCCCTCCAGGCTGGGGAGTGAGTGAGGCTTCTAGACTTAGAAGGGAAAATGCTGCGTGCCCAGTTCCACTCGAATTTCAGATGAGCCACCAATAGAATTTCACTGGGAGGGTGTCCTGCTCAATGTCTGTCTTCGTGTTTTCCGTGCGGGTGTCTGTCTCCATGGCCGTGGGGCCTCTGACGTGCCCCGTCGGACTTGCTCCCCACCTTGCAAATTCAGCCTCTCGAGCGCAGAGACACCCGGCAGGCGCGTCCGCCACAGGTCGGACTCCACACGCTGTGTCCGCTTCTTAAACCTCAAGCCAAAGTCTATTCGATCTTCTGCAGGGAAAATGTGTATTTCTCCTACTGGGATTTTCCTCCTCTAAATGCCTTGAAAAGTCGCCATGTTTACTCCATTTCGGTGCACTTGTGTTAGTTACCAAAAGATGACATATATAAGGCCCACTCCAAAAAGGCTTGTGTGACGTCAAGAAACTTGGAGTGGACACTGATGGCCCCTGGCACAGCTAGGGCCTGGAAGCAGGTGCAGGAGCTCAAGGCAAACAGGTCAACTTGAGGCCCTCTCTACTGGGGACCCATTTTTCATCTAATCCGCTGCCACTTCAAAACACAGGTTAGTGAACGAGCCTACCACCAGTACGGAAGAAAAGATGAAAGTACTAAATATAAGCAGCCGGGAAATATGTAACCTTTACGTAGCTGGAAAGGCACAAAATGTTGGTTCAAATTGGATCGTTCATCATAAAGTCAGGGGTGAGTAAACAGAGTAAATACAGGAAAGGCTAAGAATGACCCAGATTAACCACCCGCATATACCCTTTAAGTACACCCACATATACGCACAAATGGGCCATTATTAGCTCATTTATGTGAAACCAGTAGAGATGCTGTCACTGAACTCCAATACCAGACATGCTAAGGGCTTTACTCATGCTGTTGACGTTGTTCATAATTCAGAATATAAATGACCCCAGGAAGGCACTCCCTTATGCCTTCTAAATGACTTTCTCTTGTCTGACATTTTATTATTAAAAAACATCAACTAACCCTTTGTTGGGATGCTTTGTGAACTACTCAAAAGAGTTTTATGTAATCCTTTCAAATGCAAACCAGCCCGAAAAATCAGATTTCCATCAAGCTTTTCCAAAGAGGGCCCAGGATCACAGCAGTCCACAACCAACGTGACTTTGTAGCCTCAAGATAATTGGTGGTAAAAAGTTCTCGAACTAAAAATAAAGCACAAAACAGAAAGGCCGGCGTGTAAGACAGTGAACAAATCCGAGTTGCTAATGGAGCTATTATTAGGCGTTTCCTTGGCCTGTGAACAAGTAACTCGGTTCAGAAACACTGGAGGACTTTACCACCCCTTCCTTGCTTCCCTCCCCCAAATGCTCACTAGCTTTTCTCGTTCCCTGTCTCGTCAGGGGCCTCTGAGTGGAGGAAGGACAGAAGCCAGGCTTCAGGACACACTCTGAGTTTCTGTAAACATCCTTGTTTTCCTGGAAATTCATTCCCTCAGCGTTCCTTTCTCTGTCCCGTGGTCTTGGACCATGAGACCAGTCAGCCCTCCCCAAGCACAGCCATTTACACTTTCACCTGATGGTCCTGTAAGTCATTTTCTTGTCTCTTTCTTATCAAGATAACAGAAATTACGTTTCAAAGCCTCCCTGTGGAAGCACCACAACTGTGACCCTCAGGGAGAGTTTCCGGACAGACGTGTTTTACAGAAGCCTCCTTTGTGCCTTGGAGCTCCTGCCTGAAAAACGTTCGCAGTCTGAAGTTCCCCGTCCGCTGGATTTGTCCCAGATAAGTCTAAAGCAAAATTAACTTACACTGGTACTTTATTATCATTGCAAGCACAGTGAAAAATTAGTAAGCACCACTTAAGTACTCGTTGGATTAAAAATGTAAACATTGACCGGCCACCATCTGAAGGCACTACAATAAGGGTATCAGTTCCTGTGTCAAAGCACAGTATCGACAAAGTAAAAAGGCAACTTACAAATGAGGAAAATGTTCACGAACTATCTATCTGATAAGGGGTTAGCATCCAAGATACACACAGAACTCATACAACTCCACAACAAGGAAGCAAACAACTGAATGTAAAGATGGGTACGACTTGAATAAATGTTTCTCCAGCGAAAGTACGTGAATGGCCACCAAGCACAGAAAAAGATGCTGAACGTTATGGATCATTAGGGAAATGCACATCAACCCCACAACGAGACTCCATCTCACAACTACCCCATGAGAACGCCTATTATAAAAACAGAACAAAACAAAACAAAAATCCAAGTGTCAGCCAGCATCTGGAGAAATCATGGCTGGTAGCAATACAAAATAGTATGTTACCATGAAGAACAGTAAGAAGAGTCCTCAAAACATTAAGAATAGAATTACCACGTGACCCAACCATTTTACTTTGCGGCACAAACCCTAAAGAGTTGAAAGCAGGGACTTTTCAGATATTTTGATACCTGCATCCATGGCAGCATTATGCACAATAGCCCAAAGGGGCAAGCAGCTCAAATGTCCACCTGTGAATGGCCAGATACAATATATATATAAATTGCATACATATATATAATTCCACCAAACACACGCATTCAAGTTCCTCCAGTCAGCACAGGCATTTCCTTCGTGTGCTAAATGCTCTGTTAGGAAGACAGGAAACAAACCTGCGCCCCATCTGTGCCTCAAAGCAAGAAGCTCGGCGGGGGTGGGGGGTGGAAGTGGGGCAGGAGGCAGGGAAGGTCAGAGAAACCCGTGCAGGGGAACGGGAGGATGTGAGTGCCATCACAGAAGCAAGAACGACGTTCCAGCCCTGGCTGGTGTGGCTCAGTGGATGGAGCACCGGACTGAGAACCAAAAGGTCGCTGGTTCGATTCCCAGTCAGGGCACAGGCCCAGGTCCCCGGCTGGGGGCTAGAGAGAGGCAGCCACGCATGGATGTTTCTCTCCCTCTCTTTCACCTTTCCTTCCCCTCTCTAAAAATAATGAATGGGATCTTTAAAAGGAAAGAAAGAAAAGGGAACAAGGCTCGAGGACTTGTCTGTGAGCAGCGCAGGTGGGCCAGGGCAGAGGGCGACCCATGGGGCCCAGGGCCACCCAGGAAGTGAGCACGAGCGGCTCCAAACTGTGGGCTCAATGGCAAGGGTGGTGGAGAGGCGCCAGGCAGTCGAACCACGCCCAGTCATGGCTTTTTCCTCACTGCAGGTCACCTCTGCAAACGTATTCCCAGGAGGAGGGTTTGAGGACCATGAACTTGGACTGCCCCCGCCGCACATCACCAGCATGGAGACCCTCCTTTCCCCGGCCGGTCCTTTCCAATTCCGCTCTCTCGCGAGCTCAGAGCCGCCCTGCTTTTGTATCTCCGGGTGGTATTTCCTCCAAGCTCTTCCGGGAGCTTGGAAATCAGTAACTGCCCTCTCCGGACACACCCTGTCCTTGGCAGGAAGACCTGAGCAGTCCACATGGTTCCCTCGCCCTGCTGCTGGCAGGCTGGGACCCGTCCTCCCTGGACCAACGGCCTCTCGGAGGTCATTTAGCGAGGTGTCAGTCTGGCTGCTGGTGACGTGGGCGCCCCACTGCCTCTGCCTGTTTTTGCCTCACACATCAGTCCTTCACGGGGAGAAAGTCTGCCAAGACAGTGGGTGTCACCTAAGGTGCCTGTACCTGGCCTGTGAGAAAAGGCAACTGCACGGTTGAAGTCCTGGGCTGAGAGGGGCCCTCTTCCGTCACATGACAGGCGACAGAAGGAGCAATTCCGTGGGGGAAGGTGGGAGCTTTCCCGGGGGGAGGCCGGACGTGGGGTCTCTCTGTCACCTACCATTCTCAGCTCTTTATGTCCTGCTGCACTTTCATAAAGTGGGTCTGCAATTCTTTCACCCACTATAAAGCGGAGAACAGTGAAAGCAGATACTCCATTCACTTGAAAAATGAATCATCCTCTGACATGTAAATCATGTGCACATTTAACTACCTATAGATGCATAAATAATAACTAAAAAGTTTATTTCCACTAAATTTTTATTACATGGCCTAAGAATCATGTCGATGGCAATTAAAGTTAATTTCCTATATTAATTTCACTTTACTTAGCTTCATTTGTGTTGTTCAACTGTAAAATAATGGGCATGAATGCCTAGGGAGCAAGAATGCCATTCTCTTCATCACTCAGCCAGAATCTCTCTTTTTGAAATGAAATTCATTTTTTTGCATTTTCCCTTTCATCGCATTTATTGGGGTGATCCTAGATGGACAGAGGGGGACGGGAGGTGGAGGGGTTGAGTGCTGGTGGACGCACAGCCCAGAGCTGCGGGACCGTGCGCGGGGTGGGCAGGCCTCTTCCCGTGGGCATGCGGGTGCGTGTGGGCCAGAGACAGAGCAGCTCACCCCTCCCCGTGACTAGGAACCATCGGAATCTGGGCGACAGTGAAACTGCAACAAGAAAACTTCTTTAGTCATTGTGAAGAAGCTTCGGGAAAAGCTTAAAACAGACGACGGGATTTTGGGAAACGGAGCACGAGTGATTTGAGCTGCTGCTGCTCGCGAGGGGCAAGGACAGTCGGAGCCAGCAGCCTTCAGGGTCGGGAAATCAAGCCACGTAAGTGTCTCCAAAGAAGCCCCGCGTTTCCACGCTCCCTGCCTGCACCAGAGTTCTGACGGACGGAGAGGCAGGCCAACCGGATGCGAGGCAGCGTGTCCGTCTTGCAGGCCGGTGGCCGCTGCAGGGCCGGGTCCCGCCGCCTCGCCACCTGCGGTCACTGAGTTTATTAGCCGCACCATGCAGTCTGCTAATGAAGGAGGGAAATCAAGTCTTCATCCCAGCCGCCCGCACTGGCAGGAACATTCAGGAGTGGGGACTGGGGGCTCATCCTGTGTCTCACGGGGGCCACCTTTCAACTCACTTCCACTCCAATGTCGCTGGCCCGGAAAACACAGGATGGATCCTGAGTAAACACCAGGACTTTGTTTAATTGCCTGTGAGGCAGCACAGGGCACAGGCTGTGGGCGGGGGCCAGAAGCCCAGGTACCTGATGTAACGTCAGCGGGACAAAGGCCCGTGGTCGGGCTTCAGCCTCCGACACCGGGCTGCCTCTTCAGAGGTGACCCCGAGTGTTTGCTCAAGGGTACGGATAAGAGGTTTTAAAAACACTATTTGCCGATGCTTATGTAAGGTGCTGCTACAGATTATGAAACATTTGCTTACCAAAAAAACAAAGACAATGACAGAAGAAACCAATTTGAAACAGGAGGCGCACAAGGGCAAGCGACTTCAAGTTCTGAGAGCGCTCTGTCACCTTGGACGTTCTACCCAAACTAGAATACTGATAAAATGGCACCGTCACCAGAGCAACAGTGCCAACTCGGGTCCCTACTCTGCGCGAGGGGCCGGCCGCGGCTTCACGGGGCGCTCTCGTTGGCCGCGAGCTACGTGGCCCCTCCTTTGATGGCCAGGAAGCCACGGAGGCGACGCAGGCTGGACAGGCTGACGAGTGTCTATTTCACACGCCCCACCCTGACCCGCCTGCCTTCTGATGACAGCTGGCTGCTCACGGCCTTCGTTTAGGGATGATGTCCGCGTTCACCGCTGCGTGTCACTGCGGGACAGCCGTCTTTCTCGTCTAGCGTGTCATCGACCGTCCCGGCTGCTGGTGTACTTCCTCCGCGCCTCCCGCGCACCTCACTGTCCTTTACTTGGCGGAGAACAGCGTATCTAGTTTCTTCATACAAACGGAGAGCTGACCCAAAGATGCCATCTTTTTACCTTAAATTCCCTAGAAACGTCATGGGTATACATGGTCTGTTTTCCTATGCCCGTTAGCTATATATATACACACGTATATAATTACATGGCGAGAGCTTCTCTCGTAGGTGTAGTTAATAATTTATTTAAAGAAAAGGGATTACTATTGTTATTCTGTCTGAAGGTCAGGGCTTTATCTCTGACGGAGCCGTGAATAGTTACTTGTGACCTGTGTAGAGCACCAGCTCTACACCGTATTAAAAGAGTCTATTCCGGCTAAGGGTTAGAACAACGTCGACTGGTGTGATTGTTCGGGCTGCTTCCAGGATCTCTCCATCAAAACGACCAGGTGGTAGAATTCAAGAACTTTCACATGTTATTACTTGGTGAACTGATAATCACTTAAAAGTGCAAATTCTTTTCATGCAAACAACTTTGTGAATCACCACTCCTTTGTCTTGTATCTAGTGTCTTGCCCACCTTGAGAACATCCAAAAATTGGTGCGTGGTTGTGACTTCTTCAAGTGGTAAATAAAAATATTCCACTGTGATATGAAATGGAAGACTTCTTTTTTTTTTTAATGAAAATCTATAAAACAGGCCTGACACCACTGAGGAGTTCATGTTTTCATAAAATAAATATTGGAGAATTTGAAGAATAGTAAATTACACGTAGTTCGAAGGCGGACAGCTATCAACTTGCACATCTCCTGCTCTAACATTCTGCACGGGTGTTTATGTCACCGCCAACAGGACAGCACCACCACCAGAAAAACGTAGAAAAGAGTATTTGGAAACAAGTGATCCTCTTCAGTTTGCCTTAGAAACCAGTCAGATAGGTCTTCTGCTCTGATAATATTAGGGTAGGAGAAAAGTATAAAAATTTCAGCTCTTGAAACAGTCATTGCTATCTCCTAAATGAAATCACTTTTAAAGTCATTGCAATGGGATTCTTTTAAATAAGGACTTGGTGTTTACTTCGTTGTGTGTTGGAATGGTTCAAGAGAAGCGCCTTGCTTAAATTCTCTTGTAATTAATGGCAGATTTTGTTTGTGTTTAGACTTCAAGATGGTTATGCAGAATTATAGGTTTTCCAAACGAATGGTTTTAAGGGTAATTTGGGCAGAGACCAAGGGGATATATGACAATTAAGCAAGAGAACAAACTATTCAAACTATTCTGAGAATGACTTTTCTTCATGGATATCCATGTTCATATTAAAAAGAATTCTGATGCTCCGTACTCAAGAGGATTTAATTTTCATGAACTCATAGACCTCATGCAATTAAAAAAAGAAAAGAAATACAATCGGCCAGAAATAAAGATTTTGTGATTAATTTCGCCACTAATAAGAGGCTGAACTGGAGGACGTAGCTCCAGTGTGGGCCTCACTGGACATCACCATTGAGCTCTATTGTTGCATAAATCGTCACCCTGATTAACATCATTGTTCCCTAATACAACTGCAGTCCGACTGGGTACCAAACTATAGAATACAGCTGTGGTCTTCTGCTCCGCACCTTTAGACCTACCTCATAAGCAAGAAAATACATCATATCCTCCATGTGCTGTATGGATAAGGAAATCATTCCAGCTCAGGGGTTCAATTTCTAGGTAAATTCTGGTTGTCACGTTTATCTTTTTTCTTTCTTGGGTTCTTCTAGTCTCTCAGTGCTATTAATAGGGACACTCCCTGACATGTTTCCCTTCAGACCGCCCGAGTCTTAAGCACACTCTCATCCTTAATTAGTTTAATAGCTTGAGTTACGGAGGAGCAGTGATACCCCAAAGAGGCTGATCAGCATTGGTTTTGCGCAGCGGAAATGGATAATAATGAGCGGTGTCCTTCATGGATAGTGGGGTATAAAAAGATGTCCCAATGGCTCCTGGAACACAGATGAAGGAACTACAGGACTACAAAGGACATTTTGATAAGTAGCAGACTCATAAAAGATGACAAACAACTAAAAAAAAAAAAAACAAAAACACCACAATTGGAAACCTGCTGACATAAATCTTTTCTCAGCTGTACAATTTCCTTTTAAAGCCTTTTTTTGCCTAAAGGATGTGTTTCCCCACAAACAAGGAAGATCAAAGTAAAGTGCTCTTTTGTTGGGAGAGACACAGAGAGGGAGGAATGGGGGAAACGAACCCAGAGCCTCAAGGGGAAGGGCCTGAGTGTCCTGCCTGAGTGCTCCTGGCGCTCAGCACGCACGGGTGGTGACGTGAGGGGGCACTGACCCAGAGGGAGTCTAAGATGCGTCCCTCAGCTGCCTGAAGGCGTGACTAAGCACAAGTCAGGGAACGGTCAGGGAAGGGCTGGGCTGGGAGGAACGACGTGCGGGCCCCTCTCGAGACGCCAGCGTGGGAGGCGGGCGCCCACCCTGCCGCGGGGAGGGCGGGGCGGGACCCCTGGCGGCACTTTCCCTGTTCAGAGAGAGTTTTTGAGACACAGGGCGGGACAACAGTACAGAAAACGATGTAATAATAGTCAACACGTAAGGACAAACTCCGGGTTTCACGCCTGTGCTGGCCCACCCTGCGTGTCACCTCATGGCTCGTGGGGCCACCAGCTGGGATTTGGTGGGTCCTGGTCCCAGCTCCCAGGGGCCCCGTAGCCTGAGGGTCCTGCCAGCCTAGCGCCATGGCAACATTTTTGTCACACGATCAATACGTAATCTTTGCGTGCGTGTTTCTGCTTCAGGGCAGCTCACTTGGTCTGCAGCGCCGATTCCTTAGCCGGAGCCCCTGCTGGCGCCCGGCCCCCAGGCGTGAAGGAGCCCGGCCGCCCCAGGCTTCCCCGCCCGCCCCCCACGGCCTCCGCCCCGCGTCTCGGGGCCCCTCTACCCTGCAAAGCACCACCTGAGGCGCAGAAATGCGAGCCTGTGGCTCCAAACCAACCACACAAGCGCCCCTCATGGACGCAGCAGGGCGACGGACGCCCAGTATCCGTCAGCAGGTGAGTCAACACGCCAAGCGTGGTCCAGCCTTTCAGCCTAAAAAGCCAGGGGCACAGGACGCAGGCGGCGGCACGGTGAACCTTGAGGGCGTCGTGTGAAGTGAGGCGACACAAACAGGACAAACACTGCAGGGCTCCTCCCTCCTCTGGGGCAGGAGGCAGCGAGGGGGCGCCGGGAGCGGGGGTCGCAGGGACGGGGAGTTGTCGCCCAACGGGTACCAGGTTTCCCGCGATGAAAACCTCCCGGAGGTGGGTTGGTTGCAGAGCAACGTGGTGGCACAGAGATGTTAAGGAAGCCACCTGGGTGGCCCAGCGGGCAGGTAACGGAGCCGCCACTCAAACCGCGTGATGCCCGAGCCACGCGTGACCACCAGGCTGTGAGTGAAGGAATCAAGTGGCCCGTCCCTTACCAGACGGGGGGACAGAGGTGGCACACTTCCTGCGCTACGCGTCATCCGGCTCTCGCCGGCAACCAGGGGTGCTGTGAGCGGCAGGTGTGGCCGAGCGGAAGGTGCGCTGCCCGATTCCTGCCCTCCGTCCGCCGCGGCCGAGAAGGGTCCCTGGCAAGAGAGGCCGTCCTTCCAGCCCGGATGCTCCCATCGGCCGCTGGGCACGGGCGCTGCGAGTTGGCATGGGGCGGTGGGGCGGGCGCCGGCACGGAAGGATGTCGCGCTTCCAACACCCAGCTTCGTCTTTCCCTGTCCAGCCACCCTCCCACGCTGTGCGGCCAGAGGGAGTCACCACCTGCGCGCTGTTTCCCGGAGACGCAGAAGTGCCAGCCTGTGGCCAGGAGCCGCCGCAGCCCGTGCGCACCGGGACACCCGGCGGGTGGCGTCCCCCGCCCGACCTGAGCATCAGCAGGTCGCTGGGCCAGCCGCCCACGGGAGGGTTTCACTCTCCTCCCAACTCCCAGGCCCGCGGGTCTTCCTAGCTGTGCCTCCTGGCGACAGCTAACCCTGAGCCGACATGTCTCCAGGACACTTTCCTGACAGTGACAGTGACATCGTCACAGCGAGATGCTCTTGAGCCTGCGGTTCCCGCCCGCGTTCTTCACAGCCACAGGGCACAGTAGCTAGGTTTACGTACCCTCCATTGATATGAAAGCTAACTACCCTGAATAAACAGTCAGTGTCCGAGTGACACTTAGACAGCTCCCTAACAGGGCGCCCTGCACCCCACCCGCTGCCCAGCAGTTCCGCCAGGGACACTCCCGGGGACCCCCAAGGCCCTGCTGACACACAGCTCAGCCCCCACAGGGCTGACTGGCGCTCCGAACAGGATGGAGGTGACAGAGTGCGTCAGAGAGCACGTGACGTGGGCAGGTGCAGACCTGCCCGAAGCCCCAGTCGGCTGGGTTTGCCGAAGAGCCGGGGCTACTGAGACACTGCGGGCTGGGGAGAGAAGACGCACCCATCTCGAAAGCAGACGGCTCCCACCCAAGGGTCTGCCCCATGCTGTGTGAACCTAAACGATCCGTTATAATGACCTGTTTGTTTTGGTTTAACAATGCGTGTTTTTTTTTTCCTGATTGTCATCGTGGCTTGCATACTGCTGGTTTGCTACTTCCTTGTTCTTTCTGGAACCCTTCCTTCGGGAAGATTTCCTTTGTCCCCTCACCAGCAGGCAGTAGCTAGAGTGCTTGTCACCCCTATTCCCCAAGCCGGGGGCTACGAAAAGTGGGGATCTGTTGCCACAGAACCAGTTCACACTGGTCCTGCCTCCCTCTCCATAAGACTCAGAACCGAAGTTCAAACCTTGGATACACCACTGCAAGTAACTGTTGTGACCCCTTACCTGCTGCCCCCAATGGAACCAAAGGACCTGGATGGACATGACCAGGACCTGAACGCAGGACCCTGCCGGAAGCGAAGGGCCCGGTGTCCAGGAAGGTCCAGGAAGATCCCCTGAAATCTCACTCCAAACCCCGCACGGGACAGATGTCAGTCAGCCTTGCCGCCTGTCCCCTGGCAACCTGAGCTTGAATAGAAGCTCTTCTCTTTTCTCAAAAGCCACAGCTGTAGCGCTGACTTCCCTGTGCGTCGGGCAGGGAGCCCTCGCTCAGTGGCACTTTACCAAACTCTGAAATATAAAAGCAGGTGTGCAGGAAACTACGCATGTTTGATGCTGCACGCATCTCACAGAACAGCCGGAGCAAATTCTGTCCAGTGGCTCTAGGGGTCCTGCTAGTGGGCCCAACACAGGCACTAACGTCATTTTCGTGACGTTTCTAAGTTGTCATGTTGCCTGGGGGCCAATCCAAGGTGTCCAAGCAAATACCCCCAAGAGACAGGACCGCAGGATCCAATGCCGATGCTAATCTGAGCTGACGCTGAGATGCTGGGCTTTTGAATAATGACTGAATAATAAGCAACTAGCACTGATCCTCCCACGGTTTAAGCCTTCGAAGGACCACAGAAAGGACAGACAGACGAAAAACCCGGAAAGCGGCATCTACAATGACTATTCAAACAAAACAACAGCTGCTGAAAGGTCGGTAAGAAGTGGTGGTTGAGGAGTTATCTGTCATTTTATGCAGTCACTGAAATAACACACTCAATAAATTAAGATGTAAACTATTTTGATTTACACAGAGCATTTCCAAGTATAGAAGCGCCGCAAGTAAGACCCAGACTGTTACGCGTAGGCATTTCTCTCTGCGCGAAACCGACTGTACACAGTGAGGAGTAAGCTCACGGCACGGCTGCGTGAGGAACCTCGAAAGCCAAGTGAACTGATCCAGGCTTCAGGACACAGGATGTTTTCTGATTTGCCAACATACCAAGACTATTGATAATTCAGTCAGACGCATGGCCTGCTTAGATTTATAGCGACCGGGCCAGACTCTTCAAACAACTGTTATAAACAAATAGCAAAATGTAATTCATCAAGAAGCTTTACCTGCTCTTCCCGTCGTGCTTCGCTGGCCAGAGGGTACCTGCAAAAAAAAAAAAATAGAAATTGTACCTCTCTTAATGTCTCAAACTTACACTGCTTTCTCCAAGAATAATAGCATCAGCGTTGAAACAAACATACTGTAAACCTGGAGGCAAGTGGCCTCCAGAAATGGAAATAAAATGCCATCAAGGTATTCAGGTTCAATGATTTTAGGGTGCACGAATCACTTGAAATTTAAAGGCGCTTAAAATACTCGCGTATGAGGAGGCTGAATTACGTTTATTTCTCTGACTGACTTAAAATTTTGCACTAGGACTGCGCGCCCATTTCATCCTCGGACCGAGCTCCAGGTTTTGATCTCTGCAGCCGGTCCCTGCCTCAGCCGACCACCCCACCACACCTAGATCCTGACCCTCCCGGACCTTTCTCTGGCTATTTTCTGCAACAAATACTTGCTAAGTGCATAATCAATAGAAAGAACCCCAGATTCCCAGCACCATGCTGGGGGCTGGACCCTCTCTGTTGCAGGGATGGCTGTGGGCAGGCAAATCACCCAACATGGGGAGTCAGGCCCCTAGAACTATTAGAATTATCTCACGGATAAATGGCGGTCAATGTCGTTGACGTCAGGGTCAGAGTCGCCTGCCTCCTTTGGTGAAATGCCCCACAACGTGTTCAACGTTTTATACCTCGGAAAGCTGTAGTAACAATAAATTCACGTGCCCACAAACAGCCCCAGAGTAGTAACAACGTCCCAGGGGTTGGTTTTATGAGAGAGCTGGGTATAAACGCGGTTGCTTTTTGGGACAAACGTGCCCGGGCGTGCACCCTTTGCCGGAGACCAGGGCCACACGGGAAAGCCAGAGAGGGGCAAGGACCCTCCTTCATCCGGAGGCCGGGACGCCTGTGACGGGCGCTCGGTAACGCGTGAACAACTGCTGTTCCAGGGAACCCAGAAGGCTGCGTCACACCTGCCGCCCGGGCACACAAAGGGCCCGTTTGTTCCCAGCACCCCGCAGGAAACCTTTACAACCAAAGCAGCAGATAAAATCCCCAAGTAAATAAACATGTACGCCCTTCTGCTATTTGCTCTTGACTTGGTTCAGAACACACCTGCTGGCTCTCACCTGGTACGTGACAGTCCGAGGCGGCTCTGATTTAAACATTACAGGACCGTGTCTAAGGAGCAACACGCAGGTGAGGGTCATCACCGACCGCCAGGGGGTGGGGGGACACGTGGGGGACATGTGGACATCACACACTGACTTTGATGGAGGTGGATTTATATTATAAAATGATTTTTAATCCTGTTCATGTTAGCTACCCAATAGACCATGTACAAACAATCCCTAACAGTGAAAAGGGAGGTCTCTGAGAGCATTCTATCTGCAATCCCAGCGTCTCTTTTAGGAGCCTGGCTAAGGAACAAACAAGTGTCCATTTCTGAAGAAATAAAATGCAAATGAACCCTGGCTGGTGGCTCAGTGGATAAGGCACCGGCCTGCAAACCCAAAGGTCGCTGGGTCAATTCCCAGCCAGGGCACATAACCAGGTTGCAAGCCAGGTCTCCAGTCAGGTCCGTGGCTGGAGGCAGGTGAAAGGCAACCATACATGGATGTCTCTCTCCCTCTCTCCCTTCCCCTCTCTCTAAAAGTAATAAATAAAATCTTTTTAAAAAATCCAAATGTCACATTAATTACCATGCTCATTTTCACTATTGACTTCAAATTTGAATTCAAACTATTCCAAGCATGACCTTGCAGAGAAATCTCCAAAACATGTTTATTTCTGCAAAAATTCTGTCATGAAAATTGCTAGCTGGTTTCCTCAGCTCTCTCTTCTCTGACTCAGGCTCTGACTCAGAAAAGACTGTGATATGCAATAATTCTTAGTTGGCAGGGTTATGTGGAGAGACGGAAGGTAAAAGATTCCTTCACAAATAACTACGCTATGAAAGCCAAGAAAAGCTGCTTAAAAGATAAAGCAAATACATGATATAATTTTAAAATATCCTCTTTATTTTCATCTTTCCTGATTTATTTTTATAAAGATTTTATTTATTATTTCTAGAGAGAGGGGAAAGGGAGAGAGGAAGAGAGGGAGAGAGACATCCATGTAGGGTTGCCTTTCACCTGCCTCCAGCTACAGACCTGGCTGGAGACTTGGCTTGCAACCTGGCTATGTGCCCTGGCTGGGAGTCGAACCAGCGACCTTTGGGTTCGCATGCCGGCGCCTTATCCATTGTGCTACCAGCCAAGGCTTATCTTTCCTGATTTCTCTCAGAGCTGAGATAGAGAAAGCACTGCTTATTTTCAGTGCTACTTAAATGTCATTAAATTTAAACATAAGAATCAAATGAAAACTTACTTTCAGAGTCAGAAATATTTCCATTCTAGACATACCATGGTGTATGAATTTTTCCTAGTTCTAAATTTAGATGATACACACACACACACACACACATTTAAATGGAAGTAGTAATACATAATTTCAAACAAATCTAAATGGAAAAAATAGCATTTATTAGTTCAGTGAGTCTGAAATGATGTTATTTAATAAACCATGGCATTTTAATAAGCATTCTTGACATCTGGTACTAATAAAAAGAATTTTATATTTTAGAGTTAACATTTGAAGAAAAAACATGGCTACAGTTTTGTTATTTATCACAGACCACAGATGGCACAGACCCCATTTGGGTGGCTTCATTTCCTTCTTGATTAGTTTATATAAAAAGGCCACTTGTTTTCTCTTCTTCTGCGTATATTTTATATAAGATTTGGACCACAGCCCAGAAATGAATAAATGGAGGAGGAAAGAAATGAATCAAATAAAAACGAACTTTTTAAATAGCAAAACCAATTACAGAATTTTCCTGGATCTGGTTGGGTTAATAAAATTCATTTGAAGACAATGATCTAAGGAACTTTGCATCTGGGCAAATATTTGAAGCTTTCCAGAACTGTGAAACACCCAGGGGACCCAGCCATTTCCAGCTTTGGGGCGACCACCTTCTCTCTTGGCAAAACTGACGCGCCCTTTGATTCCAGGCAGGTGTCACCGGAGCCTGGGCGGAAACAGCAGCTGAACACGATGCTGCTGAGACTGTCAGCTGAGCCTGAAGGCCACCGGCCGCTCTCCCTGTCCCTGGACGGGGGACTGACCACGGGTCTTGTTGTCCCGCTAGCCCAGACTTCCTGGATTGCCTCCACCCCCTCCGGTGCGAAGGGTCCTGCACCGGCCTGGCCCGGGACCTCTTCCGCTGCACCCCTGTGCTGCCCGGCCTACAGCCTCATGTTCCAGCACACTGCAGTGGGACGGAAATGTACGCCCGTGCTCTAGTTATTTCCCAACTTTGTCTTCCCAACTCATCAAATAAACTGCGAGTTGGGGAAAATTAAGACCTGCCTTTCTCCACTTGTTTCTTTAAAGGCGTTAGAGCATATTAGGAAGAGCTGGGGTACTGTGTCAGACACGTTGGATTTGAGTCCAACTCTTCCTTCCTTATATGGCCTAGGAAACGTTCCCTACCTGTCTGAGGCTTAGTTTTCTTGTATGTAAACTGCAGAGAGTACTATAGACCACACAAGAAGGGGAAGATTAAGTTTTGAGATCCTGTACTCTCAGCTAGGACCAGATTGGCCACATAATGAGCTTTACATGTGCATCTAATTCAAGGAGTGACCTGTGTATCTACATAAAAACAGGGGGTCGGCCAAAAGTGTAGTTTGTTGTTTCTCTGTAAGATGGCTCTAGTAGTGCTAAGCGGTCTTCAACATCATTTGAAGCGCGTTCGCTGGATTGCCCTGTGACAGCGGTCCTCTCAGCGTGCATTAGATCAACTTATCAAAGCTGGTGAATTTTTGTGCAGCTGTTTCAATATGGAAGATGGAAAACGACGTAGCATTTTCACCATACGATGGTTTGCTAACTTCAAGAACGGTAGAGTGGCAACTGAAAGGCAATGGAAGGTTGGTGTGGTGCGTGGGGCAGGTGTTGACTATGGAACACGTCAGAGGTAGGGTGTGAAGTTCCGTGCTGCAGATTTCTCGCTGGACCACGCTCCCACGTCGGGCGGGGCAGTTGAAGGTGACAGCGATCCAGTCCCGGCATCAACTGAGAGCAAACAACGTTACACCACGCGGGCATAGCCAACGCACTCCAAATATCCAAGCCAATCAAGTTACTGGTGAACGTGAAAAGTGTGTTTCATGTTACAGAAAAAAAAAACGGAAGAAAATATCTGGCCAACCCAAGCCATGTCGTTCTCTTCAAATGCTCTGTTCAGAGGGAACTCTGCCTGTAAACGTGTCACCCACCAGTGAAGGGGGTCTGGAAAAGCTGCCATTCTCTGGCCTTCCAGTGCCGTCCTGCGGCAACCACGCCCCGCCCCCTTCAGGGCTGGAAGTCACCCCTCTGCTGGCCTCCTGGGGTGACAGCCTTGGGTCTGACAGCTTCACCGGCCTCTTTGCTTTGGCTTTGAGGCTTGTTTTTATCAACCAGCGCTCCAGTTTTGAGGATCATACAAATTAGAGTGGTACGTTTTATGCAATGCCTTGTTTTCTTTGTAAAGGTGGTTTTGGTTGGAAAAAAAAAAAAGCAAAACGCTTCACTGGCCTGGTGACTGAGGCCCCGACTTGTTCAGCTGAATCCAAGCCAAGGGGCACCGGGTCACCCACGGGGGACACACAGCCCCGGAAACGCCGGCCGTCGGACAGGCCACTCCTCAGTCTGGCCCCAGCCCAAGGCACTTCCGGAAGGACTCCTAAGTGCTTTAAGGAATGAATAAAAATGACTCTCAAGAACATGTTTCCGCCGGGCGGTGCAGGCTTTTCTGTAACATCCTCTTCACGCGGGACTGGAACGCCACAGGAAAATCCACAGCTCAACAAAATGCCAATCAGACAGGAACTATAAGCGACAACAATAATGTAACTATCCCTGCCTTTATCTGTGCTCACAGAAGGCTGGAACTTTATCACCTACCAAAATATGATTTAACATCCTCTTCACACAAAACACTTGGACAAACACATGGCTGCATGCTACCATTGAAAAAAAAAAAATGTACGCATTCCCCAAAAGTGAAGAGTTAAGAAAAACCAAAGTGGGGTGGGGGATGGGGGTGACAGGGAGCCCGTGGCTGCGGACCCTGGATGCACAGTTACAAGTCAGGACCTCAGTGCTGCCCCATGGTCTCACCCTCATTTCCAGAGCCCTCCTGACCTAGAGCAGCCGAAGGGGAAGAACTAGAGTGTTTCTTGGGATTCAGACCCCAGGACTCTGAAAATGACCTCAAGGCCACGAACAGAAGGAAAATGGGATTTGCAGTGTAAACCATTTGGTGAGCAACACACGTCAAAGGGCTAAGGTGAGGACCCTAAGACCGGCGGCTGATCAGAGCCCTCTCTCCATCCTCCCTCCCCCACCGGCTACGCTCCCTCCCAGAGTCGGACTCGGGCACCTGCACGTGGTGGCGGGTCTGCCCGGCAGAAGGGAAGGCCTCCGGACCGCTTCTGGCCCACGGAAGGGCCGTTCAGTTGGACCTCGGAAAGCTGCCCTTCGCTCGGGTCGTGATACCTGCTCGATGTTACCCTGGAAACCCAGCCCCTTCTGAGGGGGGGACACGACATCCCATCAACAGCTTCCTCTAAACGCACCACGAACCTGGGGGAACCAGTCGACATGAACACAGTGACCTTGTACCAGGTCAGTCTGCCAGTTCACTTCTTCCATGCACAAGCTCTGTGACTTTGGGCTACCTCCCCTGCCTAGACGTGGCTTCTTCTTCGTCTAGACGCCCCTGCCTCCGGAACAGGGTGGGACTAAGGGGGAGGGTCTGCTGACAGCTCTTAGGGGGTCCCAGCGCACAGTGACATGTATCTGAACAGCTGTTTTACCGCTGAATCGCCAGCCCCTGGAAGGGCGCCTGGCACTTGGTGCGCTCGTCACACACATCTGTCAAGTTGCATCCAGGACAGGGTCTGGGGGAAGGTGGGTCACGGGGGACTGAGCAGTGACCGCCCTGGTCAAGGCCAGGATCCGAGCGCCTGAAAGGGCTTTACGGACAGAACCGAAGGGGTTCAGGCGCCCCCGCCCCACCTCCATTGCCTCGTTGGGTCCGGCCATGGCCTAGCACCGGGGGACACGGGCTGCACGGAGGTCAGCAGGCAGGAGGACCGGCTGACAGACAGTACTGCAGTCCCAACAACACAGGACAGGGGCCCGAGCTAAACAGCTTTTGGATGGAAAAGGAGGCCTTGCTTGGCTTTTGTTTTTTCCCCACTAGTGAGCAAAATCAGGCTGACCAGCTGGTCACTTAGGACGGCCGCCAGGCAGAGAGCTGACGTGAAGCGCTCCACCGGGCTGACCATTTCAGGGGTTATTCTGCCAAAACCGGAGTCACTCGCCCACACCACTGAAACACGGGAGGGAGCACCAAAGCCGACGGACCCCCAACGGGTAAGGAGCCCGCCCGGGGTTCCCACGATAAATCTTCCAAGATCAACAGTGCGCTGCAGCTGAATGTTATCAGAGCTCATGAGCTAGATGCATTCCCAGGACGTGACTCAGTGGGCCCCGACTTCCTGCCTACATTTCCTCCAGCTCTAGGCCGTGCCCGGTCTTCCGGCTCAGCCTCCGTGGACCCTTACAGCTGTTTGGAGAATGGACAGCGAACGAGAATACAGCCAAAAGTCAATGTGTTTCCCGGTTTCATCCCCTCTTGCCATGGTACCTGCCCATTGACAAATTCTTCAAACTCTACACATCAGGTTTTCCTTGATATCCATTAAAACTTGGGAAAGAAGCACTTGCAGTTCGCGTGAGAGGATTGTCACGGAAATGCTCACTTAAGCAAAATGAGCTCCTCTATCTTTGATACCCTTTGAAAAGCCCTCCAAGATAAGTTATAAACGTTTACAAGGGTGGCATGACCTACACGAACAACTGAAACATTTTGACACTTTCTCCATGGGCATCGCTTATACTCTTACGAGTATTAAATATGTGTGCCTCAGTTTTCTCATCTAAACAGGATAGAAATACTTGCTGTGTATATGTATATTACCGCCGAAGAAAGCTGGTAGGTTACAGGAGAAGGTTATAGATGGTTTTGAGTTATTTTGCATTATTCTGTCTCCCACCCTTCTCCTATAAGGGACAAAATAAATTAAGTTTTCATCTTGGGCTAGCTTTCCACTGAATGATTTTATTGTGCATTTATTTATATTGTTTATTTCAGAAAAGATCAATGTAAAGTAAGAACGTAGAATAGCATAGAAAATATACTTCCATCTAAAATAATGCTTCCTTATTACTAATAGATAATTATTTAGAATTGTTCAGTTTCCAAAATATTCTCATAGTAGACACTTCCTTTTGATGTCACTCTTACTATGCAAATCTTTCCCTGACATAATTCTACCCAATTATGCAATTTCCTGTCTTCTTATACACAAGTATTTATTCACACCAGACACCAGTCGTATTAATGTCTTTGCATGGAACCACATGTACGCCCACGCACATGCAGTGTGGTGCTGTGGTTAAATCTTTCTGTGCAACACCTAGGACAGCGGATGCACGGAAGAGTGCTTTCAGTGCTTACTCAGTGCTATTTTTACATAGGAAATGCGTCCCTTCTGCCTTCGTATCAAATGGCAAAGTTTAAACTCCAGTGTATTTTTTATTTTTAAAAGTCTACACAGTCTCAATTCAGGATAAATTCTAGCTATGTGATACATAGCCAGCAAGTATCATTTTTCTCAACTCAACCTCGGATCTATCAGAAACAGATGTTTTCTAAGAGAAATCTGTGTGGGATTATTTTTGCACCAGATTTCCTTTGTGGTTATTCTTTTATGGCAAGGAAAACAGACCTTGGCTTTCCTTACACATTTTTTAGAAGAATATAAAAAGTACGCTTAGTCTAATTAGAACAACCTCGAACGTGTCACACATTCCGAGATTTTTAAGTTTGCGAAGTGCCTTGGAAAGAACTAGTCTAGGGCACTTCCTCGTGCTAAATATACACTGATGATGTCACGTACTGAGCGCTGCTACGTAACCAGGGTGCAGCCTCTCTCTGAGTCACTTCAGTTGCCCTGAGGACCAAAAGCACTCAGATTCTGCCCCCTGCAACTCAGCCTGAAGTTTCGTTTCCACCAGCAGCCAGTGGCGCCGAGGTTCTCTGGGAATGAGCACCCGGCACTCAGCCGCTGGCCCCACCTGGGCTTTGCTGTCTGTCACCTGGGAAACCCCCACCTTGACGGCAGTGAGAATGGCCTCTCTTGGTCACGGAAATAGTCAACAGGTGGGAGTGCTGGTTCCCAGTGTCAAACCGCAGCAAAATCAGTAGGTTGCCCTACCTACTTATCTTGACCTTGACCTGTTTATTTAGCTTCTCTACTCAGTATGAAACCTTTTCAAGTTCACTGGTGACCAACCGACTGATTTGTTTATGTAATATCTGCTTGGAGACCACCATCATTCTATTTGTAGCTAATGACTATGGTTCCACATCCTCGAATGACAAGTTCTGTCTCCTTACAGGCCCATGAGTGCCACTCACTATGGGGAGGACCAGGTTTGGCGGGGAAGGAGTTAAATGTGTGCGGGTCCCCGGTGTGTAAGTCTTGGAATGATTCAGTGATGTGTGGTTATTTCTGCAGTGCAAGTGCGCTACCCTAGGAGCAGGGGAGTTGATGAATGCAGGCGTACAGAGCTCTGAGAGATGAAGTGAGCCCTTTTCACTGAGCCTGTCAATAATCACCCAGTTTTCACTAACATGGGGCATCAAAATAGCATGCCACGCAGACCAGCTGCAGGGGCCATGGAGCAATTTCAGTGACGCCAACTAGGGTGCCGCTGATACGTCCAAGTGTCTGATCTGAGGTCTTAAAACCATCTAGTTCTTCGCAAAGGGAGAAAAAAGCCTATTTAGCCTGCAGCCTTCCGCAGACGCCAAATCCCAGTGCAGCGTGACAGCATGCATGCTTCACGGTAGGAATCTGGGGTTTTCCTCTGCTCACTTTGTGCTGGGAGTGGCATGCTGCCCCAGTGCCGAGGAAAGGGTTAATAAGGAAATGATACTGACGGGAGGCCAACACATCAACACTCCAATTCCTCCCATCGCTTTCGCTAGGGATTCTTAGAGCCCTTGATTTCAGAATATTGTGTGTAATGAACCCCGGCATTTTAAATTATTTGTGTTTCTGTGATGGTCAGGAGATAAGGTAATAAACAGGAATTCTACTATTATAATCAGAAAAAGATAAAACTGGCTCCAGGTATAAAAGATAAGCAATAAGATGAAATGTGTCTTGAGTGCTTTTCATGAAAGGAATTCAAATACCACACATAAAATGACAATTTCAAATAACATCCTTTCAAGATGACAAATGATTCTTGTATTAAATCAAACGTGCTGAAAATTAGAGAGAAGGATGATGGGATGGTGAACAAGGCCTTTTTATGCTTCCTTCACATTTTCATGGGGAGGGGAACCAGTCTCGAATTCTTTCCGCCACAACTAAGCTACTTTGAGTGCAGGGAAGTTCAAATTCTAGCCGTGTGAATCTACGATCAACGCCTACTGCTCTTGCAAGCTCGCGCTGGGAAGTAAATGGGTGACAGAGAGAAATGATGCCGAGTGCTATGTGGCAGGCAGAACACTGACTTCCACAATGACACCATTATATCATCTGTAAAAAAAGGCCCCGATTTTCTATGAATGAGGAAACTGAGACTTGTGGAGGTTAAAGTTCCAACACCAGTAAGCTGGCAAAGGGTATGGCTCGAATCCAAGCTTAGGTTTCTCAATTCCTGAAAATCAATTTCGTAGGTAATTAAATAACTAATCAAAGTTCACACATTATTAACTTAGGAATGTTTTTAAAGAAACTTCATAGAAAAGAAAATTCATATATAGTAGGACAAAATTAAATAACTTAAACCAAAAAATTATATCTATGTAATTTACATAGATATAAAAATACCAAGATATTAATATCCCTTAAATAATTCTTACGCAATAAAACAATTTAAATGAAAGTAAAACAATTTTTAAATTTGTCAGGCAACCAAGTTTGCCAAGGATCACTATTTCCTGATTTAACTTTCTGTGAAATTAAACTGACTTTTTCTCCTTTGATTTTCAAATGAAATTCAAAACAGAATATTCTGAGTTTAGGTTGACACGTACGGTCCCAATGACAAAACTGGCAGGTAATAATCAGATACAGTGTTCTAATTATGTGAAGATGTATTGAGTTTATTGTTATTTCTAAGTGATTTATAAAAATAATTTTAAATTGCTGTTCTGATTTCTACCATGGTAACTATCAATAGCTATAACCCACACAAACAATGGCTCTGCAGGGTCCATGATCATTTTCCAGAGTCAAGGGGCGTTGAGACAAAAATACTGACAGCCACGTGCTACGGAAACAAAAGGTGGTCAACAATTACACGGTGGTCTGTGTGTGACTGGGGCTGAACTGTGTTCAGCAGTTGCCTTCTTTTAAGGTGACAAGGTGACTTCGTCCCTGTAGGGAACGTAGGTCCCACTGAGCGTCTCTTCAGGGAAACCACCCCTGCAAGTTCCGTCTAGGTGGCCGGTCCTGCTTCCGGATGAAGAGGAGGCCGGCCTCTGCCGCACCTCTCCTGGGTCCCAGTCCTGTCCCGAGGGGTGGTCCCCAGCCTGCTGTCTCCCAGTCTGGGGTCCAGAAGCCTGGGGGAGGGGCAGAAGCAGAGGCCAATTGCTCAGAGGAAGACTATGAGAGCCGGAACCAGCTTGCACGAAGGGCCCCAACTAGGCAAGAGTCAATCCAAAGAATATTCTGGAAACACACAGACCAGCAGATCCATGATGAGAACCAGGAACACATGGGGAAAGGCTCATGGAGCAGCCCTGAGGGGTCCAACTCAAAAGGCAACTTCCAGCCTGGTCCTACCAGCAATGAGGCTGGCACTTTGGTGTCTTCCCGGCACCGGTGTGCATTTCTCAGTGGCTCTCCAGCCTGGGGAGCAATCAATGCACAGGACCCACTGCATTTCCCAAGCCTCCCTTCTTCCTCCTCGCCGCAGCGTTGGAAACCTCATTTCCTCCTTGAAGTCTCTCCAGAAGGGAAGTGAGTGCTGATTTGCTGTGTATCCTGGCCGTGTCCTCTCTGAATATGCAGTTCTCAGGAGTCATTCGTCAACGCCGGACCACGCAGAACACTTGTACCCATGCTCATATGAAGTTTGGGGTGGGTTTTTCATGCTAAGGCATCATGTGCTGATACGAGTATCTGCATGTCTTGTATAGACTGTACCTACGCTGCTCTAACCCTCCTCAGATGGTGAGCTCCTGAGCCCGTTTCGGTTTAAGTGGAGGCCTGGTTTGCTCCAACCAACACAAAGCTGCGCTAATTTACTTCCCTCGTGAGTGTGGAAGACCCAACTAGTCCATGGTTAACGATTTTATTCCTGCAGGCTTACAAGGAAGAGAAGATGGAAGAGTCAGAGATAATACGTAGCAGGTGTGTAGTTTGAAAAAAACATTTTAAGCACTAATAAAACATCCAGAAATAGACCTAAGAAAAAAATCAGTTTCTAAATGTGTCACCCAGAGCTTGTCATTTAGTCAATTAACCCACTGAAATGTGTAAAAATGACCTTTACGTAGAAATTCTCTCTAGCACCCCATGGAGGGAAGGGTATGAAAATGAGTGAGGCCTCATGAACGGTGGATGAAGGACCCCAATGTTCAGACAGAAAATCTGGCTTTGATCTGCGGAGATTGAAAGGGTAACTGAGAAACGGAGAGAATCTGGGGGGGCTGTCCCAGTGGTTGTGAAGGCAGGTGTCTCAGACTGAGATGGAAACAACAGGCCACCCGGCCGGTGCAGGATGGCATGGCAGGCCCGGCGGGGCAGGGGCTGCAGGGGCTGGGAAGGGCCAGGGAAGTGGCTGTTCCCGAGGCTGGGCAGCTGGTGCAAACACAGGGCTGGAGGACAGGACACCTGAGGACAGCTCGGGGCTCCTAACCTAGACATCCCTCTGGCTGGGCCCCGGGCCCCTTGGAGGAGAAGGGAACACAAGGAGCCAGCGAAGGTGAAAAAAGCCTTCCCTTCCGGGCTCTGGTGAGGGCAGTGTGGGACATTTGTAACCATGGCCACGGGGTGGTGTGGGGCGAAGGGCGCTTGCCCACTCGGTGACTTTGCAGCCAGAGCTCAGAGCTGCACCAGGAGAGCCCAGCGCCAGAGCAGATGGGTGGCAGCCTGGCATTTGGCAGCCCCTACGACAGAGACGCCGAGAATGGCACACCAGGTCACGGAAAAGCGACAGTGCCCGCCAGTCAGTCCAGGCCCCACAGAGCGTGTGGACAAGGGCCCCAAGGCTCCTGGGACCGGGCAGCAAATCTGCAGAGTGGAGGTGGAAGCAGGGCCTTTGGAGGAGCTTCAGTTCGGCCTCCAGGTCGCAGGCCGGAAGGAGCAACCTAGCAGCTGGACAGGTGGAGCGCACAGGCAGCCGTGCGGCCTTGGTCACGTCACGCAGATGTTCCGGGCTTCAGATCCCGGTCCAAAGAGTGGAACCTTTCTTTTCCATAGCTGACACTATGACAGGTGTTCCCCAGCCACCCCCAGGCTTTCCCACACTGCTGTCTGAGCCCACATACACGCCATGCGTCCTTCGGCTCAGGCCCCAGGCCCCTCTGAGAGGTCCATTTGCTCCTGGAGCCGCGCCCGCTCTGTGCCCGCCCTGTGCCCCCGTGAGCTCGGATGGGGTTGTGTGAGGAGGGCGCACCTGGAACCAAGTGCTAGGACTCAGAAAAGGTTCCCAGTGCACTCGTTTCCACCTGCCACCTGATGTGACATTGTGTGTCTCCCAAAGCCCTTTCCCAAGAACTTCTCTCCCTGTCCCTCACACACACGCGTCCCAGGAAACCTGCAGCTGCCGGGAACGGCTGATTTCCTGCGCCTCCGCATGTGCCTGCCCCCCACCCCGGGGTGACACGCCAGGGAAAGGCGGCTGCGGCAGAAGGCGCGAGGGCACAAAGGCCTGCGGGCAGGCGAAGGCTGGGACGTGGTGCGACGGCCTTGTCTTAGCGTCTCAGCACTCGGGAGACTCTGTGATGGGGGGAGTGGTGGTCCTACTGGGAACCTGCCAATCTTTATTCTGTGTCCAAAAAGAGCCGTCTGTCACCTTTATGAAGCCACCAAAAGCCCACTCCGGGGGGCCACCAACGATAAGGGGTCCACACCCTCACACCACGTCTGAGTGAGGTAACAGGCTGAGGGCACTGACGGGGGCGGTAAGAATTCTGACGGCGGGGAGGGAGGGCTGGCGCTCCCCGAGGGGCAATCTTTGGTTTGTCCCCGTCCTCCGCTCACTGTCCCAGGAGCCAGCTGCCAGGATTTAATGGTGCCCTGTGCGTGGGCAGCGAGGGTCCCTGCGAGGGGCCACTGGCACGCCCCTGCGCCTCCGCAGCACGGCCTGCCCTTCCCACGCCGGTCGCGCGCGGGCGGGGGCCCCGCACCAGCGCTGCGGGAAGGAGGCCGGGGGCCCCCACGCAGGGAACCGATCACTGCGTGATCATTTCTGTGCTTCGACTACCTTTCAAAATGAGAACCTTGTAGCTGTTTTGGTTTCAATAAATTCTATTACCAAGTTCATTCATTTCACCCATTCCTTCACTTTTTAAAAGTAACCAGAAAACGCACAGTCACATATGTGGCTCACACTGTATTTCCATGAGCAGTGCCAACCTTGAACTTTTAACTTGGCACCACCAATCCAACCCCATCTCCCGGCCTGTTTTCTTTTGCCCTAAGCGTTAGCTTCCTCATCCAACTGACCATCCGTTTGATCCCCTCTGGCCAAGGTGAGCTTCAGGGGTGGCTGTGCGTTTCGGGTGGGCAGGTAGAGGTGCTCGCTGGCCCTGCAGTTATTGTTACATGAAAACAGCGCTTTCCTTATTCCCGAGACACCGTCCGGAGGGTGAGCAGAAAGCAGGCAGAGAAACGGCAGAGGACGAACAGACTCCCACTGTCTGGAAAGCAACACCGACCTCCCGGGGAACTGCAGGCAGGAAGCCGGCCCCACGCGAAGTGACACCACGGAGCCTGGTATTGGGGTGCCAGCGGGGTCCTCCGACCAGGGCTGATGCGGGCGGCGGTGAGAGCACAGTCTGCTTTCCGGGGAGGCTTCCCAGGCAGCACCAGCCCCGGCCGACGGGCCACAGGCTGAACGCTTTCCAACTGCTCCATGTAGACAGCAAAACGGATTCTCTCCTTGGGGGTCAGCCATTATTTGCACGCTGCTTCGATTTCTACAGACGGATCCATCCGTGCAGACGTGCTGATGCCAAACCACTGCGCACCCCTAAGCATTCAGACTCGACCCACGAAGGCCACAGCAGGGGAAGAAGCCCCTGCCTTGTCTCCGAGTCCTTGCTCCCCGCAGCCTCCCGCCGCTGGGGCCACCAGGAGACCCTCCGAGCTGTCGGGGGGCGGCCGAGGGAAAGCGGGGACCCACGTGTGCTGCCTCTGGGGCGGTTCCTACGTGCAGCTTCATCTGTTTTCCGTTCCACCGTTTCGCTGCTGCAAGTGCCCCGAGCTCCGTGGCTAACAGAGAATCTTTAAAAAGGCACGGAGGCCGGGAAGTTTGAGGAGCTTTCTAACTTACACTTCCCTGCGAATTGGTCCAAACGGCCCCTCCGCTCCCCCCTCACCAACGAGACAGACCAAGTTTCAAAATGAAGGGTCAGAACGTTGCCCGCGTGTGGCTACCCCTAACTCCACCAACACGTGAGCAGGGCAGCGGCTCGTCAAGTCTCCCAGCACATTTCACCTCCGGGCCAACCCCAGCCTTCCTCCCTGCCCGGCGGTGTGAAAAAGAGGATGCTCTGAGGACACTCCGGTCTGCTCCATGGGGGTGGGCACAGGTGGGAACCCTTCCGTGGTCCGATGGTTCCAAGGGCGGGAAAGGTAATTTCACCTTTGGTCCCTCCTCCCAGCAGGGCAGGGAAGGCACAGGACGCAGGTGCAGGCCGGGGCCACCGCGGGCGGCTGGCTGAACTCCCGCACTCACGGGTCCCACGTGCTCTCTGGGGCAGCTGCGTGGTTACCAAAGGACATGGACCCACCACCCACAAGCTGCTTGGGTGCCAGGTCAGCTTATCTCACTAAGCAGATCCTGCCCAGAGGGGGGCTGGGCCACCCGAGCTGCTCCAGTCCTCTGTAGGTCAATTCAGGTCACGTCACACACCCAACTGGAAAGGCCACAGGAAACTGTCCTTGAGGGCTGACATGTCCTTAATCCAAGTTCATCGCACAGAAAACCAACAGCAGAGAAGCCTTGAAAACTTAGGAAGTCATGACTTCTCCAAACGCTTGTCCGAGATGACGTCTGAGTCACCCTTCTCAGCCCTGCAGGCGACAACACGACACCGGATCCACCCCAGGCTGCACGGGAGAGGCGCACGCCACCAAGATTCCTGGGCTGACTTGCTCAACGGGCTTTTAAATTCTCTGAAATGCACATCCCGCCTCACTCACAAGTGTCTCTCTCCAAGTTGCACGTCACCGGAGAGGAAATCATTTTCCGCTGCCACCTGCAGCACAAGATCACTGACTGCATTTTTGGGAACGTATGTTTTTCGTTAAAAAACATGTCCTCATGAAAAACAGGTCAACCTTAATCCCAAGTGAAAAACGAACGAACGAAAAACAACAGAGGACGTGGAAATGCGGTGGTTTCTTACCGCCGAGTGAGGCATGAGCCTCCACCCAGAAGGTGCAGAACAAGGCCACTTACCTTGGTTTCAGGTCGCGCACCACTTGACATTTGGCTCTTTGCACCATCAAGAGTTGAGTGTTTCCAGGTTTACTCTGCTAAGTTCCCTGCTTCTGATCGTTTTCAAAAAGGTTTCTCTTCAGGTCTATGGAATTCTGTAAAAAAAAAAGTTTAAACAGGTTTTCTTTCACATACAAAGAATTATTCTTAGGGAGTAATTCAAGTAAGTTAGTCAATAAAAGTACATTTAAAAAAATTGTTTTGAAAATTAACATAAATGTGAGAATATGTCTAAACAGAATTTTTTCCAAAGACGTTTATGTTTAAACTCAGTGACATCGGCCCTAGGAAAGCCTGCAAACTTGTTGTAAATATACATTTATAAAGTAATTTTAAACTACCAATGTAAAATATAGTACTATATTGATATAGTTTTAAACTTTTAAAAGCAAAGCCAATGGTATTTTGTTTTATTTTTGACATTGATTTTATTGCTGTTGTATCACATGCACCCTTTTTCCTCCCTTCTGTCCCCTCCCCCACCCACCCACTGCCCACCAAAGTCAGTCCCACTTGTCCATTTCCATGGTCCTTCCATGCTGGTTTCCTGACTAAACTGCACCCCTTCTTTGCCTCCTCCTCCCCCCTCCCCCCTGCCCACTGAAGATCTATTCACTGTATTCATGTATCTGGTTCTGTTGTGCTTGTTAGTTTTGTTCATTATTGTCCTGTAAGGGGTGAGATCATATGGTATGTGTCCTTCACTGACTGGCTTACGTCACTAAGCATAATACTCTCTAGTCCCATCCATCCATGTTGTTGCAAAGGGTAGGAGTTCCTTCTTTCCCTCTGCGGTGTAGTATTCCATGGTGTAAATGTACCAAAGTTTTTTGATCCAATCATTCACTGAGGGGCACTTGCTGTTTCCAGCACTTGGCTATTGTAAATAGCGCTGCTATGAGCATAGGGGTACGTAGGTTCTTATGAATTGGTGTTTCGAAGCCAATGGTGTTTTAAAAACTGAAATAAGATGTGGCTCATACGGAGCCACATTATTCTTTAATTCCTAACCTTTAGGATCCCAGTGTATATAGTTCACAATAATTTGATAATAGTAGAGAATGCATTATAAATTATATTTCTGAAGGTGAAGTATAGAAAAATGATTACAAACATACTACTATATTAACATTAAGAAAATCATAAACTTTTCCAATATAGCAAATGCTCTTTTGCCAGAATGTTGCATAAATTCTTATCAAATTGTAATGATTTATTTTGTATTCACTAATTCTTGGAAGTTTTCCACACCTCTCTGCTACCAAGTTTCTTATACAAGTTACTCAGAAGCCTCTTTGTACTGTTAAAAATGGTTATAGAATATTTCAATGGTCTTTGGTGGATATATTTACCTTCTAATCTAGACACTAAGTACCTATTCTAATTAGCATACAGGAAGAGGTTGTCTGTTTTAACATCATTTTATAAAAACAGTATTCTTTCATTATACTATAACTTTCTACCATGAAAACGATTCATCACAAGTGAAACCCTAACCCCAAAGAGGAATAGTAGAAAAAACTAAAATGAACTATTTTCTTGATGAAAGAAGACATTATTCTTTTCTAATCTAATCTCCTTTTCAAAATTCCAGACAACATACAAAGAGAAGCAAAAATGTGTCTTAATATTACATAATTCTGAATATCACTAGCTAAATATAAAAAAAATAATAGTAAAAAAGCACTAACTGGAAATTTTAGCCTCAAGTCCTGATTTGAATGTTGGATGATGATGAAATGCTGAGAGACGATCACACGCTGATGATTTGAAAGCAGTTTAGGAAGTATTACATGAAATCACTTTTAAACTGTAACAATTTCAAATTAATATAGTTAAGTAAAAAACCATCTGTATTGTAAGTTTCATCACAGAAACCAAAAGCAACCAATTACAGATATTATTGTTTTAGTAACTTAAAAATGGAACTCCCAGAAACAGATAACCGAAGAGGAAATGTCAATTTATACTTTTAATTTTAAAAATAATTACATGATTAAAGAGATGCAACAAAGTGGGGTGGGGACAGGTCTTAGACTATACTGCTGCTTTGTACTAGCACTAGCTTTATCATGAACATATAAAACTTAATATTCTTTCTCTTATCACAAAAGCGGAAGTAAATATGTTCCAGCCCTCATGATTATTTGTGTTTTGGGGATAAAGGGAATTTTGCCCCCTTATTTATGGCTTCTTCTCATTTCTCCACAATGACCCCATTCAGGGAAATAAAAGGCACATTTGTTTCACTGATCCCATCGAAGCACATCTGAAAAGGCAAGATGACTGCCAGAAAATCCAGACTTAAACTTATTGGAATGTGATAGGACTAAGCAATTCCTTATAGAACACAGAGAGGTCAGATTGAACACTGGAGCCTGACCTCCTCATGATCTGGAATTGAAGCATTAGTGACTTTCAGGACATTAATAGAGCAGGGTTATGGGAAAGCTACTCTAGATTTGACATTTCATTTTTTTGGTGCGTGCACCGTTCAGTGAATTCAATAGATGACTGTTCCAAAAGAAATTCGAGTAAGTCAAGTTTACCCAGTTACCGAATGCATACATTTCAGTGTCAGACTCCAGTTAGAGAGCTACTAATGCAAAAGCAGAACACAAGACAGTGAAGCAAGAGAAAAACAATGAGTAAAGATGACTAAATTTTAGTATGGCCTTTACTTCTTTGAATGGGCATTTTTTAAGCAAGGAAGTTAAGGAATTTAATCAGTGCAACATAATGTGGATCATTTTATGATAACTACCAGGAGACTATTATCTGTTCCAAGCTGTCATTTGTTTGTCCTATGATTAGAAAACCCTGAATAATAAAGGGAATCAGCCTCACAAAAGGGAACCTTCCGTTTTTAAAGCTATTTTATTACAGAAGAACCTCTCATGGTACCTGAGAATGTTCTAAGAGTATTTGGTCTGCATTTGCACGCAGGGCAGGAATTCAATGGACAGTGGGATGGGTGAGAATAGACGCAGAAGAACTGCAGACAGTGTCTGGAATCAAGGGCCTCACAACTGTGGCTGGGCAAGAATTACCCAAAGAGGAGAGCGAAAGGGGGAAAGTTGGCAGATAGGTCTTTTCATAAACACTTCTCTAGACAAACAACCTGGTTTTCCTCTCCGCAGAAGCAAAGCCCCCGTGAGCACGCTGAACAGAACTCGCCTGTGACATCTGGTAACAGCCTGCCCTCCCGTCTCCGGACAACTGGCGCTCGTTATTGGTACACTAGAGGCAGGCGTGGCTCCCATTTGTCATGCCGTCTTCTACACGGGCTGCCTCGCTACACTGTCCCACTGGCTTGTCAGTCATACAAGTCCCCTGGCAGGCGTTCCCGTGACAGCTGCTCTTTATTACATTTCAGTCCAGGTTCAACTTGATCACATTTTATTCTAGGTTCTTCTGCCAGAGTAAATTTTATTCTACATAACAAAAACGATTTCAGGATCCATTACATGCAGCAAGAGAACAAAACCGTGGAGCCTTATACGTGAACACTACAGTCCAGTAAAACTTCCCACCAAAAACGTAGCACCTGCAGCCAGGTCTACAGAGCTGGTTATTGCGTATCAGCGCCGAGCTGGTGTTTAGTGGGGTCTCCATTCGTGTTCACTGAATAACGCCAGCTCTGCAGTAAGCGGAAGCCTGGGAACACGGTGGGCTCTGAAATACTGCTGAGTTAGGGCTGACAGTTTCTCTCAAAGTTAAACTTGCCTTTCTATAGAAATAAGAAGACCTATCATGGATCAGCCGCCTCACCATCTTTTTTTTAAGCCCCCAGAGTGTCCTGGAAAGTAGATATTTAATTTTTCAAATTAGGGAAACTGAGGTCTAGAAAATGTAAGTAACTTGCTGAATTCTGGAATTAAGTCCTGCTCATTGTGACTGTTCTACAGCATACCCAATGGGCAATGTTTTATAGAATTATTGCTCAAAATTACAGTAAGAAATCAAATTCATTCCCAGTCTGGGGTGCATATGTTTCTCTACTGATTACCTACAAAAAAGACTGGAACATACATGCTTGCATTATAAGAGGACAGAGGTGACAGAGAGAACTACCCTGGCCCCTCAGCCAAAGAAGAAGAGGGCAAGAGACAGAGGTGGACACACCCAATAAAACTAAATGTATTTAAGAACTCACCTGCAGCAAGGGAACGTCCCTTCCAAGAGGCCGCAGAGACGCCTCCAGTAGACGGGTGGGAAGCTGCCAGCATGTCTCCTGGGCAAAACAGGCAAGAGGCAGAGTAAGAAGACAACAGAAACAAGACCACAGCTGATTTAAATACTGAAGTCATTAGGCACAGGTTTCGGGATTTCATGAGAGAAGCATAATCTATAAATAACAAATGAAACTTCTAGAACTAAAAAAAAAATACAAAGACGTAGCAAGTTGGAAATTTTTATTTTAAAAACTCATTTAAATAAAAGGAATGAAATACTTAGGAACAGATTTAACTATGTACGTAAGACCTTCATGCTGAAAATTACAAAGAGAGTAGAGACTAAAATGAACGGAGAGGTCCGCACGCCAGGGTCATAGACCGGAAAACTCAGTATAAAGTGTCAGTTCTCCCCAACTGATCGCCAGGTTCAAGAGAAGCCCAACCAAATCCCAGCAGGCTCTTCAAGAAACTGAAACCCCGGTTCTAAAATTTATGCTAAAATTCAAAGCACTTAAAATGGCACACACACACACAAAAAAAACCATTTTGAGAAGCAAGAAAGCTGGCCTAACGACAGACACAGACTTATCAATGGAACCGACTGGCGCCCGGCTGATTTCCAACCAAGGAGTCCAGTCGGGATTCCAGTGGAACCAGGGTGCATCGCGTTGACAGATGCTCCTGGAATACCCGCATTCTCTTTCTGAAAAAGGGTCTTCGGCCATACACAAAATAAACATGAACCTTTAATGGCTTCTAGGCCCAAATGTAATATACTGCGAGTATTAAAAAGGCAGTAAGAGGCTTTTATGTACAACCTAGGATGTGCGTAATACCCACAGATTCCCAGAAAAGGACAACGGAAAAGCAACTGCTTTTCAAAAGCCACTCACGGGCCCCAAACGGGGGGAGACAGTCACCAGCAGGCCGGGCGGAGATGGCGCCCTGGGGCCCGAGCCCTACAGATCGCGTGGGCCGAGCGCCTGGCGCGGGCAGCGGCTCCTGGTCACCGAAGGCCGGCGGGGAACGAGACCGGGTCAGTGACGGGCACGTGGCCCCGCCCGCGCCACGAGGAGGGCGAGCTCTGCTCGTGCACCCGGGCGAACCTATAAACACGCACAGCCCTGTGTCGGTCGGACGCACCTGCAGACATTTACGTACTTGTGGACACGCGGCTACAAACACAGGCGTGAAGAGCTGCACCTGCCGGGAAGGGCCGCACTCGGGTGCGGGCCGCCTCTCCGCGTCCCAGGGCGTCCCCTCCGCGCGCCCTCCTGCCCACGCGTCCGTCTGGCTGAAACCGCCGCTTCCGGCCCACATCTTCCGGTCGCGGTCACTTATTACGGGGCCACCAAACGATTTCCTGGAAAACAGCGCAAGGCCCTGGTTGGCGGCTGCCAGGCGCCTTCTCGGGTCCCCGGGTGTCTGGCTAACGTGCTTTCTTAGCGGGGTGGGAAACAAGTCCGGAACACAGAGAAAGGGGTTTCTGCACCAGCACCCCCAGCCTGAGAAAACGGCTTCAGGGAACCTAGTGCCTCTAGCGCCCCGGCCCACAATCGGTCTAACTTGGGGACACGGTGGGTCTGGTCCCACGGGTTTTATTTCTGCAGCGAACTGGACCGTCTTCTCGCTGCCACAGTTCATTAAAAGTGATTCTGTTCTGTCCCGGCTGGCGGCTCAGTGGATAAGGCGCCGGCCTGCGAACCCAGAGGTCGCAGGTTCGATTCCCAGCCAGGGCACAGGACCAGGTTGCAAACCAGGTCCCCGGCTGGAGGCAGGTGAAAGGCAACCACACATGGGTGTTTCTCCCCCTTTCTTCCTCCCTCCCTGCTGTTCACTCTGAAAACAATGAATAAAAGATTTTTTTTAATAATTAAAAAATGATAAAAGTGATTTTCCTGTCCTGTAAAAAAGGGCAAAGGGCAGCGGTCCCTCTCGGCGTGCCTGGGACCGGCGGCCTCGCTTGGGGTTAACGTTTGGTCAAAACTGAGGCCGCACCAGGGACCACGCGGTGTCCTCTCGACAAAAGCGATAAGGAGGAAAGTGAAGTCCTGACATTCCTGAGCGCAGCGCTCAAAGGCCGCAGTCGGGATTCCTGGAATAGCTGCGGGCGGGGTGCGGGCGGGGCGCCGGCCTGCGGGCGGGGGATACGGGCGGGGATGCGGGCGAGGCGCCGGCCTGCGGGCTCCCACCCGGCTCGGGCGCCGGCGGGAAGGCGGCCCCGCCCAGCACGGCGCCCAGCGGGCGAGCGGGCCCTTGAGTCCAGAGGAACGTGGAGACAACGGCCCCGACTCCCCACCCCTGCCCACTCCCGGCGCTGGCGGGGGAGGAGACTGCGCCAGCCGCACCCCTTTCCAGCCGGCGGCGCCCCAAACAAACCGAGAGGCCCGGGCGCCGACTCTCCACAGTGCGCACGCGCGGCGAGGCCCCGCCCCCCCGGGCTCCCGCGCTGGCGAGGCCGGAAATGGCTCCCTCCCGGCTTCCGCCCTGAGGCCCAGGGTCGCGGTTCGGTTCCGGCCCTAAGCCCCACCCCCGCGCAGAACCCGCCTTTAATCCTGACATCCGGGACCAGCGGCTGGCGCCAGCGCGCACTTCCGGTGGCGTGGATCCGGTGACGCCACTTCCGGCCTCCCCGCCGCCCAGGCTCCGGCTCTTGGTCCGGCAGCGCCATCTGGTGCCGGGTCCTCGGCCTCCGCGGGCGACCCGGGCGCGCGCCCGGTTCCTAGAACCTTCGAGAGACTCGGGCGTGTTTGCCTTCGCCCGCCCTGGGGCGAGGAGGCGGGCCTGGCGTCTTCCCCCGCCGATGCGGGGGACTCGGGCGGGAGCCGAAATCGAGCTCCTCCCTGCGTTGCTGCCCAGTGGGCTGTTGCCATTCGGTCGGCGATCGCTGTTGATCCCTGGACAATATGTCATTGATCGGCGATCGCCGTTGATCATCGGATAGTGTCATTGTCATTTGATCGGTTACCACCGGGAGAGCCCCTTTGGCCCCACCCGGTATGGACCCAAACGGAGAGGAAGCGCTTCTTGCACTAGTGTTAACGCCCAGAAAAAGCGGCGATTCTTGCTTGCTTTCCCGGCGCCCGGGAAGACAGCCCGCCTGCGGCCCAGCGTGGCCCCCCCGGGATCCCCGGGAGACGTCCCTCCGGTTCCCCGCACGGCGCCCGCGGGAAGCAGGGTTCCCGGTGCATAAATACCGGTAAAACAGGCGGGATCGTTTGCGGGGTGCGTTCCTTCCCCGTAAGCTGAGCGGGATATTGGGCCCCCCGCGCCGGCAGAGCCCTCCGCTCGGTGGGGAAGGGTCGCCGCCCTTCACTGATGTCCGCCGAGTGTCAGGCTAACTGCACGGGGAAAGCTGGTGAAACGGGTCTCCCTTAGGTTTCACGTAATGGCTCCTAAAACTCGACTTAGCCGGGGCCCTTCTCCCGCCGCAGCGGTTCTCGGACTTGAGGCTCCCGGGAGCAAAGGGGCCTTAACCCGCGGTTTCTAACTGGGGTCGAGCTGGACCGTTGCAGCGCCCGTCCACTCCGGGCGACCCCCAAGCTGTGGGCCCCGCCTGGAAGTTGGGAGTTGGGGATGGCTTCCCCGTAAGTGCGCCAGCTCGTTGCAGGGAGGCTCCTGATGGTCCCGAAGCCGGAGGAGTGAGTGGCCTTTGAGCCCTTGCTGGGAAGGAATAAGCTGAATTCTGTAACCAGGACAGGGCAGCAGCATGAATGCAGGTTCACATGTCACAGCCACTGGGCCACACGAATGTGTTGTGTACACGGTGCGTGTTAGAGGGCGCTGTCGCACCGGGCATGCTAAATACTCCAATTATACTTGAGGAATTTCTGCCCTTCGCCTTAGCTGTTGAAAGTGAATAAACCAGAAATGACTAGAATTAATGTTTCATGTATTTCAGCATTCTCGATGTACCCTTTGGTAGGTGCCAGACCTCTTCAGTGTTCCCTTGCCTCTCCCCAAGTTCCCTCGTTTCTCTGAGTCTGCTGCCCAGGCCCCCTTGCCCCACCCTGGCGTTGACAACTGCACACAGCGCTTTCCCTCGGAGAGATGACCATTGTGAACAAGGACATTGTAATTGTAAAACAGTAACTATGAAATTGTTACTTGGCTTACAAGATATGAAGGTATATGGAGCAATAACAAAAAGAAAGGGGAGGAAATGGAGCTATATTGGAATAAAATCCCTGCTTTTTTATTTAAGATTTTATTATTTTTAGAGATAGGAGAAGAGAGAGAGAGGCAGAGAGGGAGTGACACATCCATGTATGGTTGCCTTTCACCTGCCTCCAGCTACGGACCTGGCTGGACACCTGGCTTGCAACCTGGTTATGTGCCCTGGCTGGGAATCAAACCAGCGACCTCAGGGTTCACAGGCCAGCACCTTATCCACTGTGCCACCAGCCAAGGCTTGAGATTCCTGTTTTACTGGCATTGTTATTATCTGGAGTAGACTGTGATTACTTGCAGTAGGTTGTAATAAAGTACTGATTGCCATAGTGCCCAGAGCAACTACAAAGAAAACAACCAAAAAAAAAAAAAGTCTGAAAAATGAGTTCATATAGCACCGTAAAATATATCTATTTAAAATAAGGTAGTAAAAAAGGCATAGGGAACCCCCCCCACACACACACAAAAAAAGACTTCAGACATAGGACAATACTAAAATAGAAGTCCAACTATATCAATAATTTTTTACATGTAATTAGTTAAATGTTTTGATCAAAAGGCAAAGACCATCAAGCCAAGTTTAAAAAGAAAACAAACAAGATCCAACTATATCTTGTCTACAAAAGACAGATTTTAAATTCAGAAACATTAACAGGCTAAAACTGAAAAGGCTGGAAAAAGATACACCGCACAGAGTAATCATAAGCGTTGGAGTGCATATACTAATGTCAGACAAAATACAAGTATACTTTAAAATAAAAAAGGGACATTTCATAATGATAAAGTCAATTCGACAGGGAAATAAACTAATTTTAAATGTGTATATACCTAACATGGAGTCCTGAGTAAAATGAAGCACTAAGTGACAGAATTGAAGGAAGAAATAGACATTTAATAGTTTCAGACTTCAATACCCTGATCTTAACTGATATAACTAGATAGGAATTATTAAGGATATCTTTTATACCATTTAACATTCAACCAACTTGACCTAGGATCTATAGAACACTCCACCAAATGAAAACAGAATTCACCTTCTTTTCAAGTGCACAGGAGCACTTTCCAAAATAGAACACGTACAAGAAACACACCTCAATGTATCTAAAAGGACATAAATCATGGACAGTACTTCTCCCAACTGTAACAGAAGTTACAAATCACCAACAAAAAGGGACATCTTTGTGGTGACAGAACTGTTTCAAGACTGGATTGAGGTGCTGGTTGAGCAACTCTGCAATTTAAAAAATCATCAAACTGCATATTTAAAATGAAAATTTTATAGGTAAATTGTACCTTAATAAACCTTAAAATTCATGGGAGGAGAATTACGTTCACCATAGTAGCTTACATGAATATGAATAAAAAATGATAAAGCTTTGAAAGAAAAGTAGAGTAAGTTGGACATATTGAATAATTTGTTTTGTATCTCAAAAGCAGTACTTCAAGAATGTCAGTTACTTTACCTTTTAAAGGCCCTAACGGTTCCCATATAGATTGTTACAAAGGGTGGCATCTTAAGGAAACAGAAGAAATTACTTTAAAGGGAAAATGATTAACCTTCTAAAGAAGAAAGGCCTGGGTTTTTATCCACCCCTCCTTTCCACTGAATCTAGAGTGAGGCAAAATGGGAAATGCCGCTTTAAAATGTGGAAGGCAGGAGCATCACTTTGCAAACATGGACTCCAATAAAAGGACCCTTTCAGGAACCCTAAAAATCGCTGCCAAATGAGACTGAGCTGGTCGGGGCAGTGGCGTCCCAGAGAGACCCAACCAGCTTGAAGAATGTGTAACTCAAGAATCCGGTGGTCAGCCCACAAACTGCCCACTGTTTAACATTCTAAAAATACCTCTTGCCTATTTTTTAATGGAAAAATATATATGCTTTAGGATCGGTCAGGTAATCTGATAAGTTCTAGTGTCTCGTTGCTGTGATTTGGTTTGCCTAACAGGGTTTGCAGGCTCACGATCGGAGCCCTGGGTTCAAAGTGTCACACGGTTAAACACGGTCCTGTGTTTGGTTCGAGTTCTTTCCACCGTTTTCTGCAGCTCAGCGGACTCACGATCTTATTAAATGGGCCTGTATCGTTGATGCCTTCGGTGTCAGCATTAATAATAAAGTGTCATTTTCCTCGAAGGCCACTGTTGTCAGTATTGCAGTAAAAAAATGTTAAAGACTCTTATTTCTATGTTTACCTCCTTAGACGTTTGCTGTTTCTTGTTTTAAAAACAAGACGTTTGCTGTAAAAGTTCATAAGCATGTAAGGTGATTAGAACAAATAAATTTGGGTGGATTTTTCTTTTTCAGCCTAGATTTCTAATAAACAGGTGTTAGCTTTACATGAAGATGAAATCCTGAATGCTGTTAATTTGGTTTTAAAAAAATGAGAGAAGAAAAACTGGTCTATAGGATTTATTCCAGAGGCCAAAACCTTTGCAAAGAATCTGAACATTTTTTTTTCTCTATTAATAAAAATGATTTGCTCGAATATTTTGTTCTGTTCATTTTATAACAGTTTACTTTCAAATTGAGCATATTTTTCCTTTGATAGGCTGTGATGATTGCTAGAAATACTCCATCTCACAATTTTCTTTATTGATTTTAAAAAGACAGCGGGAAGTGGGGAACAGAGGCAGACATAGATGTGTTGTTCCGCTGTTCATGCATGAATCAGTTGCCTCTTGTTATGTGCCCTGACCCAAGGTCAGACCCATAACTGGCTTATTAGAACGATGCTCAAACCAATTGAGCATCTATCTTGTAATATTTTAATTGCATTACTAGATGTTTTTTTTTTTCCCTTCACAAGATTTCTTGTCTTTTAAAAATGTCTTTGTGACGTTAGATATGTATTACAAATGGCACTGGAGAGATCCAAGCCTGGGTCTTTTATGGAAATTCATTCTGGCCTTCGACCAGTATATCAAGTTTAATGCATGAATACCCACGAAAATTCAAACTGCTCTTTATTTCAAATCCACCTAAATTAGTTACTTTCCAGCGCTACTTGCCCATCCCTTACAATCTGAAGACACAAGAGGAGCAAACTGCAATGCCTTTTGTACAACAGAAAGATAAAGTACAGCAGGGCCCCCCACCCTCCAGGCTAAGAACGGGCACCCTCAGGGCCTGCTAGGAACCAGCAGGAGGTGAACTTGACTCTCATGCATGAGAACCATTCCAAAACCATCCCCCAACCCTGACCTTGGAAAAACTGCCCTCCAGGAAACCCGTCTCTGGTGCCGGAAAGGTTGGAGACCACTGATGTTAGTCAAACAATTCCAGAGGTGTCATCATTTGATAGTCACCCCACCGTAGGGCCATTTTCATGCCACACAATGTGACTCATGCTCTGTGATTTCCTTCTGATGAAACCATAGCCAGTTGCTTGACCTTCGGTTTTCTTCCTTGTCAGTCCGGAGGCTGCTTGTGTGTTAGGGAAAATCTATGGTTTCTTTGCGTGTGCTTCACAGAGGGAAACGCAACCCTCCTCTTCCTCCTCCTGCCAGACTCACCGGGAAGAAGGTGCCCCTCGCACTCTGAGTTCTCCGTCTGCAGCAAGGGCTGGCCCGTTGAGATTGGGGGAAGATATCGCCCAGGGTTTTACCAGGACTTGTTTGGGATTTTTCTTTGAAGCTCTGATGGCAGGGCGGGAGGGATGCCCTGACCTCAGGGAAGAAACGCACATGTTATCTTGTCCTGCTCCTGTGGCGGAAAGGGGTGCAACCCCTCTCCGGGCCATCCCTCCCCAGGCTCACGCCTCCAGCTGTCCCCAGAGCTGGAGGGTCTCCTGGCTCCAGGCCTCCCCGAGGAGGTGCCTTTCCGTGGAAACATTCATTCCTGGGGATGGGCAGGAATTCCTTCTGTGCCCATTTGGACGTTTCTGGGCTTGGAGCAGCTGCAGAAGGAGGGTCCTCTGCTGCGCTCTGCGGGGCTGAGGGTGCGTCCCGGTGCGCTTTAGGCATCAGAGAGAGACAAGTAGAATTATCTTTTTTGGTTGGCCTGGCAAACTCCACACAAAATAAACCAAAAAAATTTAAATCCGAAACTTGATATCATGAATTCAATTTACTTTAGACATCTTTTGCGTTTGAGAATGAATGATGAATACCCCAAGTGCAGTCGTTAAAACATAAGGCTGGTAGTTGTTGGTAAGGTCCGAATTCTTCTGCATACTTTGCTGTGTGCCTCCTACATAGCCCCAGATCTGATTCTAGGTGTCAGGGTCTTGGACCACGCCCCAGGACCATGCCCTGGAACCCACCGTCACCAGCAGTCTTCTGCGTTCAAGTTCACCAGGTCACCAACAGAAACTAGAGCAGGACCTGCTGTGGGCTGTGAGCCCTCGGACCCTTCTCCCCTCTTCCAAGAGGAGGGTGCTCTGTGGTGACCCAGAAAGGAGCCTGGTCTGTCGCAGATGCCACCGATGTAACCTGCTCCCCTTTGCAGTGTGACAGGTGCTGTGAGAGGGCCTGGCACGACATCTCTTCTGGGAACTGAGAGGCTGGGAGCTTCTGAGGAAAACCCAGCGCAGGAATGACGGAGCAAGAAAACAACAGGGCATGCCCGGCCCGCGTTTTGAGAGCTTACGTTAGCAGCCCGCCGAGAACCACCAGAGCCCAGCAAAGCATTCAACTGAGCAGTGAAAACATAGACCGGGGATTTATTAAAGGTGTTTTACTGGGACGAGGAGGCTGTCAAAGACATTTGGAGACAACTGACAGCGGAGTTGACACCAGCAGTTTGTCTGGGATGAGTATCTGGCGTGTCTAATACTCATTTCACGAAGACCCTAGAGTTGCTCTCAGGGTTTGAGATGTGTGACTTAATGTATATGGTTTGATAAAAAAAATCTCTCAAAGTCAGCCTGTCGAACGATTTCAACTCTTTGTTCTATTTGAGCTGAGCGGTCTAACTTGCTCATGGAAGCTGCAAGCCGCTGGGTCCGGTTCAGGAAAGAACCACAGTTGTCGAAGTTCACCCCTGCGCCCTGTCTCAGCAGCTTCTAATCAGCGGAAGCTGGGAAGGGAAGTCTTGTACGGGAGAAAACCTCAGAGATCTGATCATCTCTTTGAAATGCAGCTCGTTCTTAGGATCCAAGCCCGGAAACGTGCAGGGTGATCAATAGAGCGATGCAGTGGAAGGGATCGATATTTCATGTGAAATTCATCATTTGATGAGCAAATAAGCAATACCGATCGTTTTAATTAATGCAACACTTTATGGATGGCAAAGGGCTTTTACATTTGTAGTATCTGCTGTCACTTGTCTTCTGTTTTTTACTTTTTCAAAGAAGTAAAGTGCGTCTTCGGTTTATGAGAAATGTAGAAATCTTACATTTAGAGAGTTACCTTCGAACGCTATTTTTATTCAATGAGCTATTGCAGTTCTTACTAGTATTAGATTTATATATTTTCCAGGGTTTATTTTTTCCCCCTTGCAAAAGAGCAAATAGCTGGCCAAACCAACAAGGTCTGGAGCCATAGAATTCAAACACCTGTTCCTTTAGCCGTGTGCCGGCTGTGCTGGCCTTGAACCTCACGTTGAGAAGACAGCCAGGTGTCCGCCCCACATTGACTGGGGCTCTGTGTTTGGGGGGTGGGGAGGGCAGAAATGGGTACAGAGCCAGCCAGGCGCCCCAAACTGCTGTGCTGCCACATACGCCACCCCACCCACCTGGATGCCTCTCCTTATGGTTGATGACTCTAATCAAGCTGCCTTTAAAAGGGTCATTCAGAAAAACAAAACAAACAAAACCCCTATCGGTTATCCACAAATTCCTACCAATCATCTGTTCACCAAATATTACTCTTCACGGTAACAAAAATTGGAGAGGAATCTCAGAAGTTGTTTTTTGTTTTGTTTTTTTTCACCAATAGGGTAAAAAACAATGTAGCCTGATAGATTTAAATTAGACATGCAGTAGTAATGTGGCTTAGAGTAACAAACTCCCAACACGGTGTGGTGGAATTTGATGGAATCTGTTCTGAGTTAATTTAATATCCATGCTTTAATGGCTGGTGTAAAACCGGCAGCTGTCTGATGGCAGCTGGATGCACTGATCTTTCAAAAAGCCCCTGCAAGTCCTATTATTCAATAAAACAACACCCAGCGTCTCTCTAGGATTTCACATTTTTCAAAAGCCTTTTTCCAATGTATTTTATCACTTAATCTGTACCGCAACTGTGGCTGGCATGTCTAATTTCTACAGCAGAAGCTGGTTCTTAATTAAGTGACTTGTGTAAAGTGCTGCAAATGCGTGCAGCTTAGATCTCGGATTCAGACCAAACTGAACTAAATCCGCCTGTTACGTTTGTCACGGTGGCCCGCATGGTGGGAGCTTCCACCCCATAAACTCACAGTTGGATGAGCTTTCAGTTTTCAACGATTTTCCCTGGTTGTAAACAGAACAGTAGCAAATGTCCATCACTTCACGCAGTTGCACTGAAAAGCTCAAGAGGTTCATCTGATATTAAATGGTATGTTATTTCCTGTATGTGAATTTTACTGGAATAAAACGTGAAGGGAAATGTTAGTAACCAATAATGCTATGAAACGAAAGCTGGTACATCACAGTTTTTGATAATAAAATGAGCTCCAGATTTAGGGAGCCCAGAAGGGGACCCTCACAAATATAAGCAGCGGATCACTGATGACAGAACGAGAGCCAGTCAATCAAGGATTCTGGAACACAGGGATATCCATTTGCAAAAAGTGAATCTAGACACAGACCTTACATATTTGAAAATACTAATGGTAAAAGTCCTAGAAGATAACATGAGAAACTCTAAGTGACCTTGGGTTTGATGATGACCTTTTAGGTATAACACCAAAATTGTAAAAATTCAGAATAAAACATGTTCTTAATGGTGAAGGACACCATTAAGAGAATAAAAAGTCATGTTAACAACAACGTTACAAAAACATATCTTATAAAGAACTGATATCCAAAATACACAAAGCCCTCCTGAAACTCAACAACCCAATTAAAAATAGGGACAGAATCTCAACAGATACCTCACTAAAGATGATCTCTAGGACTTCCAGCCAAGTATATAGATACGTTCTGTCCCCTTCTACAACTGGAAAAGAATCCGACTACCTCAAAACTGGAGACAACCAGAAGTTCCAGAGAAATCAAGCTGCGTGGAAGTCTAAGAAACAGAGAGATAAGGCGGGAATATTTATCCAGACAGGTAGGAGGGGTGGAGCCAGAGCAAAGAGGACGTGGTGCAGCGGAAACTCTGTTCAGCTGGCAGGAAGTGCAGTCACACATGGAAAAGGAAGTAGGAGGGACACCTGGGGAGAACTTCTGCACCAGACCAGGCTATGCAGCTCACGGTTCCAGCCCCAGGGGAAATAGAGCCTCATCGCTTCTGACCGTGAAAACCAGTGGAGGTGGAGGTGGAGGAAGGAACTGCTGGTCTCTCAGCAGAGCTCATTTGTTTAGAGGCCCCCAGGGTTCTAGAACGTCTGCAGACCCACCCACTCTGGCCAGGGCACCAGCTAAAGGGGTACCAGTCCCACATGGGATGCGGGAGAAGTGCCTAGAAAAGGGGTGAGGGCTGAGCAAGCAGCATTGTTCCCTCTCAGACCCTCGCCCGCTACAGTGTGGGTGAAACAGGTCACCCTGCACAGACAAAAACCTAAGGCTCTGCCGCTGGTAATGTAACAGCTCCACCCGAGACACAGAAGCAAACACAGGAGCCTGTCAACTTGAGGAGACAGAGAAGTATGGCCTAAAAGAGGTCAAGGGAGAACTAGGTGACGAGGAGATGCCAACCTAACAGGTGCAGAGTTCAAAACCCTGGTGATGAAAATGCTCACAGACTTGACAGACATGCTTGAGTACGGCAAACGCAGAAGGGAAGATGTGAAGGCTGCGCTAAGTGAAAAGAAAGAAAATCCACAGGAAACCAATGGTGAAGAGAAGGCAACCAGGGTTCGAATCAATGATTTGGAACATAAGGAAGAAGTAAACAGTCAACCAATACAGAAAGAGGGGAAAGAGTTGAAAAAATTAGGAGAGGCTTAGGAACCTCTGAGACAACCGTTAAAAGTGCCAACATCTGAATCATAGGGGTGACAGAAAGAGTAAAGGAAGAGCAAGAAATTGAAAATTATGTAAAAAAATAATGAAGGAAAACCTCCCTAATTTGGCAAAGGAAGTAGACATACAAGCCCAGGGAGCACAGAGTCCCAAACAAACTAAACCCACAGAGGACCACATCATGACATATCATAATTAAAATGCCAAAGGTTAAAGATAGAGAATCTTAAAAGCAGCAAGAGAAAAGAAGAGAGTTTCCTACAAAGGGGTTCCTATAAGACTACCAGCTGATTTCTCAAAGCAACTTAGCAGGCAAGAAGGGACGGCAAGAAGTATACACAGTGATGAAAAGCAGGGACCTACAACCTAGATGACTCTATCCAGCAAAGCCATCATTCAGAATGGAAGGGCAGATAAAGTACTTCCCAGACAAGGTAAAGCTGAAGGAGTTCATCACCAAATCCTTATTATATGAAATGTTAAAGGGACCTGTTCAAGAAAAATAGGATCAAAACTGAATGTTAAAAAGACAACAAACACAACTCTCAACAATGGAACCTAAAAACTGAAGATGAAAACAAAAACAAACTAAACAAACAACCAGAATAGTACTAGAAACATAGGTATGGGGCACATTGGGAGGGTTATCACCTGTGAGGGGGAGGGGGAGAAATGGGGGTACGATGCAGGGATTAGGAAACATAATTGGTGGGTACAAAATAGACGGGGAAGTTCAGAATAGTATAGGAAAGGGTGAAGTCAAAGAACTTATATGCACAACCCATGATCATGAGCTAAGGAAGGTGAAATTACTGGAGGGAAGGGGGGCCCTGGGTGGAGGGAAGCAAAGGGAAAAGAAGTTGGGAAAACTGTAACAGCATAATCAATAAAAATATACTTAAAAAATCTACAGATGGCAGATTTTCACAAGTATATACAGTGATGCTCAGCGTACCTGTCATTAGGGAAATGCAGTTGAAACAAAAGGATATCACTACATTCCTATTAAAATGGCTAAAATTCAAAACACTGACAACAGTAGTTGCTGCTAAGGGTGTGGAGCAAGAGGAACTCATAGGCGTTGCTGGTGAGAATGAAAAATGGTCCAGCCACTTGGGAAGACAGTTGGCAGTTTCTTACAAAACAAAACTTGCCCTTGCCTTATAATTCTGCAGTCGTGCCCTTGATAGTTGATCAAATGAGTTGAAATCCTATGTCCACACAGAAACCTGCACACAAATGTTTATCTCGTCCTTATTCACAATTGCCAAACTTTGGAAGCAGCCAAGGTATCCTCAGTAAGCGAACAGATGACTAACCTATAGCACATTAAGACAATGGAATATTACTCAGCAACCTTTTAAATAGAGCTGTCTAGCCATAGAAATATACGGCATTCAAATGCATACTGCTAAAGCAAAAGAAGGCCACCTGAGGAGGCTACATACTACATGGTCCCAGGTATATGAAATCCTGGAAAAGACAAAATTATGAAGACGGTGAAAAGAAGTAGTTGCTAGGGGTTCAGGGGGAGGGATAGTGGGGTGACTTGGTGGAGCACAGGGAAGTGTAAGGCAGTGAAACTATTCTGCATAATTCTGTAATGGTAGATATTATCGTCCTACTCTACAGAATTTACAACAGAAAGAGCGAACCCTCATGTTATTATGGACTTAATTGTAATTAGTCCTAGTGACCCATCAACTGTCAAAAATAGATCACACGAATGAAAGATGTTAGTAACAGGTGGTTGAAGTTTGCTACGTGGGTTAACTCATGTTTGCACCTGCATTAGCTTTTTTATAAAATTGCCGGTCAACAATGTGTTAATCATAGAGAGAAGAGTATTAAAGATGGGAGAGGAAGAAGATGGTTTATGTGGAACTCTGTATTTTTTTGGTAAGTCTGAAACTGCACAAAAATGAAGTATTAATCTTAGAATCTTTTAAAACCGTATAAGCCAAAAATATTAAGAAGAGCCCCCACATCGAAAAGGTGTGAGGAAGGTGGAAGAGTTGTAAGAATCAAAAGAAGGAAAACAACTCTTCAAGGCAGCTTAGCCCAAATTTTTGCCTCTTATCCATAAGTAAGAGGTACCCCCAGCACCAGGGTTCCAGGGTCAGAGAATACCCGTAGAAATATACCTCCGTAACTCTACTAGAGCAAAACAAAAACAGTATCAAAACTATAGCAATTAAGTGAATACTCTTTAAGAAACTAAACCCTTAAGAAGCTCAACTCAAATACTCTCACGAAAATTAAAGTTTCAACAACCTTAAGGATACATAAGCGCTCTACTGTTTAACTTGGTACTTGCGAACCGAACTGAAATAAGTAGAATTTGATTTATTAAAATACATCCCAAGCACCATGAGGGCATTTTCTGGGCAATTGGTTGTTAAATTAGCCTGCTTCTCATCTCCAGTCCTCCCATCATGTACCTTTTGAGAGCAGAAGGAGGTTGACAGACTATTTCCATATTCAGTAGTTATTCATCCTTCATTGGAACTCTGGTCCTAAAACAGAACAGTTACCAAAGTGTTCTTTGCAGAAAGCTACCCAAAGCTTTTTCTACAATAATCCTGCAGAAAGTCCGTAAAACTAAATACAAACATTTGAACGTTTTCAAATCAAGGTATTCTATAGTGTCCTATGAACTTTCAATGGGCCCGAGATCAATTCTACAACATGTGCTGATAGTTTGTGATTATCATAGAGGGACCCTGTTACAGTTTATTTTAAAATATCCATTTGACTTTGTTAGACCTCCGCAAGACTTTATTTCTGTCGCATTGTCAAACTGGAGTTTCAATGTAGGCACTATTTCCCCTGTTCACATATACACGCTGTACGTAATTTCAAACTATGGATATTTCTACTATGAAGAGACTGATTTATTTGACAGAACAGCTCAGGAGGAACAGAGGAACGATCACGTTTGATGCCAAAGCACTTCATGGAAAAGATGTTAATACATTGCAAATAAGTGGTTTGATAGAGCTGCATTCGAAAGCAGCCATTCTAGGCACATGCATATTAAGAGGTATTTGTGGAGTGAAAAACTGGATGAGGGAATCAATGGATACCCCCAAATTCAACGAAGCAATAAGAGGCGCTTACTGACGTCTACTGAACAGTGACGATGGACTAGGCATTCTGTGTTCCTTGGCAGCAGAGCCAACAATCATATACAAACAAAGATGAATAAACCCATAACGCTCAAGGTTGAGTAGCGTGTTCAAGGTGGCACTGCTATTACGTAGCCAAGGTGGAATGCATTCCTGGCATCTCATTCGCTCCTGTTCTTATACTTCCACGCATCCCGTGGTGCTACAGAGAATATGGTTATGGTGGTCCGGACATCTGACATCAGGACCCACGCAGACATGGGCAAAGTCCCTCTTCTGCCGTTTTGGGGACAACTCTTCGCCTGACCGAACAAGGGGGAAGGAACCCGCTAGCACCCTTCACACCCTGTGTCGAGCCCTGCGTCACCGTTGGTGCGACACAGCTGGGGGCATGTCTCATTGCTGTGAAACAGGAGATTGTGACACGATGGACCGCCTGTGCCCAAGTGTAACTCCTACAGTTCGTCAAGCTTACTGGGGCTGCCCCGACCGTGGGGGCGAGCAGAGGCACCTCTTCCTTCTGGTCTCCCCTAGACCAGCCCCTCTTGCCCTGAAGGTTTTCTGCGAACTTCCTGTTTGGGTCACTGCTCCAAACGAGTTAATGCATAGGCCTCACGACACCAGAAAATTACGGAGCTTCCGTTACTTCATGTCTTCCTGTGCTACTTAACTGTCACGAGCTCTAGAAGTCAGTAGTCATACTTTGTGGAACTGTCACTGTCAGTCAGTTTTGCTGATCCATAAACCCAGTGGTAATCACACACTCATCATGACGCAAATGGGTCAGACAGAAACACACACAGGATGTCCAGGGAGCCTTTGGACTTGGATGAGCTTATCTATGAGGCTTGGAATGGGATGCCAAACTCAATGGGTGGGCATCCGGCCACAGCCACCCTGACATAGCCGTTCAGAACCGAACGTGCCTCATTCCTTCCCGCTTCTTCAGCCCCTGGTGCTTCAGCGTCTGCCTGGGCTCTGCACAGCTCCATCTTGGGCTTTTCTCTGCGCCGTTCCGATCCTTCGGGGTGGGTTTTGATACGCGGGCTCTTCTCCGTCCTGGTCAGCGCCTGGCTGCTCCTAGCCCCGTCCTGGGAGCAGCAGCAAGGCAGCCATGGCCCTAGCAGTTACAGAAAGTTGAGGAGAATTTTAGCAGGTCCTATGGTCAAGCCGCAAGCCACTGAGCCAAATGTTCATGAACAACGTGGCGCATGGGCGTGTAACGGAAGATACTCAACGTGAAGGAAGACCTTCGGGTACTTCCTACCATATGGGTGGGTCTTGAAGATGTGCTCATCATACCACATGATTTCACCTGTGTGAGGTCAGAGTTGTAGAGACGAGACAGAACGGTGATTTTTAAGAGTTCAGAAGAGCTGGGAACACAGAGTCATTGTTTTGTGAGCATTGGGACCCTCCGCCTCTCACATTCTCCCTGGGGGGAAATGCTCTGACATTAGCTTTCCTTGGGGACACCTGCCGGTTGCATGAAAACCTGGAGTGGGACAGCTGTGGTGTTCCGGAATTCTCCCTTTTCTGACAGTTTGAGATTGGAGTTGAAATGCCCCCGCAAGCACACCTCTGCCCGACTGTTGCCCATCAGGAAGGACCTGGCACAAAGTCTCCCTGTCTAGGGGGCAGGCGTCCTGTGAGTGGCTTTGTCCCGTCCTCGCCAGCCTCTGCGCCAGTTCTGCAGGGCGGGGGTCAGGGTTGGTTTCATTTTGAAGACGGAGGAACAGACCCTGATTGCAACCGTTTTCTCAGATTCCTGCAAACAATGGCTCGTATACCTTCAACGTCTAGGTCTCACAGCTGGTCACCCTGAGTGGCCCGTGAGCCACGCAGCAGTCCCAACTCCAGAGAATCCTTCAGACCTTCTTCCGGGCCAGACCAGTGCTTCTCACACTTGAACATGCGTAGGAATCACCTGAGTACCTTGTCAAAGGGCAGATTTTGACTTAGCGGGTCCAGGATGGTGCTCAAGGTCCTGTCTTTCTAGCATCTGCGCAGAGGCGGCCAACACACCTGCTGCCCAGACTGTGACGTGAGACGCAGGGCTCCCAACCTGTGTGCCCAGCTGAGAGTGGCCGTGAGGACCTGTGCGCCCAGCTGTGGGTGGCCGTGAGCCCTTGAAATGTGCTGGTCTGAACGGGGCTGTGCTGCAGGCAGGGCGTACGCAGCAGTTTTAAACACTTCCTTTAAAAAGAAGAGTGTAAAATATCGCAGAGTTTCGTAGGGATAGCATGTTAAAACAATATTTTGAACCTATTAAATACAGTGCATTACTGACATGGACCTCGCCCATTTCCTTCTTAGCGTTTTCATTTGGCCGGTAGAGGATGTTAACATGCAGTGTGTGGCTCTCATAAACCTGGGCGTCTTTAGGGTGCCTCTGGAACCTTCACCGTCACTCCGGGATTATTTACCGTTCAGAGCTCGCTCGGGACACCCCTCTCAGGGGTGCTCCTGCTTTCTCCCTCCGTCCGGCCTCTCTCCCACCTCCAATGCCTGGGGCGCAGTTAGCGTTGTGCATGGACTGCCCGGTGTTGCTCGCGGTCACCTATCTTTGGGGTGAGCTCCTGAAATTCCACGTTCATCGCCATTCTTCATCGTATAAGATCCGGCCTTATTCCTCCTATGTCAGCAAATAGGTCTTCAGTGCCCCCCACGGCGACAGCGGGGAACGTGCCTAGTCTGCTGTGACTTTGAGGGCCTCCCAGAGCCAGTGCCTTGCAAGTTCAAAAGGCGGGCCTCGTGAAGGCAGGAGTTGGTCCCCGCTAGCCTCAGGGTGGCCACTGGGTGTCCTCGGGCTGCCTAACTTCTGTTCCGTCTGCCACCGGCATCCTCAACAACTGTAACAGACACCTAATCAAAACACAATTAGGACGGCAAACTCCTGGAAAATCTCATCACGTCATGCATTCCAACCCGAGGTTGGGGGATTGTCCGCACCACTGGTCTTCTCCTTGAGGGTAATTAAAAGCCGACTGAAAGAATGGTTTAAAAATAAAGGTGACTGGTTCTCTTTCTGTCCCTCCGTCCCTGGCGTGACGGAAATGAAGAATCTGGGAAGGGCCTTGGTAGAAGCGAGATTTAAGAAGCATTCACTCATCGTCAGCTTGAGATCCGGGAGGAGCCCTAGTGTTGAATGTGCCTCCTGGTGACTCTACCGTTGATTTGCTCATCCATCCGTCCGTCCGTCCGTCCGTCCACTCGCCCTCACTTATTCACCACCGCCTTTAACCCGCAGCCTCACTCCTTCACCAAGCACTTCATCGAGCACCCACTGTGAGCCAGGTGCTGGGGACCCCAGGATTCATAAGGCCGTTCAGGGCAAGAGGCCAACAAATGTAACTGCTTCAATAAAAGGGAGTTTGCAGGCCGTTCACTTTCCTGGCTCAGTTCTGAACCGGAATATGGTACAGCCATGGCATTCTGCAGCTGGCAAAAATAATTTTAACTTCTGAAAACATTTTAGGGGTCATTAACCATATTTACTCCTGAACGTGCTTTAGGCTTAAAGTTACTCCCCCTCCCCCAAAGCTGCAATGTTTTTTACAAAAAGGTTCTTAGTGCCTGTATAATAAAGGAATCTTATAGAAAGGAGCCCTTTAAGATCTAACAGATGCACTTTTTGGTTGTCTAAGAGCGTGAAATTTTGAGCTCACTTCATCGTGAAGACACATCTCCTTCGAGGGCATCTCTGCGGGTTCTCTCCTCGCCCGCCCTGGCGCTGCAGAGGTGCCCTGCAGGTCAAGGGCAGGTGGGTGAGTCAGAATCCATGTCAGGTCAGGGAATCCTGGTCATTCATGGGCATCGATCCTCCCTGACTTCCAGGTGGGAAGGTCCAGCTGATAACAAGCATCTGGAGGACACTTGTAGATTTTTTTAATCAAAGGAACACTCTCTTTTCACATTTTATTTATAGTATTAAAAAAAGGATGAATGCCCTGGCTGGTGGCTCAGTGCATAGGCACTGGCCTGCGAACCCAGAGGTCTCTGGTTCGATCCCCCAGCTAGGGCACATAACCAGGTTGCAAGCCAGGTCTCCAGCCAGGTCTGTAGCTGGAGGCAGGTGAAAGGCAACCATACATTGATGTTTCCCTCCCTCTCTGCCTCTCTCCCTTCCCCTCTTCTGGAAATAATAAAACCTTTAATAAATAGATAAATAAGTAAAAAAAAGGATGAGCTACCCCTTTCAAAACTCATTTTCAATAAAAACGTGTACATACGTGTGTCGTATGCATATATCGTTGGGTCTAGGGGTCACCAGCCTCTTGCTAGAATATAAGTTCCCAGCGGGCAGAGGTTTTGTCTTTCTCTAGGTTGCCACCCCCACAAGACGCTCAACAGGTCTTAAAATTAAAACGGGGTCCCCAAGAGCATACACACGGGAGGAGGAGGAGCGGTTGGATTTCTAAGTCACATTTCAGCACTTCATCGGAACACATTTAATAGCCTTCCTGAGAGAAAAAAAAATATATGTTTTCCATACCATTGTCATTGTGTTCCTTGAGAAAAACAAATTTGTTCATTTTTTTCAGGAGCCACGTATGGCTGTGGGCATGAGGGGCTCCCCCATGACAGCCATGAATCTGGTGAGGACGTTTACACAGGAAAAATGCATTTCTTGCCCTGAGGTAGATGGAGAAAGAATAGACACATAAAAAACCTATCACGTGGGTAGCCTTCAGCTCTGACCTTCTCAAGAAAGCTGGTGCCATCGTGATGCTCATTAATTAACATGTTCTTAGTATGCATTTTATGTTGTGTATTTTATATTCACATCACACATTAGGCTTGTATGTCGAGGTTGTTAACATGAATAATAAAAGCTGGCCATTAGCCTGCTTTTTAGCGCATGGTTTTGAATCATAAGATGCCGACATGTGGCATATAATTTGCCATTCCTGCTGAAGTCCGCCACCCCCAAAGTCATCAAAATTAGTTCATTTTTATTTACAAAGCAGCAATGCCAAATGGTTTGATGTTTTGCATTAGCGTCGAGACCAGTGGATAGATTTAAAACTTCAGCCTTACAAGAAATGACTTTTTATTTATTCATGCATCTGGATCAAATCTCCTTGGGTATTAGTACAAATAAAAATAATTGTTTAATAAATAACACTGAAACAAACTCCTAGACACAGAACAGATGGAGGGTTTGGAGACCGCATGAAAGGGTGAAGTACAAATGTGTGGTCACAGCATAGTCACAGGGACACAAAATACCAGCGCAGGGAATAGCATGGGTGAAATTGTGATAGCCGGCGTATGGGGCTAGGTGGGTGCTGGAAATGGGGTGGGGGGTGGCTTAGTAGAGTGTACGATTCCCTAGCCACCGTGCTGCACATCTCAAACTAATACAAACTAATAGCGGGTGTGCACTGTCATTGAAAAAGAGCATTTAAAAATGTTCTCAAGGTTAAAACAAAAGACACCGTTAAGTTTGTGTCAGTTTCCAAGCTGTTGTATTTTATCATATGTTTAATTCATTTCTTTTTTTGCCATACTTAACCAGGAAAAACCCCTGAAGGTGATCAGGCCAGCGATCTGGAGGGACTGGAAGTCACAGACGTGGAGAAGGGAACACCGGAGGCCTGGGAGGCCGGCAGTGGGACAGACCCAAGGGTGTCAGGCTCCTGCCGGGGGCCAGCTGTCTGTGGGAGAATGGGGTCCACACATCGGAGGTGCAGTCATGAGCCCCGAGAACCCAGCACTTTGGAACTAGAATGTCTTTCGAGTGCTTTTAGAAATCCTTTTGTAAGGAAAGCAGCAAAGAAATTAAATGCTTGCTTAAGATACTGGGACTTACACTTAGCTCTTAGTTCATTTCCAGGCTGAACTCCCAGACCCCAACCTGAGCCTTTCGCCCCACTCTGCGTGTAACCCCAAAACTCCTCTGGAGCAATTAGACCTCGCACATCTGGCTGAAGACTCGGCCCACGTCAGGAAGGATTTAGGAAGCCATGGTCCATGTTAAGAGGTCGCAGCCCAAGGTCCTGCTGCATTCTCTGAACTTGAACCCTAAATGTCAGTAATAGTTTTCTTGTTCCCGAGAGACCAGCCATTTCTACACTCCCCGCCCACCCCAGGGGGGTTCTGGTCTATGAATAGGGTTTCTTGTCGGGGATTCACCTGCCCAGGTTATCTTCTCCCTGCAGGGGGCTCAGTCCCCAGGCGCCCTCCCCAAGGCTGAGTCAACCCCCGAGACAGCTGCCTGGCCCTCCAGTAGCCCTGCTTCTAATCCCCATGATGTGTCTCCTAAGCTGTGCAGCAAGGTCACGGCCTCCCGATTATTCAGCAAGACTCACAAAGCGCTAACTGAGCCCTTGTTTGAAGTGATGACTCTTTCTCCCACAATTAATCATCCGGCCCCTGGCTGCCTCACAGGGTCCCGCAAAATGTCAAGTAACCGCTGGAGTATGGTTTTCGAAAATAGTAAAACTTTAGAGTTTCCCACCAGACCTCACCCAACTATCAGGATTACATTTTAAATTCGTTATGGTTAGGATTGTGGTAAAATATACATAAGAAAATCGACCATTTTAACTCCTTTAAGCGTACAGTTCCGTGGCATTAAGTACGTTCCTTTCGTACAACCATCACAACCACCATTGCCCAGAATTGTTGAATTTCCCCAAACCGAAATGCCATAGCTAATAAACAACAATCCTACTCTCCCCGCCCAAACTCCTGGCGGCCACCGCACCACAGTCTGTTTCTATGAATTTGACTATTTTAGGGGCCTCACAGAAGTGGAATCGTACAGCATTTGTCCTTCTTTGGCTTAGTTCACTTAGCATAATGTCTTTCAGGCTTCGTTATGTTGCAGCATGTGCCAGAATGTCCTTTCTTATTCAAGATGAATGCTATTTTATTGTAGGTATAGACCACACTTGGTTTATCCATCCATCTGCCCGCAGTCACTTGAGCTGCCTCTACCATTTGTCTGCAGTGAATAATGCTGCTAGGAACACAGGGGCACCAACATGTATCCAAGTCCTTGTTTTCATTTCTTGTGGGTATCAACCCAGAAGCGGCCTGGCTGGATCATGTGGCAATGTCATGTTTAATTTTGTAGGGAACTGCCGTACTGTCTAAGAACTATTTTTTAAATCTGACATTGAACAAAACCATCTCACCACCCTCCCTTCTTTATACATATGTCCTTCAGAAATGGCAATAAAATGAACTTGAATGCATATATTCTGATTAGGGTTGCAAAAGAATGTTATTTTATTTCCGTATGATGGAAGTGTGGGCAAATAAAAGTGCAAGAGAGAAAATAGAAAGTATTAGAGAACCTCTATCTAGTAAGACCTGAATACGTGGATCATTTAGATAACACATCAGCCGTGACAGTCCACTAAATGACTTTCACATTTTCTCCTTAGCATAATATAATGTTTTAGATAAAGAGATGATGAGTTGGAATAATATGGATCACTAGGTTTAAATGGGTTTTTAAAAGAGGCATTTTAAATTACAATGAGAGCAGAGTTTGAAATCCTGTAAGGTTATGAGGAAAATTGTTAATATCATTAAGGGTAAAAAGTTAAACCTAATTTCAATTAGAAGGCCTAAGTCCTTCTAAAAACCTAGTGAAAATCTTCCATCTAAAGTAAATGAGATGTGCAGATATAGATAAAATCTACTTTATCCAAATGACTTAATGTAGTCCCTGAAAAACAGAGTCACTCAGGGGACCCAAATACCAAGTTACAGCAAAATAATAAACCAGTGACCTAGGAAAGACTTTTGCGAAAATGGCATAATTTTAGCAATTATGGAATGGCCAGATTTGATATCCTAGTATTTTAATCATACTCTAAAAATACTTTTCTATAAATTGTTGAAGGATAGCTCTGTTCACCAAAGAGTCAAGCAGCTTCTGAGTTTTTACACATCGTGCTGAAATTTACCAGGAGAATAACTAGTCCTTTATTTGTAGTCCTTTATCTCTTGAATTTGTAGCCAGAGTTTAAAATCAGAGGTTCTTTCCGACTTTAGTCTGGCGACTGACCGTAACGCCCAAGGTCTAGCATCGAATCCTTATGGAATTTATGAATCGAAAGTTTATTCTATGCTGTGCTTTATGAAGCTGATGACAACTCTTGTCATTAGGGGTTGCTTGTCCATAGAAATAGCATGTACTCTGAAAACAGAAAAGTTATATTTATCTTAATTGTCTTGTTGCAAAGTTAATGGTTTTCGGCATTTTCATCATTCTTATTATGGTCAACAGCCCAAGTAAAAGGGTTACCTCATCAAACTATATTTATATTTACATCCTTTTAAAAAGTACCTTGTTCTCCTGGGCTTCATTGTATCATGATTTAGTTCATGAATCCACATTGCGGTACATGTGGCATAATGGAGCATCTACACTATATTGTTCATATAATTTCTGACCATCATTCTGAAATGTTTCTAGCTTTTTCATATTTTCCTTCAATAACTCTCCCCACCTCTTTTTTGGTATCTTCTCCATCTTATGCAAAGAATGAATAAAGCCATCTTCAGAAACTTTTGCTAACTCTCCCTTGAACAGGAATGTATAATCTAAGTTAAAAAACAAACTAAATAAAACCTTCACCTGAACTATAAACACGGCTTTGTGACAAATCTCCTCACTCCTAAACTGTCCCTCTAAAATTTCCAGTAGACGTTCTGAAGCTGTCACCAGACAGCTGGGTCTTTTCCAACTTTGGATTATTAACTGTAAATCCATGCCGAGAAAATGGTAGGCCCTGCTCCCATGGTTCGCAAAGGATTCATGACCCTAAGAAATCTGCATCTTCAGAGCTTTCTTTCCTTCAGGATGAACTAAAGAGTTATATTTGCCATGATACAAGCAAGTTCATGGGAGTGAAATCTATAAGGAGGGAATTTCAATTGTGGGAACCTCCATGAAAAAATCATCTGGCCCTGGTGGGGTGGTTCAGTTGGGGAAAGCATTGTCTTGTGTGCCAAGAGGTTAGGGGTTTGATTCCTGGCCGGGGTGCATAGCTAAGTTCCGGGTTCCAGGCCTGGTATGGGAGCATGGGAGGCAGCTGGTCGATGTCTCTCTCTCTCTCTCTCTCTCCCCCGCCCCCTCCCTCCCTCCCTCCCTCTTGCTCTTTCTCTAAAATTGATAAACATATTCTTGAGTGAGGATGAAAACAATCATCCAGTGATTTCTCTTATAATTTCTCACGAGAAACAACTCCATCCTGCTCATACCGTGCTTGATTTTCCTTCAACCGTCCTAGCCTAAGCTAAGTGCATTTTGCCCTAAGTCACTTATTTGAAAAGCAGCAATCAATGACTATTGTAAGCCAACCTGAAAACTGTTCCCATGTTCCATGCACAGCTTCTGCAATGAATATAGTCCTAACACTGGACCGTGTTATGACTGGGTCCATTCCTCTGAGAACCCCATCTCAAACTTTGGCCTTTGGCTGGAAATCAAATGAGAAGATTAAGTATTTCAGCAACACCCCTTAAAAAAAAATAAGGTGCCCAGCCCCTTTTTTCTTTTGTTGACACTTCTCTATTTTTATTAGTTACTTAATAACATTGTTCATCAATTTCCTTATTAATAAGCAAAAACTTCATTCCTAGAAGCTTGGGTGAAGTTCATTGGCTCTGTCCTCCTCATTAAGATTTGGAAAACATCGTAGACAAATGACCTTAAATTACGGTGCTGCGCTAACTGCAGACATTTCCCTCTTTATAGAAGAGTGCTGATCAAAAACGACCCAGTTCAGAAGCGGTGAACAGTGATTGCTGAATCAGCAACTAGAGAGACAGGGGAGCCCACACGCAGACAAAGACACAGAGGCCTTTTTTATTGTAGCAAAATGACAACGAATAAATGTAGAAAGTACAGATAGCACTAAACGTCACCACTTTGTAGTTCTCAATATTCATGTAAAAATTACAAGTGGAAAACGTGATCTCTTTATCATGGAGAGAGCTGCTGATCGCCCCCTGAACTAGGTGATCAATAGCCTCACCACCCGGGAAGTGACCTGACTTTACTTGCTGTCCAATGAGAGACAGTAAGTACCTATTGTTACCTACGCAGTTTTCTTATTAGAAAGGTTTAGCCTACCTCGAACCATGAAGAAACAGCATGCAAATTCAGAGCATGGAACATTCTAGAAGATCAAGATCTGGCTCAAAAAAAAAAAAGTCAATGTGATGAAGAACAAAATAGAGAGAGGACTTCTCCAGATAAAAGGGGTCAAATAGCCTACAGGATGGTAAGCACAGGAGCAGAGGACGGAGTGAGAAACGGGGCTGCAGGAGTCTGTTGGAACCAGGTTATTTTGAACTTTGAATGAGAAACTCAAGAATGTTTATATTATTTTCCCAGCAGTAGTGTAACTTAGCCTAGATTCATTTTACATAATCAGGCTATTTCTACAACAGCACTTTTTCAGTTTAATAAGGGTAATGGGTTTGAATGGAGACGTCTTTTCCTGGGCAAACACACACACACATACATGTCCAATATTTTCCTTTTCTTCCAGAAATTAAACCAGAAAGAAGAATGTGTCTTCCTTTCTCCTTTGTAAGTGGCACTAATAAAGTTACTCATCAATAAATAGCCTTGCTGCTTTCTTCCCAGCCATTTTTCCCCCCTCTAAACCATAAAGTTGTTTCTGGCAAGTTTCAAAGTTCAAGTTGAAGACCTAAGTATGAGTCAGAATGGGTGCTTTTTCTTTTCCTCAGATACATGTTGAAATGAACCTGTTCTTATTGGAGGAAAGCAATGAGCTTCTCTCAGCAGGAGCCTTGCATAATCAGGGCGAAATTTGGCACAATTCAACTCATTCTGTGTGCAGAAGGGGCACCCGCGAGGCATCAAGACTCTTTGACGGGCTCAAGTAGGAGGGCTAAGAAGAAAGTACCCTTTTCATGAGAAGAGCCACAGCTAAATTCATAGCCCGTTTGCCAATAGCTGCTTTTTCACGGCTTATTTAGAAGTGAAAACAAGGCTATCGGTCAGAAGGGTCTCTGTTTCAGCTTGTTGGAGATTTCTAGGCAGGGCCAAGTTTGTGGCTTGGCCTGAACGTAAATACTGAAAGGCTGCCTGATGCCTCCCGTTGGGCTTTTACCTCGTCCAAGCCTGGAAACCAACGGGCATGCATTCTAGGGAAACCCGATAGTTTCCAACTCAAATCCACGTAAATGCTGTAAGTAGCATGTGACGACTGTGGTGAGGACCGCCCGTCAGCGGGTGCCTTCACCTGGGTGACTGTATCGCCAACACAAGAAATACCGCTGAGGTTCAACATCGTTGTTTGAACTCTCAGGAGCCGAAGGGTTGTTGGGCAAAAATCGGTCCTGTGTCCCCGCCTTGTGCCCTGCCCTCACTGCACCAGAGACTCTTGCTCAGGCGGTAACTTTGATTGGCTTCTCACGGGGCCGCCAGCTCGCAGAGCAGGTAAGCAATCAGATCAACTCAGATCAGCTCAGCTTCCTTCGGTTCATGAACAGCAAAGACATGAAATGCATGTGAAAAGAAAATGAAATCCTTTCGTTGAATCAGATACAGGTTATGGATGTTCCCCGAGTCCTTGTTATTTTTTCACACGCACATAACGTGTCTTTATTTGCTCAAGCCTTCAGGCTCGCTTTTAGCATGTTTCTCCCAGCCCCCCGTGCTGGGGGGACTAGAGAAATGGACGGGGGCCACCCCCGGAGCAGCCCCCGACCAGGTCCCGGTCCCTCGCTCACTGGTGGTCGCCTGCCCCCCACCCCCTGCCCCCGCCATGTCTTCACATCCTCAAAGCCTCCTTCTTCTTACGTTAGCGGGGCCAAGAACCCCTGGTCTGCCTCACATGCCTTTCCTACCCCTGCACCCCTCTCCTAGCCCCTAGGAAGGCGGTGCCCCAAAACCTGGGGACAGACTAATGTGCTGATCCTTTCCTCATGGGCCCCTGCGCCTCCTGTGGTCGTCAAGAAATCACCCTTGCTTGCGTTTACCAGCTTCATCTACCTAATGGCACTCGCTGGCGCAGGCTGACTGCGCTACTGTCCACCTACAGCCAACGCATGCAATCAGCACGTTATCCACGACGCACTTAGAGCCAAATACCAGGTAAGAGTCACTGAGGCCAACAACTCCTGCATGGTCTCCGTGAGCCTCGAAGTCAGCAACGCTCAGTTGTACTTTGACCAGATACAGTATTGGGGCCTTGTGAGTGCGTCCCTGTCATCCGATCAGAGTTATAGTTTGATATAAATTGTAATAGAACCAGGAACATATTTAGAAAATCATCAGTAGGCCAGTTTCCACTTCACTGCCTCCATACTCCACCTACACATGGTGATATCAGCTTGGATGTATTTAAGAAGAGACGTTGCTCCAGAGTAAATGCATTTTGTCCCTCAAGTCCAGAAAATGGGTGGGGATCATGGTGGGTGCTATAGCTTTTGTGGGGGGAAACACTGGCAAAATAATTGCCATATTTTTATCATTTCTAGCCATGGGTATATATTTGTCATTTGCAGGTTTTACTCTGCTAGAAATAATATAGTTCAGAGGGAAATAAATCTATCAGCTCCCTGCTTTCCCAGGAGGATAAAGTCTCACTGTGTTCTATGTATTGATCACTAAGCCACGGCGTCCTATACATTCTGATATTTTTCGTCATTTCTGTTTAAGGGGCAATAGCAAGGCGTATCTGTCAGGAGCATAGTGAGCGTTTGCAGAAGCGAATAACGACCAGTTAAATGATAACCAGGACCTAAACGTGGCATGAGCACCGGGAAATGTGAACCCTGTTGTTTCAAGAGGACATACAGTTGTCACGGGACCCAAGTTGGCGTTCTTCGTTCGGTAAATGGATGACATTGTCTTGAAATTCTCCACGAGATTCCTTTTCATTCCTGTGAAGAGGTATGTGTTGAATTGGAAAGGACGTCCGTGATGAAACAGTTCTTGATAACGTCAGCTGTGTCACTCAGTTGCCGTTCAAGCGCTTCGCACATTTAGAAAGTCCTTCCTCACCTTCTGATTTTCTCTCGTTACCCAAACGCTCATGCTACTTACCGAGGTTTGATGGAGACTTTTGATTACGTGACACCCACTTTTCTATGGCACGTAAATGGGGGCTCATGATGAATGCTATGACTGACCTGGATTCTCGAAAACGTGAATGATTGACACCCCTTCTAAGATGTAGTTGCCGCACAGAAGAGCGAGGTTGCGTTTGCACCTTCATAATAATATTTAAAAGGGGGAAAGGCAGGTGTTATCATAAACGTCCCTCTCTGGCTGGTTCTCAGTTTCTTCTTCAACTATCCTGCGTCAAACCGGTGCGGAATGGAGGCAGTGAGCCTGGCATCCAAGGTCACGTGGAGAGGGGGCTGTGACCCTCCGTCCAGGCCAGCCAGGCTGTGGTGGCTGGTGAGCCAGAGAGAGCTGGGTGTCACCCCAACCACCCTCTTGGGCTCTCTGGCTCCAGGGCGGACCGCAGAATGGCACCTGCTTGTGTCTCTCTGTCAGATGGAGTCTGGATGCTCTAAACACTAGGTCTTTGTCAGAGGACAGGGCTGCGCTTGGTCATCTAACTTCAAGCCTTTCAAAGCTTGAAAACAGTTTTGTTAAGACACGGCCACCCTGCACACACGGGCAGTTTATAAATAGCCTCATTTCCCTCTCACCTTATAGCAGAAAGCTAGACGTCTGTCTAAGGCACCTCCTTCGTGCCACAACCTGATCCGTGCCCCTGAGCTGAGAACACAGAGTGGCTTCGGTCCAAAGCACCTGAACGTTTTTGCCAGAGACGTGTCGGAACTCCTCCAAGGCGTGTCCCCCAGGCCGTGCACGGCCCAGTGACCTCACAGGGCAAGAATGCCTGCTGACCCGGCCTTGGAGGCTGCTCAGTAAACACACGGGGCGGTTGGCATTGTCCTCACGGGTGTCTCCTAGGACTGAACTGTTCCTGAACCCACGGTCCCACAGCATTTTAAGAGCTTGACTTACGAGAGAAATAGACACCTAAAAGATTTTCTATTTCAAACCTTTGGGTGGGGGGCGGGAGTTAGAACATGTGAACTTCCTTTCTTTGCTCCCATTTCTCTTTCACATGGTTGGAACGCCCCCAGACAGAGAGGAAGACAATGGTTACTGGGCCCCAGAGTGGGGTTGTAGCTGAGAATGAAGGGTGGGGTGTAGCGGCGGTGCCCTGTGTGGGTCCTTCCCCAAGACGTGCCTGCAATTCCTTCTGGCCCACGTCTGGCGGGAGGGGCGGCAGCTCTGCACCGCTCACCCTTGGAGACACCCCCGAAGGGGGACATCTGAGACACGTCTGCTATTTTACCATGAATTGTAGAACAAACCAAAGATGGTATGCATCTCAAGGAGTAAGGCTGGGTCTTTATTTTGCTTTGGAAAATGCTTCTCTAGGCTCAGAGAAACCTTATCCAGCGCCCCCTCTGTGAACCCGACATGCTCTGTACTGGGCGGGCGTATGGGGGATCATAGGCGCAGGGTAATGGAGGCTGCCCCAGGGTCCACTCCATGTGCTGCTCGGTACACGTGGTTCCATTTTCTCACCTGATAAATGAGAATCAAATACCTTCCCTGTAGCATTGGTAGCTCCGATCAATGCGCATAGCGCATGCTCGCTGCGTGGTGACAGATCGAATTTTGATGACTGTCCGAGCCCCTGACATGGCCTTCCTCTTAGTTCTCTGTTTCAAGGAACACAAGGAACAGGATTTCTCCTGCCCTCCTGGAAGGGGACACCTTGCAGGTGGCATTTTGAGGAGGGAAGTCGCAGAATCCATTGTTGAAACTGCGATGTCCACTTAGACGGTGAAATGGGAGGCCAGTCTGATGGGGCCACCGGCCTGGACCCTCCTGGGAAGTCTGAGAGGGGGACATCCTGATTTTGAGCCATTGGGGAACCTGAGCTCTTGAACCTTCCTGTTTCACAGTCTGAAGCGCAGTGGATTGGCAAGTTGCTCATTTTCTCAAGTCTCTTCTAATCGAAGACGAATAGGACCTGCTTTTTGATTTAGAAACTCCTTTTCACAAGAATGAGTTGAGACAGCACAGCGTTGTGGCCCGTGTCCCAAACCCTGCAGGGTCAGCAGGCCCTCGCGGGAGCTGCCCTGTTTGGGCGCTGATGGCTGTGTCGTGCCAGTCCGGGTCCCAATGCTGCCACCCACGCCGTAAGGACGCTGGACCCAGGGACTCTGGGACCTCTGACAGTTTAGAATTGCTTCTAATCTCCTGCAGCCCTGCAGTAGGGTTGCACAGCAATTTCAGCAATTTTCCTGAAGTCAGGCTTGGCAGCCTTCTAAAAGTAGCACTCATCCTGGGCTGAAAACACCAGGCTAGTCCTGAAAGCACCACGAAGGGTTAAGTTATACTCTTATTTGCCCTCGTGGGCGCCAGGTCCCGTTGGGCATTTCAGCCCCACGGCTAAGCCAGGCCGCAGAGGCTGTCACCTGTGAAGACAGAGACCCAGGGACCTTAAGTAACTCATCAAGGTCTTCAAACGGATGCGCTGGGCTGCAGAGTGTTGGTAACCCGTGCCCTGCGCAAAGCGGGTGACCTGCAGGGGAGGCAGAGGTCCTCCTAGTTCCACTGTCGGGTCACTGGAAACAGAGTGGATTTGATCCTACAGGGTGAAGGAGCTCACTCCATGGCGCACGCCCTGGCCTGGCAGGTAATTGGGAGAAAACTTGACCTCACGTAGGATGGGTTTCCACAGGGCCCCTTTCACCACACATCTCAGTTCCGTGATCTCAGCCCGGAAGGCCTGGGACTCCAACGCTGTGACAGCTGCCTTGCTCCCTGGAAACGAGTCTGCTTTAGACACGCAGCACGTGACCAAACGCTCAACTCATGCAACGTGTCCCGCCACCTCCCAGCGGTTCACACTTGCTCTTTTGCAGCCCACTGGGGGCTTTGGTCATTACTTTGTGCAGTTTCCAATCAACTCGCACGTAGCATCGTGTGGAAAGAAATTCGAGGAAGCTACAAATTATACCCACCCAGATCATTTGCTTCCAGGAAGTAATTTAAAAACATGAGTTAAATTAATTTGAGTTACGTTGCTACATGAGATTCATCAGAAGTCTAAAGAAGATGGGTCCGCGTTTTGAATTTTGATTCTTGCATAGTCAATTTGATTCACAGGCAAAGGAAATTGTATTCATGAAACATCAGGGGTCGGAGTCAGGTTTTCACGCTTCTTTAAATAGGAATTTGATTTGCTTCCATTATTTTTTTTTATAGTATTCAACATCGTCGATTTTCAACTTCTAACCCAGTTTGTATTCATTCATCCACGGATTCATTTTTAGCGAACTCTTTCGGGTACTTAATGACTTCCTTTCATGCTTCCTCTCATCCTGTTCTTTCAATACGTTCTCATGTGCTTGAAGAAGTCTGGTTGCTTTGCATTTCCGTATTTTACCTGCGTCAAACTCTGAACTTGGAAGCCCAATGTGAGCTAAATGGAGCTTGGTTCGTTCGCCCAAGGTTTTCATAACCACACATCTGGAAATACTGGCTTTACTTTCGGAAACCTGGTGGCAACTCATTTATTTGAAATACTTCAGGTAAGAAGTGTCAGATCTGCAGAAATTCTATTAGGGTGACCCTTCCACGATACAATCGCTCAAGCGCTAGATCCTATCTAGCTTGACGGCAAGATGGCCACTGAGCCTGGGAAAACATTACTTTCTCTCAACCTGCTGCCCTGTGCTTCTGTGTGTTTCCCACGCTGCTCCCAGAGGGCACGGAGACGCATGGGACGGGGGAGGGACATTTTAACTATTGAGAATAATGATTATTAGATACACAAATATGGTCATTGCGGTTAAGAGTGCTTTTAGCTTGACGAAGTGCTTTTATGTCTATAGTTCATAAACCTTATGGGGCATAGAGTAGATAGTATTTTTCTCTACTGTCAGGTAAGACATCCACGTTATTAAAAATATAAGTCGCTTTAAAAAAATAGATTCTATCCACTATTTTTAGAGAGGGAGGAAGGGAGAGAGGCAGAGAGGGAGAGAGACAACCATATATGGTTGCCTTTTACCTGCCTCCAGCGACAGACCTGGCTGGAGACCTGGCTTGCAACCTGGTCATGTGCCCTGGCTGGGAATCGAACCAGTGACCTTTGGGTTCGCAGGCCGGCACCTTATCTACTGTGCCACCAGCCAGGGCTAAGTCACTTTTTAATATGGGACAGCTTCTGACTCTTAGAGGTGGCGTCTTCACCTCAACATACTTTTTATTCTTTCCTCGGATGAGTCCTCAGCTGCTGACAGTACCAGGGTGCCGAAGCAAAAACAGCCTTGTTGGGATGCAGCTGGAGGACAGATAGATCTAAGTCTTCTTTGTCTTCCACATCACATGAAATCAGGAGTTCCATAACTTGGGGGCAAACATATATTTAAAATTTATCTTTTAGGCGTCAGGTGCAGATGTTCGTTTCCCTGTTAACATGAAATTCTGGGCCAGCTGCCCCAGACGTGCGGTCCTGCGGCCCCACCTACACTTCGGCTTCGCCTCTGCTGCCAGCTGGGAAACTATGTCTGTTACCAAATAAAATATTTAAATCTCGATGGCTAACGGGCTTGACTCATACCTGATGTGGTTTCACATTCTGTTCCTGGATAACAATCTTCATGAAATTCCGGAGATGCCAGCGCCGTGTTAGGACAGAGCCGTGGGACGGCAGGCAGGCCCCCTGAGGCCCTTGGGGGCGCCCCCACCCGCAGAGGGCGTCGCCAGGGAGCGGCAGGGTCAAGTGCTGTGCGCCTGGAGAAGCCGTTCCCGAAGGCAGGCCCTCATCTGTCCTTGTGCAGCTTTTCTTTGCTCAACTCATTTTTCTGTATGGCAGTAGCATGAAGTAGGATTTTGGTATGCTTTTCTTTTTAATGGCGCTATTACCTGCACTACTTCTCATGGTTTCCTATAGCTTTAAAGGACCCTGAGTCCTGCGGCTTGTCTGGCTTTGGGCCTTCAGCCCATAGTCGGGGAACCTGTCCCGTCTAGATCTGGTGACACCGAGGTCTCTGGGAGGCAGTAGAACCCTCAGTCACTGCCTGATTTTCACCCTTCGCTCCTGATGCCAGACGTCTCCTTGGTTGGGTGGCCAAAATTAGTAAATCAAAAAAAGCCCAGTGACTGTTGAGTTTCAGATAAACAACTGATAACTTTTTATTGGTGTGTCCCCATGCAATATTGGGGACGTACGGACACTAAAGAATTCCCTGCGATTTACCTGAAATTCAAATGTCATGTTTAACCATCCTACTCTGGGACTTCAGCCAGGGAGGCTACTCAAAGCGAGGGAGCTCATGGAGTCATTGGCTAGTAAGAACGGACTCAACTGCCCTTGAATCCGGAAAACAGGCCTCAAAGGCCAGGGGGGTACAGTGGGGTCCGGGCATGGCAGCTCCAAGAGGCCTGAGTGGGACAGCAGATGGCATTGCCGGCATCACGCAGGGAGAGGAGGGTTTGTCCCTGGGCTTCTGGCTTCTTTTAGAAGCAGACACTGATCAAGTTTACCTTCCCAAGGGGCCCATCTGGAAAGCAGGGTTTGCATGGCCGGTCGGGGGAGAGGAAGTCAGAGGGTCCAGCAACTCTGACCCACACTGAACTCCGTTAGTCCAGCAGGTTGCGGTGGGTGGGGCTCCACCTGGGGTGCCCGTGTGTGGGGGGCGAAGGCGGAGAGGGTGGGAAGGGAACTAGGAACAACGTGCATGTAGGCTCACAAGAATATTATTGTTGAAGTCATTTCTTTCTTTCCCAACCCCAACACTCTTTCCCGGAGTTTCCCAGTTTGGAGTTAGCACACTTCTGTTCATTGATTACACGTAAACACCCCACGACATGTACAAAATGAAGGGATGGTGGGCTTCGTTTTGAAGGTTTTGTCATTGAATGAGTATTGTCTACACCAATGGTGGCAACTGTTGGAAAACATTCATACTCTTTTCCTAAATGGACACGACCAGAGGGGCCTGGACGTCCTGTTTGTTCACCTACGGCGGGTCAAGGGCACCGGACACCCCTGGGGCCTGGCCACCCTCCTGTCCTTCCCCTTTCCTAAGCGGAGAAGTCGAGGGTTTGTCACATACTTCAGGGTGTCCCAGGAGTGGCTCGTCACCCTGAGGGTAGAGGGAAGGGGGTGGAACGCCTGCACTAAAGACCTTCCATTCCACTGCGTTTCTACTGAGAATCACCCCTCCCTTTTTCGTCAGAGGTCAGCCCTGTCTTTCATCTGCTTGCTGAGGAAGCCACGGGTGGAAATCTGTGATAGTGGGGGCGGCACTATGCGGCCACCTCCCCTGTGGCTGCCTCGGAAGAGATCACGGAGGGTTAAAGGTAACTTTGAAAGCTCACACACCCGGGCACTTAAGAACTCCCACAACCCACAACCCTAGTCATTCCCCAGATAGGCAAGGAGAAATAAAAACTTCCTCAGAGAGAAACTATACACAGCAAATGAATATCCAAAAGCATTTGGTTTCAGTAGCCGTAAAGAGTGCAACTTAAAATGAGGTCCCATTTTCTTCATTCATTTACTAGGGTTTTGAGAACATATAAAATTCAGTGTTGGTGCCAATGAGGGAAGGTACTTATTCCCCCATTCACTGCTGAGAGTAGTTTCAACTAAAGCTACTTTTGTAGAAAATAATTTCATAATATTAAACAATACCACTTTCATGGTAGAAATCTTAGAACTATTGTTAGTAAATGCCCTGAGATACTTTATGAACAAAAACGTTGATAGCCAAGAAATATTCAGCGCTTTGGTATAGTTCATTGCATTTTATATGTGCAAAAGCTGGGCTTTTATACATCAAATATTTGCTATAAACTATTACGCATTTTGAAAACATATGGAAATGCCTTTATCATGTATTTAATCAACAAAGAGAAATACAAGTTTGGCATCTGTTAGTTTCAAATAGTAGAAACGGAACTGCAAAGAAATATGCAAAATGTTAACTGTGGTTATTTATCGAGGAGCATGATTCTAGATGATAGTTTTTTTTCGTCTAGTTTCTGCCCTTATGTCTATTGTCACAGTGTTCTGTAGCGGTCAGAATACACACACACACACACATACACACACACACACACAGTTGGCCAGGTGAATGCCCAGAGTGTGTTTCTAAGAATGAAGAATGTGAAAATACTGTTTACTCATTCACTCTTCACATTGACTTAGGGCAGGTCACTTACTTCACGAAAGGATGAATTTTCTCACCTGTAAAATGGGGCAATAGTGCATGAAATGCCCTCGGGTTTGCCATGGCAGTTGTGTGAAAGGATGTGTCATGAAAAAGACTGGTAAAGTCTAAAATATTGAAACCAATCCCGAAGATGAACCGGGGTTTATCGCAGGACGCAGGTCTGGGTGATGGCGACTGGCTGGGAGGGCACAGGGCAGCCATGCAGCATGAAGAAGCCACGTGGCCTCGCGGGGTGGGGGCAGGGGAGGTGGCGGTCGCAGGCGGGGGTCAGCAGAGCTGGGTCCACCCAACGGGCTTGACCGCGGCATCTGGATTGACCGGGGCTGAGCTGCCTTAGGCGTTGCTTCCTTTGCTTTGCATGCGAGTGTCACAAAAGCAGCTGGTTTGGGGAGAATTAGGCACCAAGTGGCTGGTTCACTGGATGGACGTAAGGGTCAGGAGGGGGTGGAGGAAACAGTCAGGATGGGTCAGAGTGTCCGTGGTTCCCTGGGGAGGCGAAGCGTCTACACAAGACTTTGAGGGGAAGAAGGCGGGACTCTCGGGGTTTCTCAAGGAAAGGGCCCTGGGTCTGTGGGCACAGAAGACAGCGGAGATGGGACAAGGGCTGCACCTTCTTGGGAGGGGCTGAGGGGACAGTGGACAGTGGCCAACCTGTCACGCCTGGTGGTAGAGCCATGACACACAGCCTGGGGTTGCCAGGATGTGACGGCCAGCTTCCCTGTTCTCAACCCCTGCTTCCAACTCGGTAGCCGGAAGTGCTCCCCTCACCCGGCACATGGGACCCCCGCTCCTTGCCCGCAGTCCGTCAGCCTCCGATTCCATCCACCCGGCCTTCCCCGGGCTCCCCGAGGCAGCCCCGCGCCTCTGCCCGCCTCTGCGTCTGCCGCAGGCTCGCGGGTGACGGGGCCGCCTCCCCTGCGCTGGGGAACGAAGTAAGTCACCTCCGTTGGCTCTCCTTTGCGTGGTCTTCCTGCGTTGGCACACGCACACCCCCATCAGCCTTCAGCTCGGCCCCCTTCCCGGCGGTACCGGCGAGGGGCAGCTCGGTGCGGTGGGGAGAAGGCGCCCCTGAGGACGACGTCCAGCCCCCAGCGCCTGCTCCAGGGCCAGCTGTCAACCAGCTGTCCCGGCATCTGCCGTGGGACGCGTCTGCCGCCCGGCACTCGGCCCGCGTCCTGGTCTCCAGGGAGAGCCAGCCTGTCACGGTGGGAAGAGAAGGCTCAGCGGATGCGTAACTCCCCGCAAATGTACTTCTCGGCTGGCCGTTTCCAGACCCGGGAAGAGGTGAGGGGAGCGGAAGGAGGTAGAGAGGACGCGGGGAGGAGGGCAGATGGCCTCCCGGAGGCCTGATCCAGTTGAAAGCTTCTCTGATAGGGAAGAGTGTGGCTCTTCGCCTTGGCCAGGGGGTGAGCTTCCGTTTTACGTGCTGGAGCCTGTTCCCCTCCGCCCTGCTGCCCTCCACCCTGCTGCCCTCCGCCCTGCTCCCCTCCGCCCTGCTCCCCTCCGCCCTGCTCCCCTCCGCCCTGCTGCCCTCCGCCCTGCTGCCCTCCACCCTGCTGCCCTCAGCCCTGCTGCCCTCCACCCTGCTGCCACCGCAGGCATCACCGGAGGGCCTTGCCGCGTGCCGGGGGGCCAGCAGCCGGGGCAGGGAGGCAGCGTCAGGGCCCGAAGCGCGTGTCCGCAGGGACGTAGCTCCCTCGCCGCCTGGAGAGGCGGCCCCTTTGCAGTTGGAACAGTGGAAGGCCAGACCCCTGCGCAGACCCATTGGCTTTGCTTTTGCCATCGCTGAGTTGGGGGTGTCACCGTGAGGAGGAACAAAATGAACCGCAAACCGTCCGTTGGGCGCAGGGCACTTCACCCGAGCTCTGAGTTTCCCTCTGAAACAGTCTGGACCTGCCTGGGCTTTGGAGTTGGTGCGACTCTCCCTTTTAGTGCCTTCGAGGCTGCTGGTGACGAACTCGGTCCCCTTTGGCGCCTGGAAGAAACCCTACGGCCCCGACCTCATTCCTGGTCCCGCGTCGCGTGCTTGTCGTGATGGGGGACAAGTCAGCAGCCTGCTTTGAACTTTGCTTGACATCACCTTCCCCACCTGGACAGGTAGGACCAAATGGGGGAGCAGGTGACGTAGCTCCACCGCTATCTCGTGAGTGTCGCGAGGAGGACGGTCAACCAGGGCTGGGGACAGAGTCCCTATTCCCCGGCCCATCTGTCCAGGTCGGGCACCGACCAGCGAAGAACCCCTGACCCGAAGAACACGCCAGAGGCCATCAAGTTGAAGCCAGCAAATCAAGGAAAGCAATCGATCGGTACTTAATCTTGTTTGGGCCAAGAATTAATGGTCGCCTCCGTATCTCTAAATAAGAAACAACATTTCAATGATCTCTCCGACCCACAGTTAATGAAAACAGTATTTTATTTCACCAGCTCCGTTCTCCTGCCGCGTCCCTCGCGCCGGCGGATTTTGATGGAGAGAGAGGCCTAATGGCTTCCGTTCAGGCGGTGGGGTCATTACCACCTGCGGTATTGTTTCCATTACCGGAGGGAAAGTGCTTCTTTATTGTGGCTTTGCTATTTTCCCCCCAGTCACGAAGCCAAGTACCGTTATTTAAGCTAGTGGGTGCGTGCTGGCTTCCAGAGGCAGCCACTGAGAGGGGGCTGATGGTCAATGGGGGAAGAAGGGGCCGCCAGGCTAGGATAAAATTAATTCCGCGCTTCGGCTCTCTCCGGGGTTCCCTTAGGTGTCGTAGCTCGTGGTTAATGAGGGTCCCAAGGGGGCAAGGTCATATGTCGGTGTCACTCAGCCTGTTCAGGGCAGGCTGTTGGGCTAAGCATGTCGTGAACTCTGACCACCGATGGGCCTGGAATAAACCACCTCATGGAAAAACCTGACCCCCCCCCCCCCCCCGCCCCAAAGGAAAAGAAGCTGCTGCTACAATGAGACCAGGCCCTGTCGTCAGAGTCCTTTGAATGGAGTCCATTCAGACAGTGGAGTCATTACCACCTGCGGTATGTTTTCCTATCACTGGAGAGAAAGTGCTTCTTTATTGTGGCTTTCCTACTTCCCCCCACTGATAATGAAGCCTGTGACTGCGGGCTATTGGACACGATTTCAGGCAATGGCACCCGCAGCTTCCCAACCGCTAAGCAAAGGAGCTTTGTTCCTCATCTCCACTCTCCTCCGGTCTTGGGAGAAACGGCCGGCGTTGCTTCGGACGCACTTGGCCCTGCCGTTTTAACATCAGTGACGAGCGGGTCAGGACTTGCTGTTTATGGGTGGGGTGCAGCCTTAGATGTTGTTCGGGTCTAGGGTTGTGACAGACACTGAACTGGAAAGGGCAGTCTTGACAGGCACGGTGGTTCAGCGAGGGGACGCTGTGTCCAGGAGGCTGGGGATTCCGGCTCCATCGTGTCTCTGCCTCGGTGTCCTCACAGGCACGTGGGGCAGTGTCTCCCGAGGGTCAATCAGGTGGCAGAGCTGACGTGCCTCAGGTGTCCGGCCAACTGAGCACGCGAGGAGGCTGCCCGCAGTGCGGAAGGGTCGCGAGCGCTGCGCCCAGCTGATGGGATGGGTGTGCGAATCCCTCAGCCGCAGGAGAACTGACGTCTGTTTCAAAAGTGGTAAATCGCCTGACGGGGAAACACGATCTGTTCCGTTGGCACGGCGTTGAGTGGCCATTTGTGGACCAGTTGCTGTTGCTAGAAGTACATTCTCTCCTCTTCGGCGCTTGTCCTGGACTTTGGAAACTCAAAGTCACCCATCCATCAATACGTGACGGTGAAACCAAGAACAGAGTTTCACTTTAAACCTCCAGACCGCCCCTCCCGGCTGCTAAGACCCCGAGTCTGTTCTTTCAATCCGAGGGTCACCTGTCTAGTTGCCTCAGTTCAGCTTCTCCTTCCCGTCTCTCGTGATCTGACGGAATTACCCAACGCGCCCTTCAAGTTCACGTGCGTTTGGCCTGTGGGATCTCCGAGAACTACCGACTCCCACTCATTGGGCCAGATTGAATTCACAAATAACACTGAGGTCAAGAAGGCCATTTTGTCCAACTGAATTTGGCAAAATTAAGGTGGTCTACTTGACCAATGGCGGTCGGTGTTCTTTCAAAGTTGGTCATGGCGGTGTACCGCCAGGCAGAGGTGTGGCCTGTTTGCCCCTTACGTATTTTTATCCGTATTTTGCTTTTTCTCAATAGTTTGATTTAAAAAAAGTTTTTAATGCATTTCTAGCCAGTTTATTCGAACAAAGCATTGCTTAGCATGGAAACAATCTAACTATCAAGCAATTGGTTAGAAAGACGCAAATGTGTAACAACCGGTGCATTGTTTTGAAAAATAGGCTAAGTTCCAAATACCACACGATAGAGGAAATACATTCAGTCATCAGGAAAATCAGGTGGCAGACCGTCACCCACTAATGTGCCATCATTGGTGCTACTGGAACGGGGTCATGTTGAAAGTTTCTCTGGTTTATAGTCATCATTTCCCCCAAATTAGCCTCTGTTGCTTAAAAAGCCAAAGCCAATACCTAACTCATAACTGGAATCAATTATTCAAGCACTCTATTAGTTTCAAATAACTAGTCCTTTTTAGGATCCTTAGCTTACTTCCTAAGCAATCACCTCAATTACTCAAACTTCTTATGATATAGACAGAATAACTATTTAAAGATGAACTCAGGATACAGAATGATAACGGTAAACGTTCCGAAGACTGTAAACATAGCGTGTGTAGATATTTACAGACAGTAAAACTGCCCCCTGTGGTATTAGCCAAATTACTTCCAACTAAATTGCATCGACCAGACTAATAACATATTAAAGACCAAAAAGATGTGCCCACCCCGGTGATTTCCTTGTTAGAGAACATGCCAGGGATTCTAGGGGGACCCTCGGGCGCCTCTTTGGGGTGTCCTGCAGTCCTTTCTTTGAGCCTCCACTTCTGACTCTCGCCATTGTAGAAACTTTCATCTAAATGTGTCAGTTCCTTTGGAAGCCATCTGAAGACACCAGCGCGGAATAAGCTCCTCCTTGAAAACAAATGCTGACAAACTCGACCAGGAGGTTGTCCAAGTTCTTCTTCCAAGTACTTGGCGCTGACCAGTTCCCAAGGAAATTGCCCAACTTCTCCACCCTCAGGCGCCCGCTGGATCAGTTCAAGAACTCGGCAAGCATTTCACCTCCCCGCGCCCTGTACTTTTCCCAGAGCCAAGATTCCTTTGAGCCACCTTCTTTCAAAGCCGGCGTGGCTCCTGGGACCACACCTGTGGCTTGTCCCTGGCTCCTCCTCCTCCTCGTCTGTACGGTGACTTTCCGAGTTGGGGGTCACCCAGAGCTCCCATCAGGTGCCAGCCAACTCCGCCTGAGCCCTCCAAGGGCTCTGGGAGATGCTGCCTAACGTACCACCTCAGGCAAGACATGTTGAAGTGATTCTCCATGGGGTCTGTAGAAGGATCCACTCCTGATTCCTGGTTTTCACGGTCGCTGCCTCAGCTAGGAGCGACCCCAGAGTTTCACTCCCGCTCTCCCTCCCGGCTTCTGCACCTTGTGTGAAAAACGAAGAGATAGAGGGAACGAGGCATTCTGCAGGGGGGGCGGGGGGGTCCTGTGGCAGGTCGGCTTCAGCAACTTCGGTTGTTGAAATGACAAGGTGCTCCTCCTCCAACACAACCGCAGCCCCTTTGGGGGTGGCTTCCCAGTGCGAACACGCCGAGAAATTAGCGTGTTCCGCTTCCCGATGGAGCAGTTTGCTCCGTGGTCTCCTCCCCGCTCCCCCACCTTTATTTTGCTTTTAATTTTATTAGAACGAGGGAGGGATGACTGAGAGCAGCTGGATCTTGCTCGTGAAGCTAACGCGTCGCCTACGTATTTGTCCCCCCGGACGGGACATTTGGGCGACAGGTGTATGGGGACATTGTGCAGTTAAAAAACCACTTTCCCCGCAAGGCAGGGCGCCCTGGAGGGCCAGCCCCTGCCCCTGCTCACCCCGGGGGCCGGGCACCCCGTGTCCACTGCACCCAGTCAACAGCCCAAGCCTCCTGAGGTGACCCTCCCGTTTTGCTCAGGCCACCTTAGAACTGCGTGCCCAGGTGGAGTGAGTGTCAGGGAGACGCAAGGAGGAGGGAGAGCCCCCCGGCCGCCCGGATACCCCACATTCTTTATAACGTGCCTGCCTGTGAATTAACCCTCCTTCCAGGCCCCAGGGAGTGCCACCCTTCTCCTCACTGCGAATGACTGAGCATCTCCCCCAAAGCCCTGGTCAGTCCTGCGGCGCAAAGTGTGGGTCCCGGACACACCTGGGCCAGGTGAGAGAGCCCTGTGCTGGGGTGCGGATGCCTGGGGCTAGGGAGGTGGCGTCCTGGCCAGGCCCCACCCCGCGGCCCCTGCAGGCTTTAGCTGGGTGCCCTCAGCCCTCAGGGGTTCCCCTTCCCTGCCTTTACACTGGAAGGAGCCCACACGGCAGGATCACGTGTCGGGGGGCTGACCTGTGACTACAGTTACGCGCAGTGAGACAGACAACGGAAGCAAAACCTCACTGCTCTGTGTGGGGGCACGTGGCCGCTATTTCGGGCAGTTTGTGGGGGGCCACAGTTATCCAGGCCCCTGGGAAGAGAGCATGGAAACATCTGGGCGGCGCCACGTGGTTAGTGTCTAGGTCTCTTCCACCTCTTCAGACAAATATTCTACAGAAAGTCCTCGAGAAACAGATCATGTCGATAGCTGCACCCATCATGTGTCCCCACCCTTGGAGCCTGGACACATGTGGACAAAAACATCAACAGCTCCTGCAACTTTCTGCGCAAACGCCAGACTTTGTCACCACCTTAGACACCTCTCTGCCTTGTGCACTGTCCGCTCAGCATGTTCTGCATCTGTCATTCGTGCATCTGACAAACCTCCGGCTCCTCGTCACCCTGGCTTCCCAGGTCAACCTGCTGGGGTGACAAGGCGCCCCCTGTCCCAGCACCCGGTCATGTCCCGCAGGGCTGCACCCCACAGCCTTAGTGCTGGTCTCCTGTCCCAGCAAGCACTGAGTGACGCTGCGGGGAAGACCCACAGACCCGAGTGGACCCCGGGCTGCCAATCCACTGGGCTTTCTCCCTACAGGGCTGGTTCTGCACACAGACCCGTTTTCAAGTGACAAAGACACCCTGAGCAGAGGAACCCAGCCCCCCCGGGACGCCCACGCCGGCGTGAAAGTGCAGGTCTGCGGGGCTGCCTCCTGCTGGAAGCACTTTTATGTCTCCGAGCCAGGGCTCCGGGCCGCTCTGGAGTCGGAGCTGCGGGTGCACCTTTGACAGACAGCCTGTCGCTCCGAAAGGCGGAGCCCGGCAGCCTGTCCCAGCTTCACCATCCGCGTCAGCGGACAGAGTTTCAAGGGACGTCCTCAAATTACGTTCCCGGTGTCAAACTTCAAGCCTCGGGGCCGGGTGCGGCTTACCTTGCCAGGCCAGGTCCCCCGAGGTCTGGACGGTCCCAGCAGCCGCCGTGCACCAGATGGCAGGAGCCGGTTTCTGCTGGAAGCCCGGGCTGTCACAGCGCCCCGCTCCTGGGAGGGGCGCCTCCACCTCCGGAAGCCTTGGAGAGGCCGCCCGAGCAGCCCGTGTGGGAAGTGGCTTCCCTCCCCGCCCGTGACAGCCTGCACTTGCCCTTAGTGGCGGCGGTGCCACGCCAGGGCCTGGCGGGGAGGCCCTGGGCTCCCGGGCAGCGAGGGGGTTCCGTGCAGGGTCTGCTGACCCGCCCGCCACCTCCGTGCTCTCCTGAGGGTGGGCGCACGTGTGAAACCAGAGAGGCCCTGCTTTCTGCCCCTGACAGCTCTCTAGCCAATGGGAGTCAGGTACGTGCCCCAGGTGCGGTCAGGCTCCTGGAGGAGGTGAAATAATAACGGTTATTTATTTATTTTTGAAATCCAGGAAACTACAAGATGAAAAGGAGCCGAACCGAAACATCAGCAGGTGCGCCTGTGCCAGGACTCGTCCGACACCCGTGACGCAAACAGGTCTTCAGAAACGCGGACCTGCGTGTCCTCGAAGAGGGGATTTAGTGAACTCCTGGAAAGAGAGTAGAATTGGCAGGTCCCCGGGGTTGGAAGGGGAAACAGCTGAGAATTGTCCGGGACTGAACGGCGACAGGAATTAGCTCTTACATGGAAGTTATGGAAAGCGTCTTGCAGGACAAAGAAAGACCCGGTATAAAATCCCGCTTCGAATCCGGGCCCTCGCACCTGCTCGCTGGGCGGCCTCCTCAAGTTGCTATTTCTTTCTCTGAGCTCCTAGGTGCCTGTGATAGAAGTGGTGGCAAATGGCCAACGGCAATTTTTCAAAAGGAACGCAAATTCTTCGCCGCTCCTCCTATCAAGAGGGGCCTACGTCCCCTGCTCTTAGACCTGAGCGTGCCATGTGGCAGAGGTGTGACTCCTGGGCCCGGGTCACCAGGTCCCCGAGGACCTGCTTCCCAGATGTCTCTTAGTGGTACGCCACCACCTGGCCCCCCGCTGCTGCGCCCTGGGAAACAAACACCCCACGATGACGGTGTACGGGTGCTCCCAGTCCCAGGCCAGGGGCCCCCCAGCCTTTGAGTCTCCCAGCTGAGGCGCCAAGCGTGCATGAAGGGCGTCCACGGATGTCACATGCCAACTGTTCAAGTCGCCCCTGGCGGAGGACCCAGGCATGGTGACCCTTGGTCTGCGGCTGCGATTCCCAACTCCGAATCACAGGCAGAGCGACCCCATTAGTGTCCCTCTGTCCCAGACGGGGACGCTGAGGCACAGGGAGAGGTCAGGTCTCTGTACCATCCACACGGTCAGCAGGTGGAGAGACCAGGCCACGTGGTCCTGTGGTGACAAGGGAGCCAGGCGGCCGACGGGGAACCGGGAGCTGCTGACCCCAAGCTGTGGGAGAGGACTTTCCAGGAGTGGGTCGGGAGGGCAAGAGAGGCCAGCGAGCGCCCTGAGAAACACCCCCGGGAAAGCGAAGGGCTGAGAAGCTGGAGCTGGAGTGCTTCTGGGGGGACAAGGACCATGTCACGGGGCCAAACGGGGCAGCCTTGGAGAGGAATTTGGAAACTCAGCCGGGCTCCGGGGTGACTTGGAACCTGTTTTCCTATCACAGGCTGATTAGGACCATGTGTTTGTTCCTGCTGCTCTGAATGAAGTTTGAAAACATCGTCCCGCAGGGATCCTTCCCTGGGATGGCCACACCCAGCAATTTCTGGAATCCAGGGCTGTGGCGCTTGACTCCCGTTTCCACTTTCAGCTCGACGGTGGAGTCAGGGCTTATCCTCAGCACCGGTTATGTTCCACGGGTCCTGCGGCATTCGGCCGGTGGGACAGTCCCATGTTATCGAAACTGATCGGTCGCTGGCGTGGTCAGCTTCAATGCATCCATGTGCAGACGCTTCTGCCGAGTCTCATTTGTTCCTCATTGCTACGGAGGACGGGCTTCCTCGAAGCCTTTTCTTTCTTTCCTTTAGTTCATTGTAAAAAAATAAGAAGTATTTTTGACATTTGGTCTGCGTGTCACTGGCAGCAGGTGAGTGCCGGGCCTCTCACTCAGAATTACAGTTATTTGTGCAGCATTTCTAGGACTACTTCCAGAAAACCGGGTTTCTTGTGTTATTCACAACAACATAGACTTGGGAGCAGTTTGAGGAACGTCTTATTCAAGTCTGACTGAGACAGATGCGTGATGGTGGAGTTTCCCATTTCCACCCTCATCATTTCAACCACCTGGACGGGCTTTATGACGTCCTTTCTCTTTCCCTCCAGGTTCTGAAAGCCTGGCCATCAGAGAGAGCAAGTTCTCATCATTCCCTAAGAAAAAGAATGATTTGGGTTGAAGTGGGGTAAAGTCACTCACAAACACGTGACACCTCGTCCCACGCAGAGAACCACAGCAGCAACATATCCCGTCACACACAGTCAGGCTGGGTTGCTTCCTAGGAAAACAGCAAATGCCTGTCCCCCAGGGCTGGAAAGGTCGTGTGTTTGATGTCGCACAGTTGCCTCTCCAGAAAAGCTGGAGGCGAATCCCATAAGTGGGTTGGACGTGAGAGGGGGGCAGCGAGGAGGGGGCAGGGACCCCAGCTCTGCGGACTCACACCGGGCACGGTCCTTGCAAGAAGCCAGACTGGCTTTCCGGGAGCCAAAGGGTGTGATCAGGCCTCTGTCCTGGCCAGTGATTTTGACGTTTTATCATTTTTGACAGCGTGTGTATATGTCACATATGCACACCCAGTTGGTACACACATATGTGTGTACCCAAAGCCCAGGGAGAGCACTGAGTAGTTCCTTCATTTTCTCTCTTCTTTCACATCATTTTCTGATCACAGGAAGCCCCAACACTAACGGTCTGGTTTATTCAAATCCAACAGTGATGTCTGAGCAAGTGTAATAAATTTATTTGCCTACGTGGACATACCTTCTTACCTAAGCAAAACAAGAGACTGGAACGTATTTTATTTGGAGTAAAACGTTGGTCCAGGATATCAATGCCACATTACAAAATTAGTTAGATATTATAAGTGACTTAAACAAAAGGACGCCTACTGTTAATAAAACTGGGAAGGGGGCAGATTCAACGCTGAGTGGGATGTGTACCCTCTTCTGCGACAATTCCCTTCCTCCCCTTCAATAAACAGCTATCAGGTCGTGAGTCATCCTGTGAACATTCCCCAACTGGGCGCATAAATACCGCACACCATCTGCTGACCAAATTTATGAAATCTTTGAAGATGTCATTTCAGGACTAAAATTTTCCCCCCATTTTCCTCCCCCTCCTCTGGAACAACACTCAAAAGGTAACCTGCGTGCACAGACTTGTAGGGTTTTGTAACAGGGATGAGAACCAACGAAACATCTTTGCGATCATTCTTTCTCAACAATCGTAGTCATAACCTCTTCTGATTAAAAACAGTTATGCTTTTCCAAGGAAAACACTCAGTAAGTCATTGGAGCCTCAGTTTAACGCAAATTTTCTCCAGCTGAAAAAACTCCACATAATTCACTTAAATTACCAAGATTTTGTATGTATGTGCATGTACTTTTATGTACAATCTATAACTGTATGTTCCATATATGCTTCCAGAAACCTCACAGATTTTAAGTATTTTAAAATTATTTTGAGAGAGAGGCAGAGAGGGAGAGAAGGATCCATGTCTGGTTGCCTTTCACCTGCCTCCAGCCATGGACCTGGCTGGAGACCTGGCTTGCAACCTGGTTCTGTGCCCTGGCTGGGAATTGAACCAGCGACCTTTGGGTTCGCAGGCCAGGGCCTTATCCACTGCGCCACCAGCCAGGGCCAGTGGGAGACGGCAGGACCGAGCAACAGAGGAACAGGAACGTGCAAACCTGCAACGACCGTGGGAGAGCTGGGGCCTGTCCCCGAACAGGAAACAGTGTTTGGGTGAGTTCAGCTTAGACACTGACCCCCTTCATGATCCACTGGATACCAACCCTGGCCCTGTGCACCCCTTCTTTCAGTATTCAGCCCATGGGGTCGGGCACGTTGACCTGCAGATGGCTGAGGGAGAAATTAATGAGGCCTGTAAGTGGCTTTTAAACTGCGAGGAACAAGAACCCCTTGCAAGAGGTGCATATGCCAAGTCTCCTAATCGATGTACTTAGAGAGCAACAGTGAGGCCACATTACACTATCAAGGGCACGTGGAAACCAGAGTTAGTTCCCCCAATACCGTAAGTCAGAGCCAAGAGATGCTGCTTGCATCTTCCGGGTGTTTCAGATGTGGTTTTTGGGGTATGATGCTCTGAATCGCATCGCGACTGCATTTTGCCCGTCAACACAGACAAAGTCTAAGGATCAGAAAGCCGGACTTTCTAGAAGACTTTTTGGCAGCTGCCCTCTGGACAGCCGAATTTGCCAAAATGTGTGTGATTTAGAAACTGACATATCGGCCAGGTGTGTGACCAGCTTCTTCCCTTTCCAGTTTCACAAGATAAAAGCCGAAGTGGTCAAAGTACTATTTTCGTGATGGTCAGCAGTTCCTGGTTGCAGGCTGATCCCCAGACGCTGTTATTAAACATCTTCAATATAGTCATAATTCTGCACCACCCAGCTTCAGATATGAAAACCTGAGAGAATGTTTCCTTTTGGATCTAACCCCCGCAGAGGGCGCAAAAGGCTGGGAATACAAATTCAGGAGGTCATCGCTTTTTGGTCCGGCCGGTTTCCCCATAAATGGAAGAAATTCCTCTTCCTCCTTCTTTCTGCTTCGCTCTTCTTATCTGGAAGGATGGCTACACTGTAAACACTTGCGTGTGCAAAATGGATTTCTCCCAGCCTTTGGTGCTTCGCTAACACTTTCCTTGTTTTCTCTCTTTTATCGACCGTGTCGGGGTGACCTTGGTTAATGAAATTATAGAGGCTTCAGGCGCACGATTCTATAATACGTTATCTGTATATTGTGTTGTGCGTTCACCACCCCGAGTCTCTTTCCATCACCATCTACCTCCCTGCACCCTCTCCTGCCTCCCTGCCCACCTTTTCTCCATCGGTCACCACGCTGGGGTCTTTCCGAGCAAAAATCTGCAGCTGACCAGCAGTTCCTAGAGCCCAGACTCAACAGCACCGCCTGGTGCCGCCTTCCGGGGAGAGTTCACCGGCCGCCCGGCAAGAGCGGGGACACCGGGCGCCTCTGTGACACGGGACACCTGAGAACCTGTTGACTCAGCAACTGACTCCCAACGTCAGTTACGGAGCAGAACAATCCTTGCCACAGATCCCCGTGGCCTGAGCGCGGCTCTGGAAACCGGCCAGGACCCCTGGCTAGCTTCCAAGGACAGACCCAGAATTCTGGCGGAGAACGAGCCGCGTGTTTTCAGAAGAAACCGGAGCAGGGCCGGGCGGGGGGCTGAGGGCCTGCCGCAGCCAAAGCTGCGCTTCCAGGGCCCAAGACCAGGAGGCCATGAAACGCAGTGCCCTGTACCGTCAGAGTGACACAGGGGGACCCCAAACCTCCTCCGCCGTAAGCGACGGGGGGCGCCTGTCCCCGTCCACAAAACGCCACCGTGAAGTGTAAAAGGGGACCATGGGCCTCCACAAGACGGAACTTGGAAGTAACGACGCGGGCCTGGTGCACAGGTTGTGAGATTTTCCCACGGGACTCCTTACAGAACGATTACCGAGTAACGTGGTTTAGCACACGGTAAGTTGTTTGGCATAATCCACCCCACCACTCGCATTGTCTATTCCCGACACGCCTGCACACTTCGCAAGGCCCATCCGCGGGCAACGTCAACGCACCCCTGTAGTCCTAACTTGCACGTTTCATCTGGCAGCTCTTCCCGCTGCCGGGATTGGCCAGGAAATGGTCCACGATCACTCTGGGGCCTCAGCGGAGCTTTGATTTGGGGCCGGGGTCCTTTCCCTCGGAGTTTCTTCCGCTAGGGCAGCCCGCAAGGTCAGAGCGTTTGTGTGGGCCCAGCGCTGACCTTCTGTCTGCAAGAGGCCTGGCTGCTGGGACGGGTGTGGGACGGGTAGGACAGCGTGGGGGTGAGGCGCAAGGCAGCCACGCGGGGAGCTGCGCTTCCCGGCAGCTTTGAGGAAAACGGGGTCCCTGCGTGGGTCCCTACGTCTCGTGCCCTTCGCACGTGGGTCTCGTGCGAAGGGCAGGAGGCGTGGTGGGAGTAGCAGGCGCAAGGCTGGCGTCCAGCCGGCCCGTCCACCCGGGGCAGAGAGACCCTGCAGGAAACTGCAGTTCACACCAGGGCTGTTGATGGGAAATGCCTGGAGAGATCATGGTGTCCAGCCCCCCGAGAGCACAGATTTAAGCCCTGGCACCCAGGCACCAGGAGTTATCCTGACTTCTGAGGGAAGCCAAAGAGAGATGACTTTCCAGATGCCGAAAGATGACTAAAACACTCAGCTACGGAAACCGATGCCGTCTGAACAGGTCACGAGAAAGTGCGGAGGTCATCTCAGCCACAACTGAAACGCGACCCTTTCACACCAGCGGTGCCAATAATTAACGAGCCATGTAAAACTGCTTTATTGAACAAGCCTGCGGGGAGAGAACACGGGCCAAGGGTATTCTTCCGTTTCTTTTCTTTAAATTTTATTGTTGTTGTATTACATCCATCCCCTTTTTGCTGCCCTCTGTCCCCCTCCCCACCCACCCATTCCCCCCAAAGTCAATCCCACCTGTTGTCCATGTCCATGGTTCCTTTATACTAGGTTCTTGTCTAAGCTGCTCCCCTTCTTTGCCTCTGCCTCCCCCTCCCCCCAACCCTGTTCCCCCTGACCACTGAAGGCTTATTCCTTGTATTCATATACTTGGTTCTGTTTTGCTTGTTGTTAGTTTTGCTCATTATTGTCCCGTAATGGGTGAGATCATATGATATTTGTCCTTCACTGACTGGCTTATTTCATTAACATAATATCGCTTATTTTTTAAATTGTTGATAAATATGTTTATTGCCATCTTACTGTTCATATTTTAAATCTTTTTTGTCCCTTTTCTTCTTAAAGAAGACCCTTTAACATTTCTTATTTCTTTTTGGAGGGATGAACTCCTTTAGCTTTTTCTTGCCTGGAAACCTCCTAATATATCCTTCGTCTCTAAATGATAGTTTTTCCGGGTAGAGTCGTCTTGGTTTGTAGGTCTTTGCTTTTCATCGCCTTGAATATTGCCTGCCGGTCCCTTCCGGCCTCAAATGTTTCTGTTAAGAAATCAGTTAAAAGTCCTTTGTAGGTAACTAATTGCTGTTCTCTTGCTGGTTTTAACATTCCTTGTCTCTAACCTTTGGCGTTTTAATTATGATGCATCTTGGTGTGGTCTTCTTTGAGTTCATCGTGTTTGGGACTCTGAACTTCCTGGACTTGTCTGTTCATTTCCTTCACCAGGTTAGGAAAGTTCTCTTTTATTCTTCCATCCTTAGTTAGCTTCTTAAAAATATTTCATGAATTTTTGGCAACACCGATGAAAATAGCCTAGGCCCAATGCGGTTGTAAATCTAAAGGATAAGACTACGGAATTCTGTAGGATGTAACCTTGAAATGAATATTTTGCTGATGTGAGGTTTATTTTTTAATATCTCTGTATTTTTGTGTTTCATTTTAATTTTCCCGTTTTCCAGCTATCAATAGGGGGAAGCCTGTCTTCCATGTATGTTGGGTGCTGACCAGAAAGCAGTGCGCTAACCATTATCTCTCTATCAGATCTAAAGCTACAATTAATTGCCTCCTGGGGGGAAACTGCTACCTCAACTGATTTCCTACCAACATACAATTGAATTTTGATGACTTACAGCCTATTCAACATTAACTTTTGTGGAAGCAAGCCGTTGCCTGCTGGTTTAGAGAGGAGGGTGAGGTGTCATTTCCTAAGGTTTTCCTCCGCATTTCTCAGCTGTAAACCTCCATGAGCCGCCGGAGGGGTTGGAGGACAAAGGGTGAGGCCTGGCTGTCCTGCTCCCGACAAAACAAACTTCGTCCCTCCTCCGACACCACCGTGCCAGTTGGTCTCCGATTTCCTGTGACAGTCACTTTTAACGAGCATGCACGATGGACAGTGATTGGGTCTAAAGGTCTCGTCCCACCGGCCACATTCAGTTGATTCCGCCCCAAATCCTGCCGCACCAAGAGTGGCCTGGGCTGTTGGGCAAGGACAGACAGAGCCCTGCTCTCATGGAGTTTACCGTCCAGTGGGGAAAAGAGACGTGGATCAAGTCGCTGGCCGTGCAAGCGTCACACAACGTGACAAGTTCTAGGAGAGCGGACATGGGCTGCACGAGACCCTCCCTGGAAGATCCGATCTCCTTCTGGGGGCCTGCAAAGAAGAGACGGCGCTGGGATTCGGGGACCAGGGTCCCGACCCCGAAGGTCACGCAGAAAGCAGAAATCAATGTCTAGGCAAGTGAAGTCTGACTTTCTCCACCTCTGCTCTCAGGAAGCTGACTTGTAGGATCTGGGGGATAGAAACAAAAGACTCAGAAGAGTCATGACGGAAGTTGGAACTCTTGCCAACAGTTAGGGCCTTGGTGATTCTTGACCCAAATGCGCCTGCCTTGGTGACAACAGAACATTAGGTCTGTGGCGCAAAGGTCCCGCTCAGCGGTCACATTCTGGGTTTGCTCCAGACGAGTCCAGCTTGCCTGGTTTATTGTAGGGCAGTGTCTGTTCCAGGCCACGGACACCCACCTGCCACGGGCAGCCCACGCACGCCGGCTCCGCTGGGACAGGGCTGGGTCCCATGCAACTCGCTGTGTAATCGCCACTGTTCTCCGTGACCTTTTCCAGCACCTTCCGCCCAAAGTGACCTGACGGTACTTTGGCACCATGGAGTCACACCTTGCTTTTCTCTGCCCCTGGTTGCCCGGTTGCCTCCTCATGAGTATCTGTTCAGGTTGCGTTGGCTGCAGGACACGCTGTGTGGACGGTTGAGTCCGCCCAGGGCGGAGAGAAGCAAATGCGAGGTTAGCACCTGGGTTCACAGGGAACTGACGTGGCCCCGGGCGCTCTCCTTCCTCCTGTGCCCAGCGCCAGGCCGCAGTGGCCCGGTGGCCGCCCCTTTCAGAGGGGCCCCTGTCAGGGACCAGCAGGGCCAACTTCATCAGCCAGAAATAACAAAAGGCTGCGAGCTGCTGACACCGGCGACTGGGACTTGGCGTGTCGCTAGATGGCAGTGTTTCTGAGGTTCATTCCGGAGAGGCCGCCGTGGGTGTCAGAACTGCTGTTTTGTTGAAAAGTCAGAGGAATCGATACTCGCCATGGTTATCAAGGTCTTGTTATGGACCCAGCAGGGCGGTGAATGTTAGGTTCACGTCGGCGTGGTAAGGTGGCCCAAATGACCATCATTTTTCACAGAGGCGAGAGGAGAGGGAAGACGGTTCAGCAGTGACGAGAGGAATCGGGGACCTGGCTCAGCATATGAAGCAGTTTTGCTCCCAACTGCCCCGCCGGGCGTTAGCGCCGTCCTCAAATTGAGGACGAGGAAGTTGCGGGGAAAAGGTGCCCGGTTTTCCAGGAAGAACCTGCCGTTCCCTCTGGATACTGGTTTAAAATTGCAGGGACACCATCACCCGGCTTACGCTTTCCTCTCCTGCCCAGATGGACCCGGCATGTCATGTTGTTAGCAGACCGCCAGCGTGTCTAAGCTCACCCAGGTTGCCCGATCAGTGAGGTGGTCAAGCCGCCTTCCCCCAGCACCCCACCTCTGCCCGTGAGGCGTGAATCACGTGCGTGTTGAGCCCTGTGGGGTCATGCGTAGGTCCCCTCAGTCACGCTGGGCACTGAGGCTGCAGGCCATCACTTCTAATATGAATAACCACGAGAAATCCGTGAGAAAAGCGTTTCGCTGTGTTTGTCGGAATAGCTTCGTGCGGGCAGACACAGGTTTTTCATGGGTCACAGAGCAGGAGGGACAGAACGTTTTCTGTCTTTATCCGAAGGCCATGACAGGTACAATGTTGGGAGAAAGCCAGAAAACGTGCTGTTTTCCTGTTAAATAGCTCACCTGCGTCAGACAGAGAGCGACAAATACCGTATGATTTCACTGACATGCGGAGTCTAAGGAACAAAATAAACATACCAGCAAAGCAGAGGCAGACTTGTGGGCACAGAGAACAGGCTGAGGGCTGCCGAAGGGGAGGGGTTTGGGGGACAGGGTGGAAAAGGTGAAGGGGTTAAGAAGGCCCATTGGCTTTTACAGAACAGTCACAGGGACATCAGGTCCAGGGCAGGGGACAGGCAGCAGTGTTGTCACAACGGCCCATGGTGCCCGGTGGGGGCGGGAAATCTCCGGGGAGACACTTTGTCGAGCAGATGATTGTCTGGCCACTGTGCTGTTCACCCGACACGAATGCAGAATAGCATTGAGTGTCAACGGTAATACACAAATAACAACAATCAAGGATTTCATCTGTGGAATTTGGCTTCTGAGTCTCTTCAATAATAATTTGACATGTGGGCCTGCGGTGAAAATCTGGGCAAGGCCCTCTCGCCATCTTCACGGCCCCTCATGGCACAGTTCTGGCCTCACCTGCTGCCCCCTTAACCTGCCCCGCCCCCAGCTGACGTCCCCCAATGCACACAGCCTCTGTATCCCCCCCAAGCATGACTTCCCGGGTGCCAGGGTGTCCCTGTTTGCACCTGGGAGGTGCCGCTGAGCAGCCCCCCATCCAGACTCCCTGGTGCCCCAAATTCTCCAAGGGGGTCTTTCCCCGACATTTAGAGCACAGACCCCCAGGGCCAGCTCCCAGCCCGACTCCACTTCCCCTGATGTCTTAGCCATGTTACCCTGGAAGGAAATAGGGGAGAAGCCTCACCAAGGGATCTTTCTCCACTTTTGTTAAAATCGTCACTCCTCTTAGCTCACCCCTGCCCGCCTGGCTCTGACTGACCGGGTGGCAGGTGCTCATGTGTGGACTGTCACGCAGCACCTCTGCAGGCAGGTAGACCCGGCAGTGCTGGGACAGCGGGTGGACTTCATGGCTCCATCGGTCCTCCTCCTTTGGGACAGCTGCCCTTTTCCCGTTATTTCCTGCCCCCTTCCCCTCCCAAGCCTGCTGTGCTTTGGGACGTTTGATGTGCCCACCAAGCCTGTGCTGTCCTTAAGTTCTGCACTGGAAACCGTTTGCATCTCGTGCCTTAAGGAACACCTGGCACCCCCTGGCCGACGCAGGACTCTCGGCTGGTTCTTCCAGCCCGCGTGGCTTTGGGCTGAGACCTGATCCCAGCCACCATTTCCTGGCCTGAGCTAGTTTTAGCCTGCGGGTCCTACATCCTCCTGCAAACGCTACGGCTCCCGAAAGCCTCCGTCCCCTGGTTGCTGTCAGCCCTGGGCACCTACGTGCAGCGGCTGCTCTCGGCTTCCCTGGCCCCGAAAACGGCACTGGACGCAGTTGACCACAACCCCTCCGCTTCCCATGTTTTGACAGCACTTACTGGCCACTGTCCCACCCGTCTTCCCGCCGCGTGTGACCCCTGAGTCTCAGACCTCGCTTGCCTGGCTCACCCCCCTTGTGTCTCAGGCGGTGAACACAAGTCTGCAGCGTGTGCTTGTTGGTGACGTTAGTCCCTCCTCCCGACCGCCACCCAGAACTGTTCTCTCACCCACCAGCGACAAAGGTAGCGGCTGACGGCACATCCCCCGGGCCGCCTGCTGCTACGGGAGGGTCTTTCTTCCCTGGACGCTCCTCTCCCAGCAGGTCCTGCGAATGATGCCAAGTGTCCCCTCGCAGCCCGGCTTGTGAAGAGTGTGTTTGTCTCTCTCGTGATGTCCCTGGGCCCACCAGCCACCACGTCCACCCGGGCAGCTCTCGCCTTTGCCCGAGTGTCCTTGGATGAAAAGTCTAGCGTTTGCTAGTGGTCTTTGGAGCTGTTTTATGGGATCCAGTGATGACGCTTTTTAACTTTTAGCAACTACGGGAATACAGTGAGACAAAATGCCGTTTATTTTCATTTCCCCGCTCTCGGGCGCTTGCTGTCCTGAGGACTCTCGTGAACTTCCCTCCGCGTTGAGTCAGGGACAGTCCTGCCGCTGACGCAGGCAGTTGCATTGATGAGTTCCGACAGGCTCCCAGCGGCGATGAACAGTGTTGGCAGATTAAAACGTAAATTTGATGGAAGAAAACAAACCACCACAATTTATGCTTCTGTATAGCCTGTGCTTAAATGCTACTTGTTTCAGAGCTAATGCTACTGACACGTTCCATGACAGCTTTTGGAAGTTTCCTTCGACATCGCTTAATCTATTTTAAATAACTCCCCCGTTTAGGTTCATGCACAGTGATGTGCGTTTTGCATTCATCCCCGGTGCAAATTTGGAAGTCCAGTCGACGACAGGATTTATTTTATATGGAGCTAATAGGGCTTCAAAGTTAAACCTATTTTTATATCACCAAGGAAAGTCTCAGTATAATTGCTATTGTCTCTTTTTAAAAAAACTGTGGTTAAAAGCACACATAGCATAAAACCGCCTTTAGTGCTAATTACACTCACAGTCAGGCAACAGAACTGGAGAAATTTTTCATCTTACAAAACTGAATTAGCGATTGGACAGCGACTCCCCACACCCCTCCCCCAACCCGAGCACCTTCAATCTATTTTTCTGTTCCCGAGAGTTTTTAGACACCTCCTCCAAGTGCAATTTCAGTGTTTGTCTTTTTGTGATTGACACTTAGCTTAACAATAGCCTCAAGACTTAGGAGACAGGATTTGAGCCTGAGATTGTAAAAGGCTGAATAATTCATCTTCTTTTATTTATATATAAACGTATACTTAATAGTCACATACGAATATTTTTCTTTACCTATTGGCGGATACTTGCCTATTGTCTGTTATGGGTATTGCTGAAATAAACACGGGTGTGCAAACCTCTCTTCAAGATGCGGTCTTCAGTCCCTTCGGGTATATATCAAGAAGTGGGTTTTGGTTTATTCAACTTGGAATTTTTTGAGGAACCTCCGTATCTTTTCCCATACCGGTTATATACCATTAAATATTTCCACCCAGCTACTGCCCTTTTTAGGACCGATTATATCAATGAAGTATTGACTGATGCCCATGGTTATGCAGTAATGAAATACCAACAATAGATATCAGACTGTAACATAACTGGGCTTTGCAAATTTTGCCCGGGTTGAGGCAGTAAACTCAGAACAGTGGCATCTTGCTGCAGCCATTGTGCTGGCTCGTGGGCCGGCGCGCCCGTGGACCGATCTAAATGGAATCTCCGCAGTTAGGAGGCGACAGGCGACGGGAAAGAAAGGGACGTGCCATTTCCACGTGGTCCCCTCAGGGGAGGAAACGGGCCGTGAGCTTGTAGGGTGGAGGCTGAGTGGCCAGTGGCCGGTGCCCGGGGGCCCTGATGTGACGTCTGTCCCGCCGGGTGGGGGTGGGGGGCGAGTCCCGTTTGGGGGCTTGACTTCTTGGCCTCCTTTCTGAGCCCCTGTTCCCAGTCACCGCAGCCTGTCCTGCTCCACCCGTGTGTGTGTACATGTATGTATGTGTGTGTATGTGTATGTGTGTGTGCACACGGGACCCCGCCATCGCTTTCCAGAACAGTGCAAACGGCTCCGGGAACAGGGACGCGCAGCCAACGCGGCTGCGCGGCTCAGCATCAGGTTCCGGGGTCGATCCCTCCGCCGATCAACGCCCCGCGCCGCCCCCCAACATCGGTCCCCAGAGGGGCCGCGCTCGGACCGCCCGTCCGGCCCCCGGCAGCGCCCCCGCGGGCTCTTGAGCGCAGAACGGCCCGCGGCCCCAAACTCTCTCTCCTGCCGATCCCGGCCTCTGCGCCGCCTCCGTTGTGTGGGCACCGGCCGCTGCGGCCCGCGGGCTCCGTCTCCCCAGAACCAACCCCTCCCCGCCCGGAAACTCACAGGTCGGGTCCCCGCGGTGGCCCGGAAGGCGGCGCCTGGAGCAAAGGGGCGGGGCCGGGGCGACACCGCGCGCGCCGCCAGTTCTGGCTGCCCCGGGCTTCCGTAGCGCCCCGCCCCCGGCGCTGGCGCGCCCGCGGCGGCGGTGACGTCACGGCCGGCGGTCTCGCGGGAAGAGGGGTCGGGAGCGCGGTGCGGGGCGGGCGCGCGCGGGACTTTCAAGCGGGGCTGGGGCGCTGCGGCCGCTATGAGCCTCTGGGCGGACAAGTACCGGCCGTGCGCGCTGTCGCGGCTGGACTTCCACCGGGAGCAGGCGGCGCAGCTGCGCAACCTGGTGCGCGGGGCGCGCGGCGGATCGGGGGGCGCGGGGCCCGGGGGCGCGCGAGGGATCGAGGACCGTGGGGTGCGGCGGATCGGAGGGCGCGCGGGGGTTGGGGGATCGGGGGCGCCCTGGGGATCGGGGACCATGGGACCCCCGGGAGACCCTGGGGCGCGGGGGATCGGCGACGAGGGGCGTGCACTGGGGGGTGGGGTGAGTGGAAGGGAGAGGGCACCCCAGGCACCAGGCCCCCGCGTCTGGACGGCACCCCGCTTGTCTGGGACCTGCCCCTGGCCGATGTCTGGGCTCCTGCTTTCCAGGGTGTGGCCTCGCATCAGTGCACTGTGTTCTGTGTGTAACATGGAAAGTCAAGGCCAAGGAGTATTCAGCATTCCAGAATCCATCTTTAAAGATCGCTCTGCCCCCACTCCTACACACACGGGTGCATATTTGAAGTTTTGTAGGTAGAGATGCAAAATGTTGATACTTAGAAAGTGTCAGTGGGAGACAAACACCATATGGTCTCACCCATTACAGGACAATAATGAACAAAACACACAAGCAAAACAGAACCAGACACATGAATACAATGAATAGCACTTCAGTGGGCAGAGGGGAGGGGGGAGTAGGAGGCAAAGAAGGGGAGCAGTTTGGTCAAGGAACTATCATGGAAGAACCGTGGACATGGACAAGTGGGATGGGATTGACTTTGGGGGGAGTCGGTGGGTGGGGAAGGGGACAGAGGGGAGTCAAAAGGAGATGGACGTAATACAACAATAAAATCAAGTTAAAAAAATAATTTTTTAAAAAGTGTAATTCTACCTAGAATCTGGTTGTGTAATTAGGGGAAATGCCTCACTTTTCTTCCAGGTGCAATGTGGTGACTTTCCCCATCTGTTAGTGTACGGACCGTCGGGTTCCGGTAAAAAGACAAGAATTATGTGTATTCTGCGTGAACTGTATGGCGTCGGAGTGGAAAAGTTGAGAATCGAACACCAGACCATCACAGTAAGCATTTCACTGGGAGGCCCTCCAAACACTGGGTTGGCCAAAAGTTCGTTTTAATTTTAAGATCCAATAAACACATTTTAAATTTTCACCCCTAACTTTATTGAACAGCATATTTGCCATTTTGGTTCCATCACCTTCTGCCATCTTTCAGCCAACTTCATAGCCCCATCTTTCCAAAACTCTTTGAGCAAGAAACCGTTCCAGGTATCTTTTGCAGTCTTCCAGGGAATTGAAATGTCTTCCATTAAGAGAGTTTTATAAAGACTGAAATAAATGGAAATCCGAAGGTGTCTGAGGAGTTGAGCAGATGAGTCAGAACTTCCAGCCAGGTGGTGATCCAAGAAACACGTGGCCGTCCATGGTCCTGATGGAAGATTACAGTTTCTCTTGACTAATTACGGGCTTTTTTTCTCCAGTGCTGCTTTTGGTTGGTCTAACTGGGAGCCGTATTTGTGGGAATTAATCATTTGGTTTTCCCAACGGAGTTCATACTACAGGACTCCCTTCCTGTCCCTCCACATAGGCAGTGTCACCTTCTTGTGATGGAGACCGGCCTTTGGTGTGCTGGTGGTTCATTTTGTTGCCCCATGATCTCTTCTGTTCCGCATAACATTCCACTTTTCATCGCGTGTCACAATTGGTTTTGAAAATAGAACATTTTTGTTACCTGTAAGTAGGGATGTGCATGTGGAAATACGGTCAAGCCCCTGACCCCCAACTCATGTGGAACCCAAGCATCGACGTGATTCGAGTAGCCAGGCTGCTGCGAGTGACTTTGGAGTGTGTCGGCTCCCGCCCGCACGGCGAAACGTTGGTTGTTTTCCGTTAATGTCTCGGTTGGATCGCTGTCAACTTCAGCTGGTCTGACTGTGCGCATCATCCAACAAGAAATCCCCAGCATGACCCTTTGCAAACCACTTTTGACACATCCCGATCAGTCACAGCACCTTCTCCGTGCATTGCCCAAATCTACTGCGTTTAAGTTGTGTGTTTACCTTTCTTGAAATGATAAAGCATAACATGCCGACATGTTGCTTATTCCATCTTTCATATTAAAGTGGCTACGCAAAAGTTTTTGTTTTTAAACGCACGCTGATATGACAGCTGTCACAACACGATGCCACAAAATTGTTTGGAATGAAGTTAAAGGCAACTAAGGACTACGAGAGCCATGTTATGGGGAAAAAGGGACAAACTTTCTGGCCGACCCAACATGTACTATGGTACATCCATGCACTCAGCAACATGTTACATAAAATGAAGGCAGGGTGTCTGCTGGCCACTGGAAGTGGTTTGGGGCTGTGTGGAGGCTGCGGGGAAAGGGCACCTCAGTGAAAACGGGGGGTGACGCAGCTCGTGTAAAAAGCGGGTCAGTGAAAAGTGGTAACAGTAGGTCAGTAAAGTCAAGATGAACGCTGGCCCCTGAAGTCGTCCCGCAGTAAGCTTATTAAGTGGTTTATTTAATGAAAACCAGTGAAACAAAGAAAAGGGGAGAACGAGCCAAAATCAGACATTGAAAACGTTATTTTCTTCGTTGACAGACCCCATCTAAAAAGAAAATTGAAATCAGCACCATTGCAAGCAACTACCACCTTGAAGTGAACCCCAGGTAAGCTGCTCCCACAGAAAGAAGCGTTTTTTTTAGAACAGTGGTGTTCAGGCTTAATCATTTCAATTTTAAGGGCACCACTTGTTTCTGATGAAAAATTGCATGAAAACGTGGTGCCTGAAACATGGCCTGCGAAGTAGCCTAGACCTGCCCCGCTGGGCACGGATTGCGTTACCCAGTTTTGTAAAAAGATTATCTCGACTCCTTCAGAACTGGGAGCAAAGTGTCTGAAGAGTGTGCTGTCCGGAGGGAACATTCCACACACTGCACTTGGGGTGCCACGTCCGTGCTGGGCCTTCATTTTGGTCCTTGACTGGGGGGCTGTTCCTGGTCCCCTAGTGACGTCTGTGCTCCTGTCGGGGGGCAGCGGGACTTTTGTATCTTGGGTAATTACAGATACTAAGAAATTAATTATAACTAGTTAGTAACTGTAGTGGGCACAGAAGAATAGACAAGCTCTTAATTACTAGTTATTGATTTTTTTAAGTAACAGTAAACAACGTGTTTAATGGTTTCAGTTAGGTTAATTAAGTTGTAACTGAGTATTGGGATATTATTAGTTTTTTTAATTAGTATTTAATATATTTAAATATCTCAGCGTTCATGTTTTGTAAATGTAATTCGCTGTTATTAATTTTGGTTAAAATTGTAACTACTTAAGATCTTTGGCAATTTTCTTACAAGAACATGAAGAATAGGGGCCAGATCCTTTCAAGTTTTATGTGCGCCTCTACCTACGGACGTATAAAATGTATGTTTTTCACCGTTGCCCCTGTTTTCACAGCGATGCGGGGAACAGTGACCGGGTGGTCATCCAGGAGATGCTGAAGACAGTGGCCCAGTCGCAGCCACTGGACACTAACGCCCAGAGAGACTTCAAAGGTGCGTGACACGCGCGACTCCCGGCAGCCCCTCCAGCGGGGGGACACGCGTGGCAGGGATGAGAGTGAAAGTCGTGGACTGCGCCCGGTTAGCAAATATTTTTAACCTTTGCCAAGCCAGGCATGACGCTGCTTCTTGGGGTGGGGAGTCCAAAAGTAAGAAAATCGTGATTCTGAACTCATAGGATTGAATTTTGTTGGAAAGAGGACTGTTTGTGCTGCCCATTGGCTATTTTAGAACTAGCCAAATGTTGAAAAGTGTTTAACGTGAGATGAAATGATTTAGAAATAGCTGTTCTTAGGACCAGGGTTATTTGTTCATCCTCAGATATTTAAATAAAAGAAAAACTAAAAGCAGCCATAACCCCATCCCTGAGAGAGTTGCTGCAGCACGTGTGTCACCGCCTGTCAGTGTCATTTATGTGCCTTCATGTGGGCGTGTTCCCCTCACTATGCCAACGCGTGGTGCTGTTGGTATGTTTTGCAAAATTCCCCGTCTGAAGTAGGAGTCAGTTTGCGCTGCCGCCAGTGGTAATGCGAGTGCCCTTTTGCTCCTCTTCACTTCATTTAGCCTATGCTTTGGTTTATGGAATTTTCAAAATAAATTATTTTCGTTTTAGATATAAGTTTTCTAAGCCTTTGCCAAAAGGAAGCGTGGTACGTAAGGGTCACTATTTAGGATGTCACACTGACTAACGAGGAGGAGGAAGGAGGTAGGTATCAAGTTAAAGCTTGTCCTGTTTCTCCTGGTCTCAGTGGTTTTATTGACAGAGGTTGACAAACTCACCAAAGACGCTCAGCACGCCCTGAGGAGAACCATGGAAAAGTACATGTCCGCCTGCAGGCTGATCTTGTGTTGCAATTCCACGTCGAAAGTGATTCCGCCTATCCGCAGCAGGTGCCTGGCGGTTCGCGTGCCTGCGCCCAGCATAGAGGATGTAAGTGAGGTGGCGGGTTTGTTTTTGTGAAGACACAGCGAAGCGTGTCGCAGGACTCGGACCCAGGAACACCTGTGTCCCGGGTGCTGCTCTTAGTAGATGCACAAATCAGTATGTCCCAGGCCTGTCCAGTAGGTACCCAGCCATGTGCTGTTAAAAATAGAGGCAGTTATTGAAGAAGATACCAGACACATTGCACACAGGACAATGGCATCTCAGTCCCCTTAAAGGTAGGCTTGCTGTGATCTCATGGTGCTCCCAGTCACCATCAGCCGCCCCGTCGTATTACCCTAAATCTCATGGACAGTCTGAAATCTTCCCTGTTACAGATGATTTTAGTTCGGGGGAAGGTCAGAGTCGCAGGACGCCACATCTGGGCTGTAGTGGGGCTGAGCAACCTGGGTGATTGGATGTTTCACCAAAAAAACTCTGCCTGAGGCATGATGCGTGAGTAGATGTGTCATCAGGATGAAGCTGCCAGTCACCAGCTGCCCACAGCTGTGGCTCCTGAACCATCCTTATGGTTCCCACAGAGGGATGTCCCGGCTTCAGGCAGATCCGTGGCTTTAGTCGCTCAGTCATGAATGCAACACCCACACAGTACACACGCTCACTTGATAGCATCCACCCCTCCACTGACTGGTGCAGTGAAGTCGTCATTGTTCACATGCGCATTCCAGTCCCCTCTCCTTGGCTGCCGGGCTGCATGGATGTCATGGAGACCGTTCTTGCTATGTTAACAGTGGCTGGACTTTTTCTGCACAGACCTTACCTAGTAGTAAACACCAGATACCAACATATAAAAAGTGTTCTTTGCATTGAATTACGTTTCACCCCACACAAGGGCTAAACTAGGGAGAGGTGAGTTACTGGCGTCTTGCACCACAGCCTGACCTCCTGGCTCGGGAGGGGACTGGGTGAGGAAGGGACGAGGCGTGGGAGTGCGCGTGGCCCAGTGCGAGAGCATGTGAGGTCCGGGGGCAGAAGTGGGCCCGCAGCTGTTCGTAGGGAGAAGGACACGCAGGTTCTGGGGCCCCGGCGGCTTTACTGACTCCGAACGTCGCTCTGCTGCAAGGCCGGCCAGACGGGCTTCCTGCGAAGGCGCTGCAGGTCCGGGTGGGGCTGCAAACAGGCTGCCAGGACAGATGGCCGCGCCGCCGTCCGACGGGTGGCTCACGTGTTCTCACCTTTCCGTAGATCTGCGACGTGTTGTCCGCCGTGTGCAAGAAGGAAGGGCTGAGCCTCCCGCCGCAGCTGGCCCGCCGGCTGGCCGAGAAGTCCTGCCGGAACCTCCGGAAAGCGCTGCTCATGTGCGAGGCCTGTCGCGTGCAGCAGTGAGTGCGGGACCGTGGGGGGCAGCCCCGGGGGACGGGACGCAGCCGCCTCCTGATGACGGCGCCCTTCTGTCCCGCAGGTACCCTTTTGCGGCAGACCAGGACATCCCCGAGATGGACTGGGAGGTGTACCTGCGGGAGACAGCCAACGCCATCGTCAGCCAGCAGAGCCCCCAGAGGTGCGCGGGGCTGGAAGGCGGTCCCCGCGGGTCCCAGTGCCAGGGCGGGGGCCGCGCCGCAGCGCGGGGATGAGTCTTCCGTGCGATGCTGAACTTGTCAAGAGGAGGCAGGACGTCACTGTAGGAGTTGAATGGTTTAGTGCAGCTGCGTGTGGTATCGTGGCTTTTCTTCAGCTGTTGACACGTAAACATGGAACTTACACGTGAACTAACTAGTTTTCCGTGTAGGGTTTCCGGTGACGTAGAACTTACACCCGGCACAGCGTGTCTAGTTTTCAGGATTGAAAGAACAGTATGTAACTAATCGGCACCTGTTCCAGAAAGACATGGGCGGGAGCCCCGCTCCGGTTCCTCTCCTGCGGCTGGCGGCCTGGCCGGCGGCTCCGCGGTCTCGGGGTCTCTGCTCAGCGTGGCCGCCAGGAGACCTCGGTGCCAGTGCTCTGATTGCTGAGCACGTGGCCGCAGAGAGGCACCCCCTCTCGAGTGCAGACAGGGCCGGGCGGAGCGGGGTGGTGAGGATGTGCCGCGGGCGGGGGGCGAACGGTAACGGGAAATACAGTCAAGGAAGGAGCGGCAGTCCTAAAGCCCACTCACCGCCCTGCCTACCGGCCCCGTCTCAGCTCAGCTGTGCTTCCCGGCCACGTTTCTCTGACTTTGCACCCCGGGTCGTAGCCTTAGAGTAGGGTCATCCTTGCAGTCCGTTGTCCCTGGGTGGTGGCCAGCGATTCTGAGTCTTGACGACTGTGTTCCAGATGGAACATCAGGGTTGCCTCCCTTGAGAAGATTTCTGAAAGTTGTGATCTCAAAAAGTGAACTGAAATGAGGAAGAGCGCCCGTGTATGATAAGCTATTTAAGAAACTGCCTTGGATTGGATTGTTTGTTTAATTTATTGGGGTGGCCACGAAGTTCGTTTGTTTTTTCTGTACGATGGCTCTGGTGGCACTTAGTGTCTGACTTCACTCAACACAATAATGTTAGGTTGTATGGGACAGCTGCCATATCCGTGCATTTAAAAAATCCTCAGAATCAGATGAAAGAAAATAAGTGCACATTTTCATCACCTGACTTGTTATTTCAAGAAGGGTAAAAATACGCCTGAAACAAAAGACACGCAGTGTGTGGAGAAGGAGCTGTGACCGAACGTGCCGCAAGTGGTTTGCGCAGTTTTGTGCTGGACGTTTCTCGGTGACGGTGCTGCACGGTTGGGTGGCCCAGCTGAGGTCGACGGCAGCCCCGCCGAGACACTGACCGAGACCAGTCAACCTTCCACCACGGGGGAGGTGGCCCACGTGCTCCAACTACCCAGATCAGTCAAGTTATTAGTGAAAGTGAACACCGTGTCTTTTATGGAAAAAACGAAGCGGACTTTTTGGCCAACCCAATATAAAGTAGAACAGCACAGTGGGTACTTGGGAAAATGACCTGTTGGGTTTGTCGGAAAACATTAACGCCTTATGCTTTACGTAGGCTCCTTGAAGTTCGCGCAAGACTCTATGAGCTCCTGACTCACTGTATCCCTCCCGAGATAATCATGAAGGTAACGGGTTGCTCCCCTCCAGCCCTCTGTAGCTGTGAACTTGGGGCGGGTGGTCCCGGCTTCCTGGTCTGGGGTCACCCTGGCCCCTCGTGGCCGGTGCCTGACGCAGCCCCGGTGCTTTGAGCTGTCCCGGGCCCCAGGCCCCGCTGGGGTCGTGGTGAAGAAGATAGGTGGCCCTTCCAAGAAGGGGCGTTTTCGTGGGAGCCGTGCACGTGGCTGCCAGGCTCGGTGTGTGCAGGGAGCGGAGGCCGGGTCTGGGCTTGGCGTGTTGGGGGGCGCAGCTCCCTGGAGAGCCAGGTGGACCAGCTGCTAGGGAGAGGGAGGCCTTTTGTTTGCTTGTATTTACGTGAAAATCCTAGTGCTGCCACTGCACAAAAAAGTGCAGGTCTGCCTTTTCGTTTGCGTGAGGAGAACCAGTTTTAACAGGTGTGCATTCTCTTCCTGTACAAAGAAGTAAGCCTGGTGCGCACATGTGTGTGCATGTGTGCACACATGCGTGTGTACATGTGTGTGCGCGTGTGTTTGCACAAAACCTCAAAGTCCCCATTCAACATGGCAGCGCATGTTGCTTCGTAATGACACATGGACTTTCCTCTCTAGTGAGTGAATGGGGTTCCGTTGTATAACCAGATCATAGTTCTTTTTAAATTAGATCTCAGTAGATAGTATTTTATGTCGTCTGTGGATTATTAATAACTTTATAATTAATAACGTAGTGAGCATCCTTGTACTTATTATCTTGGCACCCTTGTACATTTGAAAATCTGGAATTTGGAACATGCTAGATATTGATCACGTTTGTACGCAGTCCTCTGCTTTTTGGATGAGGACTGTCAGTCCATACAAAAGAATTAAGGATTTCACGAATAAGAAACGGACATTGAACGTGGGATTTGCTTCTGTTCTGAAGGCGAGAAGTAAGAGCTTGTTGGGCCGGTCTTCCCGGGGTCACTTTGTCACAGTCCCTTCCCGCCCCCAGGGCCTCCTGTCGGAGCTTCTGCGCAACTGTGACGGGCAGCTGCAGGGACACGTGGCCCAGGTGGCCGCCTTCTACGAGCACCGCCTGCAGCTGGGGAGCAAGGCCATCTACCACCTGGAAGCCTTCGTGGCCAAGTTCATGGCCCTTTACAAGAAGTTCCTGGAGGACGGGCTGGAAGGCATGATGTTCTGACACTCCCCAGTGGTCCTCCCGGTGTCCCAGATCCTCCCGACGCAGCTCCTGCTGGGGGAGCTGCAGCTGCTGAAATAAACCGAGTGAGGTCACCGTGTCCTGTGTCTTCTGTGACAGCCCCTGTGACCTGACAACCGCCTCTCAGAGTTGAGTGATGGCTCCTCTGCGATAGTGTGTTTACAGGGCCCGACTAGAAACTTTGGGCCCCAGGGTGCAGTATCTCGGCCGGCTGCCCGCTGAGGGTTAGTCACGCTCACCCTGAATGTGTGAGACACTTTGATGAGTCACGGCAGGGCACTGTGCCTTGTTTAGGGTCCCCACAGCCAGAGGTGGCAAACTTGAAACCGGAACCAAAGTCCTCTGAGCCTTGCTCCTGTCTCCTTGCGTTGGAGAATCGAGTTCGTTGCGTGTGTGAGCTTCACCCGGCTGCTGTAACAGATGAGCACGAACTTAGCGCCTTGCAGCAGCACCCATTTACTGCCTTGCTGTTCCGGAGGCCGGAAACCCAGTGCTGATCTGACACTGAAGTAGGGAACACCTGGCCCTTGAGATCCCACCTGGCCCCGGCCAGGGCTCCAGGGCTCCAGGGCGTGAGGTCCTCCAGTTGGTGTCCCTAACCCACCAGGCCCGGTTGGCACATAGTCAGCCATCTTCCTGCAACTGTCTGACGTCCAATTTCCATTTCTATTTGTTCATATTTTCCTTGTTTTGAAAGGGCTACGCCTTCACGCATTTGTAATCTCTGCTTTTCCTGTTTCTCACAGCGTCGGGGCAATTGCTCCACCCTTGTCAGCGCTGTACTGAATTTTAACCCTAATATTTGTGAGGTGAAGGCTTTGGATAGCAGGCGTGATCCCTACACCCGTTAGCATCATGAAAATGGAGGATAAGTGAGAAGCAGATACTCCGTAATCGATGTAGTTCCAGGATCTTTAGTATCCCAAAAAGTGGACTGGAAGTCCTGACATTGCCGCACTTACCGGTTGTTTTTGAGAAATGATCAATCCTGGGACTCATTTCACCGCCCCAGCTTCTTACATACCGTTAAACCTTCCCAAGGCAAATGGAATATTTGATAAGTTACTTGTGAATGCAGCTCATGTCAAAAATTAAGCTTCCAGGCCCTGGCTGGCAGCACAGTGGTTAAGGTGCCGGCCTGCAAACCCAAAGATCGCAGGTTTGATTCCCAGCCAGGGCACATAACCAGGTTGCAAACCAGGTCTCCAGCCAGGTCCGTGGCTGGAGGTAGGTGAAACGCAACCATACATTGATGTCTTTCTCCCTCTCTGCCTCTCTCCCTTCCCCTCTTTCTAAAAATAATGAAATAAAATCTTTTAAAAAAAAAGAAAAAAGTAAGCTTCCATTCACAGCTGAAAAATATTTTTCTTAGTAAAGGGGACACCATTTCCTTGTTATGTAAAATTTTCCAATGAAAAGTTCTGAAAGATTTAATTCATGCTAATTTAATAAGAGTAGAATTAATTGCTTTTTTGGGTTGATTCATCCTCATAGAGATTATGTAGAACAAAGTGACAATGATGAGCAAGCTTGAATATTGTGTGTCTGCTTCTGAAGACTGCAGTTGAAAGCGCCGCCCGTTTAATCTTCTTATTTTCTGTGACACGATTTTCAAAATTAATTTTTTGATCGGTGATCCAAGTTAAACCTTGTTAAAATGCAAGAAAACCATGTAATCAGAAATAATTATGCCGCCGTAGCTCCTATGAAAGCCAAGGCCTTTCACAGACCTTTGAAAAGTATTTGGGAACCCGAGCACCACTATCATAAAATACTCTTTCTCTTCATAACGTGCACACATTCTTTGTCCCTTTTTCCCTGTCCGTTCCCGTGAGACAGGCTTCAATGTGTTTGGAATAAGAAGTTAGAAGATAAAATGTTATTCTTTCTAAGGATAGGCTGACAGTCAGCAAGGGTTAAATACTCAAGTCGTAAACTAGCCAAAAAACTCTTAGAAATATTTTCTTTGCGGTGATTCACGTTTTCCCTGCGTTTATCTGAAAACAGGAAGCTCAATTGGTCAGTCCGGCATTTGTTTTCCTGAGAAGGGTGGGCGTCTGCCTGTGGAAGAGACGCACACCGCAGACTCTGAGGGTCCGGGCTGGGAACCTGCCCCCCGCTGCCCTGGAGCCCGGCCTCACTGGCTGAGGTTGGGGAAGATAGCGACTGGACCCCCCGAGTTGCTCTGGTTGTCTGCGGTTTTCCAGAGGCACCCAGGGCCCCCGGATCTAGAGAGCTTATGGCTTGAATCTCGATTCTCATTGAGGTGCCTTAGCTCCATGGAATTAGCTAGGAACCGTCTTATGACTTCAGAGGTGGGACCTCCAGGTCTTGCTGACCCTGGCCTGTAATACTAGGCACAGAACACGTACATGGGGGAGAAGCAGAGATGATAAGGGATTGGCTCATGCGGTTAGGAGGCCCAGATGTCCCCAGACCTACAGCGGGCCACTGGAGAGCCCGTGACCAGCGCCGCCCCACGCCCGTGGCAGTGCTGTAAGGGACAGCGTGCGGGCCGGCCTGCTCCTGGAAGAGCCTGTGTTCCAGGGCGAGTTCCGAGGCCAGACAGGCAGGGGTTCTCTCTTACTCAGGGATGGTCGGCCCCTTGGTTCCGGTCAGGCCTCCCATGGGTGGGGTGCAGGCCACCTGTGTCATGTAGGGCCACCCGCGCTCTTCAGTCCCCCTGAAACCGCCAGAAATGGATGCGATCTGTCACATCCAGTCTTCGGGCAGGATCCACAGGAATCGGAAGCATGGTTTTCTCTCATCCTCAACATTTAGACCTGGAAGAAATCTTAGAGGTTTTTAGTTCAGCTCTTCTGTTTTGTTTTCACAAAGATAACCGTCCCCGGGCCTGGGGACCATGACAGGCCGCTAGTGGCTGATCTCTGCCGGCTCCCAGCTTGGGATCCCCCCCGCCCAGGTCCCAGCCTGTCTCCACATGTCCTAGAGTCAGGAGGGGCACTGGGGACGGGCTGGTCCTCCACCTGCTCCTGCCTTCCTCCTCTTCCTCCTCCCGCTCACCAGCTCCTTCTATCACTCTTGCCCTTCCTCCCCCAGTTACCTCGCTCCTTCTGTCCTTCCTGGTCCTCTTCTCGACCCTTCCTCTCTACCTCTTCCTCATCCTCCTCTTTCTCTTTCTTCTCTCCCTGTTGTCTTCTTTTTTCCACGTGGGAAAGACCGAAGGGTCGGAATAAATACAAGAGAAGGCAGACTTCCTCGCCTTGGGGTTACCCATCTTCAGCCGGAAGGCGGAGGTTGTTCACTGGTCCCGCCTGCGTGGGCTTCTCTGTCCACCCAGGACCGGGAAGGTGTGACCAACAGAGCAGCATCCCCGGGGACGTGGGGCTACACCCGCAGTGACCCCTGGCTGAGACGAGGCATCTCACAAGAGAGATTGTTCAGGCCGTTTACTCAGTAAAGTGAACGTCTGATGGGCACGTACTGAAGGTTGGGGACTATGTTGAGCGCATGAGCTCAGTTAGCAGGAAGCCAGGAGTCGGAGAAGTTCCGTGATAAAATTGTAGTGAACTTTATATGTATTTTTAAGTCCTCGCCTGAGGTTATCTTTTGTTGATTTTTGGAGAAAGAGAGACCAATGTGCGAGAGAAACATCAATCGGTTGGTTCCCGCTGGGGACGGAACCCATGACGTCTTCGTGCAGAGAATGACACGCCCACCAACTGAGCCACCGAGGACCAGTTGTAATAAACTCTTCATCACCCTTTTGGCCAGTTGATAAGAACGATAAACCAGAAACCACGTGAGCGGCACGTGGATGACTGCGCAGCAGAGTGACAAGTCCAGGGCCCGGGAGTCTGAGCTGCTATGAGGGTGACTGCGAAGGACACGTCTCCTGACCCAGGACGCTTTCCGTGGGAGGACCCGCAGCGCTGAACTTTGAAAGGGCAGGAGTTGCGGCTGTAACAGGCTGGTGTCTGGCGAAGGCCCAGTGGAGGGGCCGTATTCAGGTCCAGGGGGTGAAGGAAGGACGGGCGTGGCAGTTGGCGTGGTCATGGGGTGGACGAAGGAGGGGGATCACGGGCGAAGGGCAGGCCGGCCGCCGGTCGCGCCATCGACAGAGGCGGGGGTACTGGAGCAGGTCGTGTGCGTACGGGTAGGTGAGAAGGACAAAGGGGTGAGTTTGGTTTTGGTCTGTTGGAGTTTGAAGTGTGTGCGGCTCACCCCAGGGGGGCTGCCAGCAAAAAGCAGGCCCACAAAATGTCAATGGAGGTGCAGAAGCTTCAGAAATGTTGTGAAGACGCCGTCTGGATAAGGGAGTAAAATTCTCCCCATGAGGGTGAGGGTCTGGAGGTGTCTGAGCCCCGGATCAGCCCCCTACCCCCACCCCAGGCCCTAAACCAAGCTCAGAGCCCCGGACGAGGGGCTGAATTGGGGCAACAAAGGCCTGGATCCTGGGGGGTCTCCAGAGGAAGCCAGAAACATGTTCAATCTTTTCTCTGCAATTCGTCTATATGAAATCGCTCTGAAACACCCGGATAGCCAAGCAGTAAAGGATCTAATTTTGCCATTGGCTCCAAAGGCTCTGCAGTTCAGAACATGGGCTTTCCGACGGGGAACCTGGGTGCACAGCTTAGTCAGTCTGTGGCCTGAGGGCGCTCTGTCTCTCTAAACCTGAATTGCTTCATCTGCACGTGGGATAAAACCACCCGGTTGTGTATAAAACATACCTGGCTCAAACGATGTCAGGATGACGTGACATAATATCTGTGAAGTTCTAGCAAGTTGCAGTCGCTGGCAAATAGCAAGTCTAGCAGTTACCGCGGGTGCTGTAACTGTTATCAGGAGACCTGGCGGGGGTCGGGGGGGTCCCCTCTGTTTACCGCGGCAACGGGGTAAAAAGCAGGTGGCTCAAGTGCACAAGCACATTCGTGCACCCGGCTGCGCACAGAGCAGGCGTCTGTGTGTTTACCTGCAGTCACGGGAGTGTTACTTCTTTGCTTTAAACACAAAGCCGTGTTGTTCTTCTCCGGAAACAGGGCAGAGAAATGCATCCTGTTGCTAAGTGACGTGTCCTGTAATTGCAGGGGAAACAGATGGCCCATCAAGAGCAGACAGGTAATTGCCCTCGAAATGGATTTAGTTAAAGACTGGAGGGATGACGGAGGGCTGTGTTCGCGTGGCGGGCGGGACGGAGGCAGGTCCAGGCCCAGCAGAACTCGGCGCTGCGAAGAGAGTGTCCCCTGCCCTCTGTTAAGCCAACAGGGGACCCCTGTTTGCTCTAGTACGGAGCCTCGCTTCGGACGGCAACAAAACCACCCGAAATGCTGCGCTGCTTTTTCTTCTCGGGACGGAATCCGGCCTTTGAAAATCCATGCAGCCAGCACTCACGGAACGTCCACTGCTGTCCTTCCACGCGCCCCCCTTTCCCTGCCCCCCGCTTCTTTCCCCACTTAGCCCCTGTGCTCCAAACTGCCACAGATGCCTAGAAACGGGCAGTGTCCCCACACCTGCCGAGGGCACCTTCTAAGACAGCAGTGCACCTCTGTAAGCCAGACACAAAACGATTACGGGCATTTGACCCAGCTGTCTCACTTCCTCGGAAAAACATGTGTTTAAAGATTCTATTTATTTATTTTTAGAGGGAGGAGAAGGGAGGGAGAAAGGGAGGGAGAGAAACATCAGTGTGTGGCTGTCCTGCTCACCCCCAACTGGGGGCCTGGCCTGCAACCCAGGCCTGTGCCCTGACTGGGAATCGAACTGGTGACCCTTTGATTCACGGGCTGGCGCTCCACCCACTGAGCCTCACCAGCCAGGGCTGAAAATCTACCTGAAGAAAGTAATTCAGCCGAAGAAAAAAACCCATCTGTATGAAGATACTTATTGCAGCAACTATAATAATAAAAGGCTGACGATACCTACCATGTCTAATATGAAATAATAATGTCAATGCTGCATGCATTCTACATTCTATGACACAGCGACTCGTCCTGTTTTCAAATTCTCTGACGTCTGAACAAAATTAACGAGCCCTCGGATAAAACCCTTCGCAAGCACTCACTTAGTCTGTATTTACAGCTATATAAAGTCTGAAGACGCCGGTTGGCTGTGTAAATCGGGCTGCTGTGTCTCTGGGGCTCGGTTTCTTCAGCTGTGGGACGAGGGTAATAAGAATATACTCCTCACGGGGTTGTTTCGGAGATTCAGAAGGAAAACGCTGGCTTAGTGCTCCAGAGCGTCCATCCGAGGTAACTCTAGTTAGTACCCAAACCCTCATCACTGCCGCTGTCTTCCCGGCCCGGTGTACATGGGGGAGGAAAAAATTATAGGGAGACTGTTGGGAACCAAGTAGCCTGGGGCTCGCCAGGGACCCCGGAGAGCTCCAAGCATGTGAGGGGGGCTGGCGTCCTGGACAGCTATTGGGAGCTCGCAAACCCACTTCTTTCTTTTCTTTTCTTTTTGTTTTTTGTTGTTAAATGGCACGAGTGTGGTTGTCATGGAAACCCTAAAGGTACTTAGACCGAATTGTCCAATCTCTCTTTTTCCCTCTGCGAGCAACGAGATCTTTGGCTGAGGTTGACGTTCCTCCTCTAGAAAGCGGTCACACACGTGCCCACAAGGCGCTTGCTCTAAGTTAGGACACGCTGGCCACGGATTGCACCAATGATATTTGTACCGCAGCACCAGAATCCATTTGCTTCACACGTGAACTGATCCCCTGCAGACATTAACGAAGCCAGTTGTCTGTTCCGTTGCCCAAAAGACTGATGGGAAACATGATTTGGGGGGTAACTTGGTTCCAAATGCTTGTATCATTTTATGTCGATGTGTGTGCTTTCTAAGTGCCCCTTACTGCAACGTTTGCTGAAGAGAGTGTGATCCGGGCAGCTTTTCTGGGGATTCGTGGAGGGTCTGTATACAGAGGGAAGGATCTCTGGGGTCTCATGGTCTGGGGCAAAATATTAGCCCCATGTGTCAACTGTGGGCACTTCGGCTGAGTTTCAGATCGTCATGTGCCAGACGGAAGTCGGGACTTGGCTGATGCTGTCAGGCTGAAGCACAGGACCTGTCGTGTGCAGGGCCGCCCCCGCGTGCCCGCAGCTGCGGTGGTCTGGTGGTCTGGTGGTCTGGTGGTCTGCTGCAGGGGTGCCGATGAGCTGAGCCGGTTGCTTCCGGCTTGGCAGGACCTCCTGCTGGGTGGGAAGTCCGACCACCTCAGAGGATTTTGCAGGATGGGCTGAGGCCTCCTTCGCAGCTACAGATGCTGTCACCTCCTTAGGGGGCTCTGGTGTCACCGAGAGCCCCACAACTGCTTTTGTAACGTTCGCGTTAGGCAGTGCTGCATGCTGACTGAGCTCCACGGGAACCTAGACCTGAGACAGGACCGACCGCAGGACGTGGAGGGGATTTTGGAGGCTGAGATGGACCCTCCTGCTGGACTGGCTCTGTGGTGCCTGCCTGGTGCATAGTTGGGGGACAAGGACATTAACACAAACATCGTTAGATCCAGGACAAGTGGGGTGACCTGAGTGGCAGGGGTCCTCACACCACCCCAAGTCAAGTCTCCATCCGTCATCATTTATCGCCCCCCTCCCCCCACCGTACCCCCTCCAGCCCCCAATCACCACGCTGTCGTTTGTTGCCATGAGTTTTACTTTTTCCTCTGTTGTGCAATCCCCTCCCCCCATCAGCCTGCTCTCTGTCGTTGAGTCTGTTTTTCTCTTGCTCATTAGTTTAGTTTGTTCATTAGATTCCACATGTAAGTGAGATCATCTGGTATCTGTCTCCCACCAACTGGTTGATTTCACGGAGCTCACCTACTGGTCTTTGTCATGTTCCCAATAAATACTTGCCGTGGCCGATGCCACCATGCAGTACCATAATACTGTCATTTTCCCTTCTTCCGCTTGGGTTTGCCATGTTCTCACAAATACGTTTCCTGTAAACACTGGTTTGTCCGAGATCGAAGTATCTGATGCGTGTATCTTATGTTTTTATCGAAGGTAAGATAGTGTAGGGATGCCATGCGTGGGATAAGGAACATTGCAGTCAGAAATGACTACTCTGCGTTCTCAGCCTCTCTTCTGGGTAGTTGGTTAACCCTGCAGGGTCAACATGAATTTCTGTAGCAGCAAAGACACAGAGTCTTCATTTCCTGGCAAACCAATATGCAATTAAATTTTTTTTTTTTTTTTTTGCAGGAAAAACTGGTAAGAAAAAGAAGACATGAGGAATAAACGAAAGTTATCCATTTTCTTGGCATGGTGACGAGGCCAATTCTAGAGAAGCAAATGAAATTTCGTTTCCTTTAAATGCATTGGTGATTTCCAGTTCCATGTGCTATGGAACACCACCATGAAATGGAACCCAACGAGCAGATCAATGTTTAAAACTCTACTATTTATAACCCCCTGTGAAGGGTGTAATCTGTATTAGCATAATAAATGCTCTGCAGTGTTCTCATGTTTAAAAAATGAACTTAGTTTAAATCAGAAATTCTTAAACTTGCTTAAACAAGTTTCCCTCACACTGATATAACCTCAAAACCACAACCCTGATCTCTCCCATTAAAAAAAAAAAAAACAAAAAACTTTAACACGTCATAGTTTATGACATTCTGAGAAAATCCAGCTCTTTGGAGCACACTTGGAAAGTTCTATACTTGAGTAATGGTGATGCACATAGAAATGGAGAATTATAGCGCAAATGCATAACAATTACTACCACACTTGAACCGTAGACCCTGACTTGGTTTCACAGCCTATCCACGACAGGGTCAAAGCCAGGCTCCGTTGCCCAGGTAACGAATCTTTTCAAAGCCGTGCACCTGCTGCTGATGTAAGCACATGGCTGTGGAGGGCGTTCACAGAATAGAGGACAGCCGCCTCTTTTCCAGGATGGGTTGCTTTGTCTTTAGTCACAGTGAAAGGATTTTCTAAATGCTTTCTTGAGGGCAGGAAGGCGCCTTGTTTGACTTGATGTTCCCAACCCTTAGATCAGTGCCTTATACATGGTCAGCATGTAAAATCTTTCTTGACTGAATCACACAAATGGACACATTGCTCTGTTGAAATGCGCAGCCCAGGCCAACCAAGTTCACCCTGCAGTCCTGGTTTTCATTTTCTGCAGAGAACTGCTGTCAGTGAAAGAGTTTTTATGTGGTGGTCAGCAAGCCGGTGATCATGAAAAGAGAAAGATGTGCATTCATCCTGCAGCCAATAGAGAGAGGCTGGCGGTAAAGATGGTCATTAATGCAATTTCTTAGCCGGTCCCCAGAACTGTGATTGAATTAAAGAAATGGAGATAAAGGAAAGGGTGATTTTGCTCTATGTACCAAAGCTGCGTGTAGATGAAGAGCCAGGCTCGTAAGAGGACTGGTAATGGAAGGTGAAAGAGGCCAAACCTGAGAGAATAAGGTTTTTTTAAAAAAAAAAGTCAGAAGGCTTTAATTTTAATGATTTCCATTTCCTAAAAAGATCATCCGCAGTCTTTCCAGTGGCGTATGTGCGGCTGTGATTGATAAGAAATGAAGGAGACCCCATAGGGAGGGACTTAGCCATAGGAAATCAGAAGAGTTGGACCTCAGAATTCGTTATTTCAGGCATTGGGGTGGAAGTCAGGCCAGTGATCATAAGGTTTAATAATATATTGACAGGTTATTTAAAGAGGGTAACGGAACATAGTTGATATGCTTAGTTAAAAATCTCTCCAAAAGCACTGACAGTAAAATGCTTTGTATGGTATGAGAAGTGTCACATTTATTACGATTATTATTGTCGTTATTAAAGATGAAAGTCCAGTTATAAGATGAATGTGCTGGTTTTCCACAAACATTAATAATGATGTTAATGACAAAATTAATCAAGAGGCAGAAAAGAAGGAAGAGACAAATGACCAATATCTGGAATGAATGCGTAGACTTCACCAAAGATTCTGCAGACCCTGACATGGTAACAAGAAAATACCATGAACCACTTTATGGCAAAATTTAAACAATTTAGGTAAAACTAAATAGTTCCTTGAAGGATATAGTTCAGCCGCTCACACAAAGTGGACGCTAAAGAAAAAGAACTTCTGAGTATCTCCGTATTATCGAAGAAGTCAAAATTATAATTAAAAATCCTGTTAAAAGCAAAACAAACCCATGTTCAAGGGAGGACCTTGCCAGTCAACTCTAAGGAACAGTTCATGAAGAAACAGTGCCGATCAGATAACAGAGGAGGTAGCAACCATTTCTTACTTGTCTTCTGAGAGCAGCAAGGACGTTCTTTTTAAATCACAGACCCACATGTCTCATGAACAAACATTCAACATTCTTTGAATGGTCCACGAAGGTCTGTCTGTCCGGAAAGTATCGAGCCAAGGTCAATATAATTAAAAGAGTTTGCGTGGCCCACACTTGCCGGACAGACCTTCATAGGTCACACTGATATAGAAAATAATGTTCAAAGAACAGGAATGTGCACATTTTCTAGGAATGTTGAATGGGCTGCAGAAGGACTAAAGTGTGTAATGCTTTATAACCCTCCCCCACTACAAGCTGCTGACCTTGACCCCGCATTGAGCACAGCCTGGCTGGAGGCAGGACCAGGGCACGGACCTGAGGATTCTCTTCCTATGAGGCACCGGAGGCCACATCCCACTTCCATTTCTGCTTCCCAGAGAGTCTGGTTGTAAACCGTTACGACAGCCTTGGGCCCCTCTAAAAAGGACATGCTAGAGTCCTAACGTCCAGGACCTTCGAGCGTGACCTTGTTGGCAGACAGGGTCACAACACAGTGATCAAGTTGAAATGGGGTCATAAGGGGGCCCTGGTCCAATAGGACCAGAGTCCTTTTGTGAAAAGGAGAATCTTGGACCCAGAGAGGAAAGACAGGGAGAAGTCGGCCACCTGCCAGCCGTGGAGAGAGGCCTGGAGCAGATGGTCCCTCCAGCCCCCACATGGGACGGCCCACCCTGCCCACGCCTTGACCTTGGACTTCAGCCTCCAGGACGGAGACCATCAATTCCGTGGCTCACGCTCCTGTCGGAGGCGCCCGTGCCTGCGGCTCTGGCAGACAGATAAGGCAGCTCTGCCAAGTTTCATGCTCTTATGGTGCCTTGTGCTGGCGCCGCACTTTTCTCTCACCAGACTGTACAGTTAGTCTGGAAGAATTGAGCACCGTGTCCCTTAAGCCAGGTGACAAGGGAAAAGAATTACATAGAAATAAACCCGGATGAGCAAGGGAGGCATAGGGAGAAGAGAGGGAGGGAGAAGTAAGACATCAGGGTCCTCACATACAGCTTCCTTTGCTCCGACCTTGTGTGACTTGATGATCGCGCTCCCTGTTTCTGTTGATACGCTGAACTATCTGGACGCCGAACTATGACCCTTCTCGGTGTAGAGCATTCTGGGAGCACCTGGTCCAGGCTGGGCGAACACCGTCACATCTGAGAAGAGCCCTGGCTGGTGTGGCTCAGGGGATTGAACACGGGCCTGTGAACCCAAAGGTGGCTGGTTCGATTCCCAGCCAGGGCACATACCCAGGTTGCAAACCAGGTCTCCAGCCAGGTCCCCAGCTGGAGGCAGGTGAAAGGCAACCATACATGGATGTTTCTCTCACTTTCTTCCTCCATCACTTCCCCTCTCTCTAAAATAATAAATAAAATCTTTAAAAAAAACAAAAACAAAAACCCTGAGAAGAGCCACAAGCAGAGAAACAGAGGTGTCTGCGCCGGGTCTGGGCAGCCTTTGGACGGGAGACACGCCCCAGCCCAGAGGACAGGGTGTCAAACCAATGGTGTCTCCTGTGCTGCTCCTCCAGGCTGGGTGATGAGACGGTCATGGTGGTGACAGGAAAACAGACGGAGACACAGGGGTGGTCAGGGACCATGTGTGCGGAGCTGGCTTCCAAGATCCTTGCGCACAGCCGAACAGAAGGAAGGAGCACCAAAACCAAAACCAAAACCAAAACCGATGTGGGGGAACCCAGGGCCCACGTATGGGGCCTGTCCAGGAAGTATCGAGCCAAGGTCGATGTAATTAGAACCGCGGGCACAGCCGCTATACTTTCAGAACTGACCTCCGTATAAAACAATATCGAAAGGAAGAACGAATGTCTTTGAAGAATCAAAAAGGAAAGGAAGTGCCCTTCGGGGCCCTGGCTGAACTCGGGAATCAACTAAACCCCTGGAGGGTTGGGAAGCGTTTGCTGTCGCTCATCCAACACCTTCCCCGTCCCAGCGGCTGGATGAGGCTCCGTGCTAGGGGCGTGTGGGTGGGGTCGCCTGTCAGGGGCCGCGGACAGGATACATAATTAAGAACAAACGTCGACGTGGGTAGCAACCTCCGGTGGCCGTGATTCAGGAATCCGGAGCTGGTCTCCAAGGCAATGCGGGGGTTTTGAACGCTGAGAGAGGCGCCGAAGGTTTGCAATGTTGGAAAAGCTACTCCGGCCGCAGGGGGACTTGAATGGGAGTGAGGACACGCCCGTGGGGACCCTGTCCCGTGACTGGCACCAAGGCAGCTGCGCTGAGATCCCGGGCTACTGCTGGGATGAGCAGGTACGTGTCAGGAAGCCGGGGGAGGAGAGGACAACTGTCGAAGCCCATGGACTGTGGGTGCTTCCGGCTGACGGAGACAGTCCCGGGCCGGCCTCTTCGCCCGGGTCTCTGGTTGGGCATGTGGGGGGCCAGGTGTGGAAACAGAGAACCAGGCGGTGAGGGTGCGCGCGGGTGAGCGCGCACTGAGTTGGATGCTTAGCCATACACCCTGTCGCTGAACGGGAGGGCCTTTCCCCTGGTACCTATCAATCCAAGGGAACAGCGGGGATGCATCGGAAGAGACCGTCAGGGCTTTGGGAGGAAGGCGTACGGCCGTTAGAAGAGGTGAAGTATCTACAGGGACGTCACGTACGGCCGTTAGAAGAGGTGAAGTATCTACAGGGACGTCGCTCACCTTGGGCCATTTTTGAGTCACACACGTGGCAGCTTCGTACGGTCCAGCAAACGGTTTACGAGTTGCTTCGGGAAGGCACCGTCCTTCGAGTTCTCCGAGGAAAGAAGAGTTATTGTTACGTCGTCATAACATAACCTCCCAAGAGCCATAAATCAGGTGACAGAAATGAACCAAATCGAAATCTCTCTCTTTTATTATTGACCTTTCGGGCCTCACCACCCCTCCCAGGACAGGGACGTGGACTCAGGTGGGACGGAGAGCTCTGGCCTGGGCGGTGGGTGCTGGGGTGCTGTTTGGGGCTCCACCCCTGTCTGCCCCCAGCATCCTGCAGTGGGTACCAGGTAGAGCAGCAACTCCGGGAACTTGGAGGAAAAATCACGGGACTCCCCAAAATGTCAGTTACCTGCCAGGCCCGTGAACCTGAAGCCTTCTTACCGGCCAGCCGAAAGGGAGGAAAAGTTTGGAAAAGTTTAATCCTGCCATCACTCTATGACGGCCGCCCCAAGTTTCCGGCTGAGCTACGCCTTTTTCTCCAAAGCGGCTCTTCTCTCGGGAGCTTCCCGTGCAAAATGCTTCCTGCCTCCCGGATGTACGCAGGCGTCAGGACATGCCGAACGGAGAAGAAGGAAGATGGACTCACGCGACCGTTGCTGCCCACCTCCTCCCATCTCCCCTGCGCTGAAAATACGGCCGCTATTTTTGCTTCATGTCGGCGGGAAAGGAATCTGTTGCCATGGGAACGGAGTTCCGCCATCCTCCGGCTTTTCCAACACGGCCCTTGCTTCAGGTTCCGGGGAAGACGGTGCTGCCTCTGACCCCCCCCCCCCCAGAACCCTGCATGCTTCCCGACCACTTCCCGCCAAGCACAGGAGCACCGCAGTTGGTGGAGGGTTTCATCGTTCATTTTTCTGGTGCTGGTATCAGCACGAGCCTCCTGACGGAGCCAGGGACACCCGTTTCAGGCTCCTGATCCTCTGGGGGAGCACTCCCCACTCCCCGAAGATGCAATCCCCCTGGTCAATGTTCACCCGGCGTGGCCCTGGCCTGCCGGTCTCCTGTGGGTGTTGCGCTACTCATTCTGCCTGTCCGATTTTACAAGCTAGGAACTTCCCCGTTGTCATAAACAAAGTCAGAGGCCTAGTTACTTTCGACTTGCGGGAACCGTAGTAAAGAAACAGTGAATGGACCACCAAGCGTCAACCCACAGGCTCAGGAACGAATCAACAGTTAAGGACGATGACACTAAAGACACAGGTGCGGAGGGAGGACGGGGAGGGAAAGGTGTGCTTAGAAAAGCACATCCGCTCAGCTCAGGGGGCCTGGGGTCTGCACGTTGGGCGTTTGAAGAGGAAAAACAGACGAACTCACACGAGGAACAAAGACAACAGCAAACACAGGAAGCCGTGCCGTGGGTGAGCGATGCTAGTTCCAACATCTGTTAAAACAACAAACCAGCAATTACTGGTCAACGTGTCAAACCCCCCAAAGTCGAGGGTTACTCCCTGGGCCACCTACGTAGCCTGCCCTTGATGGGACGAAAGACAGGACTGGGCACGAATAGATCGTTGATGCGTAAGTTCCATGTTTGCTGACCATCTGCCAGGGAAGGCAGCCTGCTGGCCTGGAGGAAGGCAAACAGAGGGGGAGGAGGATAAAGACTGAACCCACGGAAGAGGCGATGTAAGTAAACACGTTCAAGGTGGCTGATTACACAAAGCCAGGTGTGTAGCGCAGGTCGATTGACGGCAGTTTGAAGGCCCTGGGAGTCCTTTCACCGCAGACCTGAGGCTCGGGAACGAGTAAACTTCAGAGCAGCAACGGTGGGTGCAGGACACTGTCACACGGAGCAGGAAGTTGGATGGGGCACCACAGGTCCCCAGGCTTCTCAGCCTCTACTAAGAGTCTCAGCGCGAATGTCGACCGAGATCCCCCTGGGGGTGAAGTCCAGACGTGATGCCCCCAACCTCCAGGGGGTGAGCGAGGACCCCAGAGGGCCCCAGGCTGCCACAGGGAGGCAGAGTGTACCGCGGGGTCAGCACCGTAAAGGGGGGACAGCTCCTGTGTGCCGGGCCACCAGGAAAACGGCCCGCTCCCTCTTGCTCTGCGGTGGTCTTCCCAGTGCCCCCCAATGTGGAGAGTGGAGATTCAGGCTGTTACCCACCACGGACTGAAGTAAAAACAAAGGAGAAAGAAAAAGATCAAGCATTGCCCCAAGCCAAACACTGCGGCTGGTGCTTGGCCAGTTCTGCCTCACTGACTGGTCCCTGTCCCCCAGCAGCGTGGGTGGCGCCGGCTCCACGTTACAGATAAATTAACGGGCGGAGGGGCCCAGGTGAAGGGGTCGGCCAAGGTCAAATGACACGTAAGGGGGCCAACAGCTTGCGCCAGACTGCTCATCTCTGGTTACGTGAGGATGTCGCCATGGCGATGGTCTTGTGGTCATCGCCATCATCTTGAGCGGCTTTCAAAGGTGGCAGGCCAGTTATTTTCTGAATTTCAGGCCCTGCTGGCTCCAGATGAAGAAAGGAAAGGTGTTCCCCGGCCGCGTGTCCGGCTGCGCTCCTCTTTGTGTCCCTAACTATTCACGGCTTTCTCCGCCCACCCCCAATCCCCTTCCAGCAACCCCCCAACACTTCTGCAACCCCACCAGCCCCCTGGGGCTCACACCCAGGGGGAGGAGACCTGCTATCAGGCTTCTGCAGAGCGGAATGAGGGTGGGGGGTCCGAACTGGACCGGCGGCAAGGGGACAGCAAGGGTGGTACTGACGAGCAAGTATGGCCAGGAGTTTCCGATGACCTGAAAGGAAGAGGATCAGGAAAGCAGACGGAGTCCATGATAATATCTCAATTTCTGAGGTGGGCCAAGTCCTGTTGGATTGGTGGCCCAGTTCCCCAGAATATTGAGGGTAGGAACTCAGGAAGGAATAGGCCACTTCTCACGAAGAAGTCGAAGACAAAGGCTCTATTAGTTTAGAAAATTATGCATAGGTGGAAGGTAAGGGAGAACTGATCAAGCTTTCAAAGGCAAAGTTCAGATGGTCGTATTGTTAGCATAGATAACTAGTTGTTGATAAAGCAGCGAAGCCAAGGGGTTAGCTAAACTTGGGTTCAAAAACACTGTCTTCAAAATAGACATATTTTATATGCATGGCATGGCTCAGTTCGGACGACTCACATTTCACATGTTCAATGTCATAATGAGGCTAAGGCCATTGTACTGGATTCTGCAGTTTAGAGCGTTTTTACCACGTTTTCATTGTATCTAGGTAGCTTTTCACTGTTTATGTTTAATCTCTCCAATGCTTTCTTAATTCTATCTTTGTCTTTGCCTTAGACAATGATTCTTATGTTCTCCATGAGTAACTAGAGATAAAAATTTCAGGAGCCTTCTTTGTTTGAACAACTTTAATTCACAGAAGGCTTTGATACTGTCAAAATATTTTTCATTGTTCCAACAACTATGTCTTGTTAAAGCCCCAGGCCTGCCACAGACCAGGAATAGCGATGTTCTGCTGTTGGAGTTCACATATTTGGACTAAAAAGAAGCAGTCGCTCGATGTGCTTAGAATTGTGAGCCATTATGCTAAAGCGCGAAAGTAAGAGACTTCCAAATATTTTCGAGTGTCGTATTTTAAGATCTAAAAGGCGATTTAATGTTTGCAAGTGAATGAATTTGCGGGACACCTTCATAGCTATCGTCACACTGAATTTATTAATCATTTATTTCATCGGTTGTTTAAGAAGCAAATGACCTCACACTTATAACACCTGTGACGTACTAGGCTGTCTGAGGCCCAGGGGATGGAAGGAGGAAAAAGTCATTTCAGCCATTGGAACATCTCACGGTGGACTATGGCTCCAGGCACTGGGTTCCACATCGTGCAACAAATGTAATCAGTGTTGTTATCTGTCTATGCATCTAATTGCTCTTAGGTAGACTATAGACCAAAATCAGGGGATGTACAATTTTGCTGATGAAGACCGAGAAATTCGGGAAACTTTCATAGAGACGCTGTTCTTGGTTCAGGTGCTCAATGGTGTTCAGTCATAAATGTATATTTTCTGCCAGTGACCCCAGAATAAATTTAATACGTGGAGGCTGAGTGGCATTCCTGAAGCATCCATTGAATTATAGGTAGCTTTTTACAATATTCGCTTATTTCCTTCAGTTCTTTTTTTAATTGTGTGTGTGTGTGTGTGTGTGTGTGTGTGTAGAGCCATGATCATCTGTCCCAGGCATGCGGGTGGCCCGCTCTGGGCAGCACCTCCTCCAGCCCTGGGGTGCCGGGCATTCACCATGGAAACACACATTAGGGTCGATCACTGACACTAAGTTACATGTCCATGTCCAGCCAACGGCCGGGTCACACAGTCCTTCTCTGCACACCTGTTCAGCACCTTCCGGGGGACGGATGCTAAGTGACCCATGGCAGGATGTGGCTTTTACTCTGATGGCAACGTGTGGTTACATCTCTGACATCTTTCACACCCACGGAAATCTGTGTTTTAGCACCTTTTGGGAGAAACCAATGGAAGGAAAAGGTGATGGGCGTGGGCATGAGCTAGAGACAATGAGGTGACTACATGGGTACAGGTACACCGAGCAATGTGAGTGTAATTAAAAGTTTACGCGGCCATTACTTTCGGGACGGACCTCACGTGTCAAACGTCAAAGCCCCTCAGCTGTGAACACAGCGGGGCCGGCAGGTGCGCGCAGCCTCCAGAGGCGGGAAAAGGTGAAGACGTAGATTCTCCTCCCGGGCCTGCACAGGGATATGTTTCCATATGGAATCCAGTTGCACGTGGAGATTGATAATAGGTGCTGCAAATAAACAGAGACTGGGCTTCTCCTGCTTCATTCACTCAAATCAGCTGCCGGCAGCCTCGGACCTTCCAGGGCACGTGCTTTACTTTCCAGGCTGCGTGGCGGCCAGTCCCCTAAGCTGACGGCAAATTACTTAAACCAGCCGCTTCACTCTAATATAGTCTAAGCCGCTCTTTAAATGGCTGTTGAGGGCATCAGACTCTGCAACCTGGGTGGCAAATTAAAAAAAAAAAACCTATGCTGCCTTTCATTACTTGTATTTGTTTATTTATTTTTCAATTAAAATGTAAAACAATTAAAGTATAGAATCGAACCTTGATCTGCTGCAAACAGCATCGTGGGCACTTAGTAATCCAGAGCGAGAAAGGAGAGTTTCGTGCTACCCCAAAGTTCCAGAACTTTAACCCATTACAGGCTCACGTACTTTCTGTGATGCCCCCTCTGTTCCTCCCGCATCTTCTACATTGTTTCCGTGAGTCCAGATACCAGGTGGATGTTGCTACCCGGCCTTTACAGATGAGCAGATTGATTCATAGGTTTAAATAATCACGGAGCTTGTCGGTTTCTGCGGTGAGATTCGTTCTGTAGCCCAATGTGATGCCAAAGTCCGTGCACTTTCCACTCCATCACGCGGGATCTTATTTCATGGTTTAGCAAGTCCTTTCAAAAATATTATTTTATTTGAGGCTCCAAGAGCTTTATGAGGTAATTCTCTATTCTGTGCCTGAGCAAAATGAGTGTTCCAGCATCAGACCCCGAATAATGCGGTTGGCCGTGGCCTCTGGGTACTTACTCTCTTCTTGCCCCAAGTTTATTGCAAACATTCCTACATAGAACCTATCCTGCCAGGTTCTTTGCTTGGACCCTAGGGCAAAATACAGACTAGCAAGAAAGCGATAAACAGAGATGTATCCGAATGTATCGCTCGTGTGCATGGAAGAAACTCAGGGATGATCATCTCAAAGATAATCTCAAAGCATTTGGGCTTAAATAGCATCTTCAACAAATGCAAAAGGAAACAATCAAACCACTATGCTATATATCCCCAATGGATACAGAATAGTAGTGAATGTAAACTGTAACGGAAAAAATAATCAACACTGAGGAAAAGGTGTATAATTTCATAGGGAGAAGTAGCCAATATGTAAAATTATATATTCAGTCTGATGTCAACTATATAACGTGTGCACTTAAAAAAATTTTTTTTAAAAGATTTTATTTCATTATTTTCAGAAAGAGGGGAAGGGAGAGAGGCAGAGAGGGAGAGAGACATCCATGTATGGTTGCTTTTCACCTGCCTCCAGCCACAGACCTGACTGGAGACCTGGTTTGCAACCTGGTTATGTGCCCTGGCTGGGGAATTGAACCTGCAACCTTTGGGTTTGCAGGCCGGCGCCTTATCCACTGTGCTACCAGCCAGGGCTAAAGTGTGCACTTTTTAAAGGCTAACAGGAAATGAAAGAAATGAATGTTTCTGTGAAAAATGAAAGGAAAGGAAAAGGGCGCGGGGATCCACTTCCCTGCCTTCTGATTGACTCTTGTGATTTACAGTCTTCCTCTCTCCCTGGTACACAGGCAGACCTCACCCATGGTGACTTCCTTTATAAATGTACCTTTGCCTCACCATTCTCTCCCCAGCGCTTTTCCAGTGTCTGCTATTTCTCAAGATAATCAGCTCACGATGGTCTTTATGTCAGAGAGGCACGTTTGGGCGGCCTATTCTTGTCTTCTGCATGCAATGTGCATGGACATAAAAGTGGGTGTCCCTCTCCACCCCAGCTCCACCTTTCCCTCCCAGCAAGGAGTCAGGTCACCTGGTAACCCGTGGTGAGAAAAGAGATGGGAGCAGCCTGGTGCGTCACCCCAAAGCCACCTGTCTGCACAGAGGAAGTAACGTGTGTAGATTGAGTTGTTTTAAACCTCAGAGCTTTCTCTTCACTGGCCCTGGGGTGAGAGCTACCCCATAAATTTCAGGACGCCATTCCGTTTTTTAAAACATTAAGAATGTATTTTATTTATTTATCATCAATGAATAATTGTTAAAGTATAAGTACGAGGTCTGTCCAGAAGGTATCCAGCCATGTACTATGAAAAATAGAGACATTTATTGAAGAAGATACGAGATACCAGAAACATTGCACACAGGACAGTGACACCTCAGTCCCCCTCAGGGTGGGCACCGGGGGACCTCACACAGTTCTCCCGGTCGCCATCAGCTGCCCCATCGTATCTTCCTGAATCTCACTGATGGTTTGAAATCTCTTCCCTTTTCGAAGGTGATTTTCGTTTTGGGAAAAGCCACAAGTCACAGGTGCCAAACCTGGGCTGTGGCGGGGCTGAGTCACCGGGGTGATTAGATGTTTTGCCAAAAAACTCTGCACGAGACGTGATGCGTGAGCAGGCGTGTTGCTATGATGAAGCTGCCAGTCACCAGCTGCAGCCTCTGAATCATCGACATAGTTTTCACAGAGGGATGTTCAAGCTTAATGCAAAATTGGATGCACATTTGTTGCTCCACTTGCTCAGTCCTTTTGAAGGCAACGACCACACAGTACACACACTCCCTCAACAGCACCTACCACCCCCACTGACTAGTACAGTGAAGTCGTCATTGTTCATGCATGCGTGTTCCAGTCCGCTCTCCTTGGCTGCCAGCTTACATCAATGTCACGCAACCCGTTGCCCATGTCTACTGAATTTACAAAAAGCACATGTCGTTTTTATCTTCTTCAGTAGATTGTCAACCTGTCGATGTTTGAACTGCTGTCATTCTTATAAAAACCAGCCATTATGGTTATATGCCCCGAAGTAAGAAGAGGGAGATGGGAAGTTAAAGGTGAAAACCCAAGCAAATTCTTTCATAGTTTTATTTCTTTAATTTTATTTTTCAATTACAGCTTGCATGCAAGCCTTTTGAATTAATTTTAGGTGCATGGGATAGTGGCTAGGCAATCACATACTTCACAGACTATTACCCCTGACACTTCCAGTGCCCACCTGGCACCACGTGCAGTTATTACAATATTACTGACTGCATTTCTTTGGCTAGACTTAACTTCCCTGGGACTGTCTGTACTTCTTAATCCTGTCGCTGCTGTCACCAGATCCAAGTACCCTCTCCTCTGGGGACCCTCCTTCTCTTCTCTGTCTCTATTTTGTTGGAAGAATTTCCATGGCTCTGAAGTGGTTAACGTAATTTCCCTAAGTACCGCATTTGCAATCGAGATTAGTTTAGGCATCGGAATGAATACAACTCAGTTACATGCCCCAAATCATGCCTTACTCCGGGTAATGTTAATGAAACATCTTCAAGGTCTATGTGCCTTTGTTCAGTGCTTCTGCTGAGTTTAAACACAAGTTTCATTTCATTCCACATGTGAATCCCAGAGAGATGGGATCTTGTCCTCCCGCCATGTTGCAACCAATGTCATTTCCAAGATGTGACTGGAGGTAAGAGGTCGGATAGAAAAAGAAAAGACGAAAAACGGTGTGAGTAGGACCCTGAACTGCACTTGACACTGACTGGGGTCCCAAAGCAGAACCAGCTGATGGGACTGCTCAGATGTCGGGTGGGTACCATCCTGCGGCCCCCCGTCCTGCCTGCCACCAACTCCCACAGCCTCTCCTGCTCCACCGCTTGGAACACTGCAGTTCAGAAGAAAAGAATAATTTTTAAAAACAACCTCAGAAGTGGCTCACGCACAAACACCTGTATGCAAACATTACTATCAGATGTAGGCACCCAGCCCCCGAATGGAAATGACCTGAATGCCCATCCGCTGGGGAGTAAACGGACACACAGTGGGCCATCCGTACAAGGACGCCGCCTGCCCTTACGAGGTGAGGCTGAGAGGAAGGAGCTCTAGGGTAAGTACCATCTTCCCAGGACGCGCCATCCTGGCCTGCGGCCTATTTGAGTTGAAGGCCACTGAGGTCCCTAAGAGCCGGGAAGCGCTTTTCACCTGCTCCTTGTCTCCCTCAAAGGTGCTGGACGAAGGCCTGGAGCCAGGACAGCAGCATCCCCCGAGGTGTCTGCAAAGATCACAGGACACCTGGGGACCCAAGTCCCCTCGGTGCCCCCCGCTCTCTGCAGGGCACAGAGCACAGCTGCCCACCAAACACCGGATGGATTTCCACCTCCATGTGAATTTGCTCCGCGCTGCAGCCAAGTTCCAGTTCAAGCAGCATAGACACCCCAATGGCCTGGCTGGCGAAGGGCCCCCTTATTCTGGCACAGGCAACTACATTGGTCCTGCGGTTGGAGTGACGGTCTCAGGGCCAGAGACGCATGGCGCGCAGAGGGACCTGCGTGACAAATCTCACAGCGGGGCCTGGGCCGCCCCCGCGCACCTGCGTCCCAGCAGATGGTGCTCAGACATCTGCCACCTCTTCCTTGGTCTCGCCATCCCGCAAATCTGTTCTTTGTTACAGGCCAGAGAGCCTGCGCCATAACCTTCCTCCAACTCCCTCACCACGGACCTTCCTGGCAGCCCGTGTGCCCCCCACACGGACACGCTTGGTTTTCTTCTGTGAATATGGGTTTCTTTCTTTTTAAGTCTCGTTGGCAGGGACCCCCGCAGAACCGAGAGAGAGAAGGTCTTTTTCCGGCCCTACAGGGGACGTGATTCAACCCCTACAGACACGGTCTGATCTTGGGGCTGGTGACAGAGCTGTGCACACGGGTCGAATCTCCCCCCGGCGCACTGACAAAGGCAAGCGGAACCTCAGGAAACTTGGCTTTTCAATGACACATCGGTAGATGTGCCTTGTGAAACAGTGACCTCCGTCCCTGCCGTTTCCTGCCCGGACAACCGTGGGGGATGCCGGCTGGTCCCCGTACCCCTCTGCGTTTACTGGGTACACCTTTCTGCCTGACTTCATGCGCTTCCACGTCTGCCGATGGAGTGTTGGTGGCCGCCCATCCGGGGTGCACCCCCACCTCAATAAACCCTTTTTGGTGACGATGCATCGAATGGATATTATCCTGCAGCTGCAGCTGGGGTCCCCCTACCTGCCTGCACCCCACAACTCATGGGGTAATTGCTCTGCCTGCTCACGTTGCCGTGGAAGGCTGGGCTGGGGTCACAGGTGAACCCTTTTGCGCCAACCCATCCCCCATGATGACCCCTGACTGATTCTGGGTTAGTGTCACCAGCCCCCAGGACCCCACTGACTATAGATTGCAGTTCTAGTGTAGACCCCCCACTCCCTGCAGCCCCCCGCAGCGGCCGGGCCTCCGTGTAGCTGGTGGTGAGCGCTTAGGAAGTCAGGGGGTCGTCTGCCTTTTCAGTCTCTTCGACCTCCTCCAGGAGCAAAGAGGTCAAATGTCCGGGTCACACCCGCCAGTCACTTCCCGTGTCTCGGGTCACTTATTCCAGCAGCCACTGCCATCATTCCCTGCAGAACGGCGGGGGATCCAGGTGCCCCTGCGGAGGACCGAAAGCACCAGGGATGTGCTGGGCGTTGGAGGCACGAGGACCGAGATGCCCTGAACACAGGCTCCCGGAGCAGCGGGGAAGCCACTCGCTCACCTTGGTGTGGCTGGGCTCTCCCAGGCCTTCCGGAAGGTCCGTCACAGGGCCATCGGGGCCTGCACCCCTGCGTGACCGCTCAACGTCCCCGTGACCCAGGACGGGGCAAAGGAGACCTCTCTCTAGCACCCGGTGGAAGGGGAGCGCTGGCACCCCTGAGGAGCGGCAGCTGCTGACTCCTCGGAATCCCATTTCTGCCGGCAGGTGACTGCCATCAGCCTCCCGCTGCCAAGGCAGCCAACAAAGCAACATTTAGAACCGGACAGGCAGCTCCCTGGTACCATCTAGTGGCAGCAGGGAGACACGTTTCTTCAGTGACCTTGCTTGCACAAAGGGGCAAAGGGACAAAGGGACAAAGGGACAAAGGGACAGAGGTTCCGTCAAGGTGCTGACCCTGCCCCCCTTTTCCTTCCGGCAAACGAAGGGCGTGGAGAACCCGGGGGTCTCTGGCGAGGACAGGGCGGGGCCCCAGATGCGGCTGGAACCCGGGCGCCCTGCCATGCGCACCGGGGACCTGCTTTCTGTTTGGTGGCTCTTGTGGTTGTGGGGGTGCTGGTCACTGTGCAGGGCGGGGGTCTCCTAAACCCAGCCCGATGCTTCCAGGCCTTGTCCTTCCAAATCGAAGTCCTGGATGGAGTTCTGGCCATGGCAACGGGTAGAATTCAGCAAGTACAGTGTCCGCAGTCCCTGCTGCGTGCCGGTTACCACGGCACGTTAGCAGCACCGGCGGACTTAGTTCTTGAAGTCCCTGGGGGGCCCCGTGCTTGGTCCCCGCTGTATAAGAGGAACGAAGCGACGAGAAATCACGCACCTTGCCCAAGGTGACAAAGGTCACAGAAGCCCCGTCCTGTCCCTGCCAGTCCCTGAGGGGGATGAACGCACAGCTTCTGTCCTCCGAAAGCTTACGACACGTTTAGGGAAGCCAGACCTGCACCAAAGCAGCCGCACACCAGCAGGGCCTCTGCAAGGTGGTCATGTTTCTAGGGGTCAAGGACCAGCCCACAAGGCTGACTAGGCTGGGGCTGGGGTCCCCTCCTCCCCACTGAAGCACCCTTATCCACGTAGCCAGGAGGCTCAGCCACGGTCTAAGCCTGCCGGCTCCGTTCAGTGGCTCCCCTGAAGCGCCCCCAGCTTGCTGATAACCACCAGTGCCCACATGCGAGGCGGACATGCGGCGCTGGGTCGTGAGATCCACCTGGCGCCCCTGCAAACGCTTCGTGAGCACGTCGGGGCGTCTGCAGCGGAGGGCAGCCTGAGGCCGCAGCTTCGAGGATGTCCGACAGGCCGGACGCTATATCATTCCCCATGGGGAATAATCGAATCACCAGGGTTGGGCTGCTCAGGAGGGATGAGGAAGTAAAGGGACTGGCAACTGGAAGAGGAGGGTGCGCGCGCCTGCGTGTGTGCGTGCAGGCGTGAGACTGCGTGGAGAGCATCGCACGTGGTCCCTCCGTGGGTTTTGGGCGTGGAAACCAGCTCGTCCGTCTACGGGCTGATCAGGGGGAGCTCCCCAAGCAGGAGGCCTGGGAACAAAGCCAATGCAAAAGGGCACCTCTTTCTTCCAAGCCCACTATGAGCCAATGTCTCTCATCACTCTGTGTCTGAATGATTGGGCTGATGACGTAGGTTCAGTAGTTTTTTCCGAGTGTATAACAATACGACGCGTACAGAGGGACAATTTTCTTTTTCTTCCTTTCTTTGTCTCGTTTGGAGCGCCTGACCCTAGAACACCTTGCAGCAGTTCTAAAAAGGCGTTAGATTAAAAAGTGCGCGTGGGCAGCTACAAAATAGTCACGAAAGAGGCAAAGTACAGCCTAGGAAATACAGTCAATAATATTGTAACAAGTATGGATGGCGTCGGGTGGGCACAAGCCTTGTGGGGGGGATCCCTTCATAAATCGTATAGATGCCTGCCACGATCTGCCCTGGATGACATGTGTGTGCGTTATATGTTTCTCCATGTAGTTCACCCTGAAACACTAGCAGTTCCCCACATCTATCGAGTTATCGCTTAGAACCTTTTCCCTTCCCTTGGAATCTCCCCACTCTTCCTGGCTCCCAGCAGATTAACGTCTTCCTGGATTTGGTTCGGGCATCATCTCTTCCAGGCCAAGTAATAATGAAATCGGGTCCTTCTCCCGGGTCACTGACTGTGCCCTGAGGGGCCCTCATGTGGTAGGCAATTCCGTCCTCGTCCTCGCAAGGACTCCGGCAGGGGGTGTCCTCGCAGCCACCTCACGGGTGGGGAGCGGGAGGTTTCTGTCTGAGCCCCCGGCCCAGGGTCATGACGTTGGTGAGTGGGCTCAGACTCAGGTCGGTCTGCTCCACGGCCTGGGACCTTCACCCCTCGGGGCCCCGCAGTGACGTGCACGACTCCTATGTCATACACACCACGGTGCGCCGTGCTCGCCTCTTCTCTGTCCACCTGCCTCTCCGATGGGACCACCCGGGCTGCAGGCCCTGTGTGCCCCAGGGGGCCGCGCACCGGCCAGTAGTCAGTGACGTGTACGCAAGGAGCAGCTCAATGAATCGACGGAGAATGAACACATTGCTGAGTGACGTTAAGATCCGTTAATACGTTTTTACACCAAGTTCCTGATGAGCATTTTCGTTGCAGTGAAAGAATTAGGGCAAATGCCCTTCCCGAACACTGTCACTCACGCCAGCTCCCCCAGCTCTGATGTTTTCTTAAATCTGAGGAGCTGTTGGAACCCTTTCTGGCTTGCACTTTGGCAGTAAACCCCATCACAGCTCTTTAACAACGAGACGTAACCACTGTTCAGACCGCGGTGCAGCCCGTAATGCTACCAGCGATGTGACCCGTAGAAAGTCCCGAGTGTAATTCTAAACAGAAATTGGTTCCACTGCCATTTTGCTTTCCAATTTCCCCCTTTGTTTAATAACAGGTCCCGCACATTCCAGTGCCGTTACATAAGCTCTTATGGCATAATTTGCCATTTCCGTGTCGTGTCGTACAAATGCCTCAGGGTGCCTTTAAGGGGCTCACTGTGGTGGGACACTCAGTTTACTCCCCATCTTTTGCTATTAGGAAAGTTCTTTAATAAACGTTCCTATTGTTTTCTCTGCCTATTATCATGATTACGTGAACGGGATAAATTCCTGGAAGTAACCTTTTGTGCATCAAAGAATATGTGCGTTTAAAATTTTTCTTTTGAATTTCCTAGATGTTTACAGCCTAACCAGCAGAGTAGTGTCTAATGTCAGAATTTTGTGTGTGTGTGTGTGTGTGTGTGTGTATTTTTAAAATTACTTCTTTGGTGTACTGCTATTTTTTGGATTATATGACAGTAAGTTCCACAAATTTCTAATATAAAATTAATTTACTGTTTTTTTAAAAACGTCATTTGCTGTAAACTCCTCTACATCATCCTCGATGGGCGCGTTTGTGTCTTTTCTGAATAAATCATCAAAACTGGCATTTCATTGTTGTTCTAATTTGATGTTTCAGACTTATTAGTGAGGCTAACCGTTTCTTCACTGGCCTTGCTAATTTGCATTTTTCTTCTCTTAATTACTGGTTCACTTTTTTCATTAGTCAAACATTTATAACCTTTAGATGACCCGATTTCAGTTTTGTTTGCAAGCTTTACATTTAAGTTAACTTTCCTTTTCTGCACAAATTATCCTTTGTGCATTCCTTTCACAGAAGAAATAACTTACATTTGAGGAATCAAGACTATTTAAATAAGGTCAAAGCGATTCTAAAATTATCATTTGATTACAAAACACTTTAATGCCTAAATGTTGGCTCCTTTATTTCAAATAAAATTTCACTTACTTCCAACATATCAACAGCATTTTTGCCTAATTGAAAAAAAGGGTTAATTTTTATGACATTTAAAAAAATAACAGTTTGGAAATGAATAAAGGTTTTCTCCCCCTAAATATATATACAACTATGTTTGTGGACTTACACATGTATTTATTTTTCTTTACTTTCTTTACTGCATTTTGATAGCCTTCCCTCAAAATACCTTTCAGCATTTTTCTTAAGCATTGTGTGCATCTACTATATCCATACTGAATACAGTCTAAAGACATGGGGAAAAGTTTTATGTTTATATAAAATGCAACATGCCTGCTCTTTGTTTTCACTTAAGTGGGGAATTGCCTTGACTTACTTTTTGTAAGTAGCAAAATTGCATATCATTTTTTCAATAGAGCTCTGTATTATGTCATCCTTGTTTTTAAATTGAATTTCTGTTGAGATAAATGTTATGCCGTTAATGACTGACTTGCCTAAGTTGAATTCATCTTTTAAAAAATCCTAAGAACATACCTGACAAGCTATATACATTGATCTTGGCCTTCACTTTTTTTAAACCGCTGGTCTGCATGGAAACCTCTCAACATTGATTATGCCATGGGGTTTGGAATTGATGGGAGGTGGGAATGGCTTCCTGCCAATGCAGAGATAGTCAATTAGCTTTTATAACTACTCTTCAATTAAAATAAAAACAGAATTCTCTATGGAGAAATCTAGCCAGAAAGATCATTTTACTGTAAATAGGCCAGTCAATTTTATAGAAAAAGCCTCTAGCACCTAGCACTCATTCTTATAGATATTGATTTGTTCATTTAACAAATATTTACTGAGTGCACATGCTGTCTAGGGCATTATGCGGATCAATTAAATTTTACACACATCATTGACATGACTTAGTTTTGGCAACAGGGCAAGTGAAACAAGGGCTGGTGCTACTATTACCAGCAATAACCAACACCGATGTGAACCTCCTACATGCCAAGCAGTGTCCAGTATTCTCGTGTCGAGATTGCGTTCAACCATCTGGCAAGAGAGAGGTTATAACGTTAATTTTACTCAGAAGATATTGAGGCAGTGTATGTTTTTCATGAGGTCTTAAGATGCGTATGTAGAAAAATAATTGGAAAAAGCTTTTGTTTTATTTTTAGAGAGAAAACATCATGACCAACATAATGACGGAGAAAAATGGAGAATGCAAAACAAAACCTAAAGTGAGAGTTTTCTTATTCTGAAAACCCAAAGAGAACGAAAGAAGAGCAAAATATCAGGCTCATGCCATCAGTTACACTCTTCCACTTACCTTCAAAGCAGATTGAAAATGAAAAGAGAGAAGAGAAAAGCAACGAGTTCTGCGTGGCCTCCTCCGCATTTCCAGCCTCCCTTGCAGCTAGCATGCACGTGCCGACTGATGAGACACCACGAATCCTGGCTGATAGGTGCACATCCAAAGTGCCTTCCACCCGCGTGTGCTCTTCCCCTTCATCTGCCCACCCGGTGCTGAAAGGACACCCTAGAATCCAGAAGAGGGGGAATCACCGGGACCCCGGATCCACTGCTGAGACGAGAGTGGCCCCACCGCCACCCCACTGTGAAGGTATTAAGAACTACACCTTTATTGTGTTAAGCCCTGAGGTTTAGGAACTTCGTTATCATTAAAACAAATGTGAATAACGGCGACTAGTGTGCTCACGAACACATGGACACCTAGTATCTATACATCTATACATGGTGCAGGACTGGAACCTAGGTACGTGCATTTAGAAAGAAGTTTCCTAAAAGGAAAGAGGACCAAGAAGGGAGGAAGCAGGGTGCTGGCTTGCTGTGAAATGAAAGATGCATCGATCTGTCCTGGCCTGGGAGTAAAATGCAGCGGTTAAGACAAACCTGGTTTGCCTCCCACTTCCTTGTACTGTGTTATGATGAGCAACTTCCTGATCCTTTCTTTTTGAATCCTCGCCCGAGGGTATGTTTTACTGCTGTTTAGAGAGAGAGGAAGGGGGCTGGTGAGGGGGGGTGGAGATGTGGGAGAGAAACATTCATCTGTTACCTCCCACACGCGCTCCAGCTGGGGATTAAGCTCACGTCCTGGGAACATGCCTAACAGGGGATCGAACCCGCCACACTTGGGTGTGTGGGACAATGTTTCACCCAGCTCAGCCACCCTCACAGGGTTCGTCAAACTTTCTGAGCCTGATTCAGCTTGCAAAGTGAAGTTAGTAAGCACAGCGAGGTGCACACAGTAGGTAATTAAGTCTTCAGGTATTATTTGTATAATTATCTACCACAACCCTTGATAGAGTGAAAAAAATTATGATGGTGACATGAATATAAAAATATCATGCTTGCCCTGGCTGGTGGCACAGTGGATAAGGCGCCGGCCTGCAAACCCAAAAGTCGCCGGTTCGATCCCCAGCCAGGGCACATAATCAGGTTTCAAGCCAGGTCTCCAGCCAGGTCTGTAGCTGGAGGCAGGTGAAAGGCAACCATACACTGATGTCTCTCTTCCTCTCTCCCTCTCTCCCTGCCTCTCTCTCTGGAAATAATAAATAAAATCTTTAAAAAAATGTATCATGCTGAAGAGCTACACACATGGTTATTTCATAGTGAATGAGAAAATGAGTGAAAACACCATTGCATGTACAAGTTAATATACATAAAATATAATGGAGAGAAATAGGATCACCTTGCATCTTCACCAGAGGGTGCATAAAACCCTATAATTCTGCCAAAATTTAGACAATGCAATGAAATGAATGTGCCTCACACTGGAATAATAGAGGGTTATTATTTTCAAAAGCAACAGGGCAATTATCCAATGGAAAAAACCTTAAAATTATTCTGCTTTGCTATTATAATACCAATATGAAACTTACGAGAGCATTTTTTAAAAAAGGTAGCGGCGGAACCTTTGAGCATGTGGCTGTCAGAACGGAAGACGTTTTAAGACAGGCTCTAAAGAAGTAGAATTCCAGAGATGTGCTCAATATGAACCAAAGCGACTTGATATTCTGCCAGTGTTACCCCGGGTTCACAAGAAGAAGCAGTTTGGCATTTGGAACGCAAAGGTGCTTCATGGAATCTCACTGCGTGTTCTAACTCATCACCAGTCCGTGTGCTTCTTTTCGCCAGCAAGGGTACCTACTCTTGACCTCTGCGGTTTGGTGACCATGTCATCTGTGTCAAAAAGGCAATTCTCGAATGACCAGGTGTAGGGACCTGTGAGAACCATGGGCTACCATGTCTGACATGTCACAATCCTGAAACCTGAGTTTCCTTAGGGTAGGAAGTATTTTCATTGTGTTCCCAACCTGTGTCACTTGCTCTGTCCCAGTGTCCAGGAGACCCTGCTGTTTCCCAGGGTTTTGATGTTCATGATCATTTTGAATATTCCTTAGTATTAGGTCCTTTGTTGGCCAAGAATGGGCTCTTTGCTTCTTCTTCTGTCTCTCCTGTCTCCTTTTTCCGCTTCACCTTTCTTCTTTCCCTTTTTGTTTTGTTTTGTCTTGTTTTCCCCCTTTGTTCTCACTCTGAGTGAAGATCAGGTCCAGGGGGGTTGACGGGCTGCTTTCCTGAGACCCAGGTTATACTGGTCCCCTCCTATCGGGAATGGGACAGGCACCTGTATGACGTTTTTGATATACAGGATTGCTGTCTGTTTCAACTGGATGCAGGTAGGTCACCCCCGTTTTATACAAGGCGGACAAGGCCGGGACAGGACTGAACACTGAACATACAAACTCACAGGCAGTGTCCTTGTCACGTATGGAGGCCTCGTTCCTGCCGCTGATGCCCCAACATTAAAGGTTTGCTGAATACGCACGTTATAAATAAGGTTTTGTAGGAATCATCCAATTTATGGAGTTAGGTTTACACATAAACATGCGTGAGGCATATACATTTTACGATGCACATATGTAGCATATACAATAAGAATTATACATGTATGTGCGTGTGTCCAGGGTGGGGGGTGGACATTTTTAGCAATAAAAGGTCCTGGACATGGCTGTAGGACCTTGAACAGGACAATTTTTTTTCTTTCCCTGCGAGCCGTCTCATTTGTAAAATGGGGGTAATAAGATCTACCTCGTTGGGTTGTGATGATTAACCGAATTAATCTTCGTGAAGTTGCTGGCGCAGCGCCCGACCTGCAGGTCATCAATCGATGCTGGTTCTCTCTCCTGCATTTCAGGCTGTGGGGGCATAAAACGAAGCCGGGTAACATGTCTGAAGGCCATGCCAAAAGCAGTAAGGTCTACGCACACCTAACATGTTCTAATTGCAAAGCTGTAGTAGGTGTGGAGTCAGAAATGCAAGAAGTTAATTCTTCTGAGAACAAGACGCGACTTCCCGTTATTCCCAAAGGCGAAGAAAAGGTTTAAATAGACAATTCGGAACAAAGACTGTGAGTTAGCAGAATAAGCCAGTTGAACTGCATTATCTATTTTAATAGATAATGTTTAACTGATAAAATAGATAGTTTAACTGATGATCTATTCCAACCGGACAACCACGTGTTTATTTACCATGTGTCTGGAGAGAAAATGATAGAGGACAGGGAGCAGAGACACAAGAAGTCCTGTTAGCTGACAACTCCGTCCCGCGCCCAAGGTCACTCCCACCTCCTCTTGTGTCCAGCCGGGTCCTGCTCTTGGTGGCCTTCCTGTGTGAGGATTTTCAGTAACCCACAGTCAGCTGGCTGGTTCCTGCCAAATACTTTGACAGAACACGGTGTGTGGTCGTTGCGGTCAGTTCCCATCTCTCCCTGTCCCCCGTCCTGCTCTGTGTCACAGGAAACAATTTTCTTAGGGTCCCAGCAGCTGGCTTCCAGGTCCTGTAGCCACGGGAGGTCCTGGAGGAGCCCGAGAGGAGGACGCAGGGGGTAGAAACAGAGTGTGTCCCCTCAGTGGCGGGCAGCAGCTGCCTTTGCTTGGTGGCTTTACCTGCTGCCGATGTCATCTCTCTCCGAGGTCCTAGCTGCCACCCCCTCCCCAGGGCCCGTCTCTGGCGGGTCACCCCCTCCTGGACCCTGCGAGTTGCACCCACCAGCTGTGCTGTCTCTGCTGCCTTGGGGACCATAGTGGTTACTTGATGCTATTATTCTAAGTTTTATCACAGGCCTGTCCGCCTGCTCACCAGCTTCTTGTGTTCAGTTTTCGTTGCTAAAGGGCCTGGCGGGGTCTTGCATTCTCGCTGGACCCTGGGAAATGCCTGGGAGGGTGTTAGGGGACAGACAGGCCCCAGATGTGGGCGGGAAGTGGCCGGGCGGGGCCAGCATCTCACTCCCATCCTGGCTCCCACAGGCACCCTCCCCTGGCCCACTGTGTCCTCCTCCTGCCCCGGGACATCGGGTCCCTTCCTGCAGAGCAAGTATGACCGCTCGTTGGGAGACTGGCGTGAACAGGTGGCCTTGCTGCTCGAGTGGCAGGTGTTCATAATAGTCACAGTGAGCGCAGGACACTTGGAGCAGAATGGACGGGGCGCATGCGGGGGGTACGAGCCGTCTTTCCCGGGACCAGGGCCAGGGCTGGAGGGCAGTTAGAAATGGCTGGGGGAGAGTTGACCCCACTTCTGTTAGCTGCCCAGGGGTCCCACGGTCATGTTTCAGGTGCTGTTTTGTTTTACTTGCTGTTGGTTTTCTGCCCTTGGTAACAGCCTCGGGGTTTATGATCTTTCCTTTCCCCGCTGCCTGGTTTCATTTCCATCATCACGTGCACTCACGGAGCAGGAGCCCAGCAGGAGCCCAGGGCTGTGCCGTTGACTCTGTCACGTGGCTTAAAGGACAGACAGCTGCCATCAGACCTTGCTTTCTGGGGGCTGAACTGGGCCACGGAGCGCCTGGGCTAGTGGAATTCAAGGTGAAATACATGCTCCATGTTTTAGTCTGGTTCAGGTGCAAGTCAGCATCCGGTGGCGCTTGTCACGACAAATAAATTGTAGGTGGAACAGTGAGAACGGTGCCGGGCACCAACTATGCTCAACAGGATGAACCGTCGCTACGGTCTGTGTCTTGAGGCTGAAAGCACAGCCAGGAAAGGCCTTTCAGTGGTGAGGCATGTGACACAGGCAGGGGCAGAGAAAGGGGTGGAAATGCCATACCCACACCAGGGACCAATCTCGTTCCAAAGTCAAATCCTGTGCCTCCCGCACATGGATGCCCTGTCCCTTACAGCAGCGTGGGGAGATTCTGTTCTTCACAGCAAAATCAACCCAACTAAGAATAAATTGGGACAAGCTGATGGGGCACATCCCGTCCTGTCCAAAGAACGAGCTGTTATACAATCTCACAGCTGTAACGCACATTTTTCACCCCAGTGTATGTTAATCTATCCATTTGTTTAATACATTCAATGCCTTTCTCACCGCACAGACTAGCTCATACAGTTCAGCCCATGACCCTCACAGGTTCTGCTTTGTAAGATGTTGGGATAAAGAACTCGGTGAGAAAGCCCCCCACCCTGAGACCAGTGCTTCTGGAAAAGCTAATGGAGTGTCTGATGATTTGTGGGTACAGCCAAACCAACAACAGGTTAAATTTTTTGTACCATCCAGGACTAGAAGAAGAAAGCAAGCAGAAGGGGCCTACGTGACCCTCACTCTGTGAAGTGCTTTGTGACGAATGCAACTAAAAATACAACTCTACTCAAACTGAAAGGAGGATTATGTTCTCAGATGCAAGTCCCAATGAGGTGAGGAGACAGGACGCACCCCCCACTTGGCACTGAGGGGCTATGGGGCAGAAGGGAAGGACCAGTGGAACAGGGAGGTCAGCAAGCCACGGTTCAGCACTAAAGCCTGCCCCAGCCTCTGAATCAGGAATTACACGCTTTGCAAAGTGATCAGTCATTCGTATCTGCAGCAATTCCGCTCCTCATGGGGACCCAGACAGTGTGGGGAGCAGAGATGCCAGTGAGGAAGCCGCTGTGTAGTAACATCACACCAGGAGCACCTCTGACTTTTCGTTGCACCAGGTACTTGGCCCAGAAGCTCAGGTACCCCTGTCAAACAGTGCACAGGCCCCCAACCCACCCAATTTACTGAATGAGTAAATATAAATATAATGTTAATATTGTTTGCCAGTAAAGAGATGCTGCCAAAATAATTCAGAATTTTCTTCCCCAAGAGAGTGAACGATGTCCCCTGGATATTGATCTGTATCTATGAATGGATTCAAACAAAGAACTTGATCGCAGGCCAGGAAGGGAAAGTGTCCCCCTAGCCAGCGTTGTCCTCAGTTTGGAACGAACAGGGAAGGAGACATGTGAGAACCAGTTCTTGACTCCTTGTGCCTGCTGTGGGCCGGGCTCCCGAGAAGCAGCCTCTGAGAGTGACATTTGCAGGCAGATGTTTACTGGGGGTCAGTTGCCCTCCTTGCCCTCCGGATCCACACCTGCAGGGGAGCAGGGAGGAGATGCCTCTGTCATGGTAACAAAGACCTCAGATTATCCCCATAGGGAGCCCAGAGCCGGGGCCAGCAGGGTCAGGCCTCATCCCCACACCATTGTCATTGGATAGAGAAGGGGACATGGCCTTGGTCAGCTGAGGCCAAGCGTTGGGAAGAAGAACTCAGTTGTCAACACTCGTCAGCTGGGGGATGCACCCATTACTGCATTCATCACCCCAAAGCACAGGGACCTCCTCAGCTCCCTCCATCGGTAAATCCTGACAGCTCTTCCGTTAAGATGTCACCTTCTGGCAGTGACAGCACGTTGACTGTCCGTCTCCCTCACCCACCACTGCGACTGTCACAATAGACCTGGAGGTCTCCCTGCCTCCATCCCCACTTGTTTACAATCAGAGTCTCTTTGGCCACAAAAAGAGCACTATTGTGGTGAAATGGAGAATTTGTTGGGCCCTGGACAATCCAAGGAAAAAAGAAGGAAAGAACAATATGGATACTGATTGAATATTTTTAAAGGGTAAACTCCCGTCAACGTTAACCCATGTCAAAAAATGTTAATTGATTAATGAATGAGAGAACCTGTAAGGAGTTACAACCAGTTCAACAGTGAATTCAAAAGGCACACTTTATACTCGCACTAGGTGATGCTGACATGAATGTATAAACAGTTGTGAAATCGATTCCTTCGAAAGGAGGAGGGTGAAAATCAATTGCGTTTCCAGCAGACAAAATTTATTTGTTTCTCTTGAGGCAAGAATCACGTCCGCTGCTATCCGTTGTCTATAACTCACAGAGATATACGAGGGTTCCATGTCGGTGAGAGTTGCAGAGGTCCCATAAAATCGGCTAATCTGGGAGGTCGTGCTAAGGCAAGACCGAGTTTTCTACCGAAGACACCAGGAACCCTACGATTCACTCCAAAGTCTTTCATGATTTTTTTTCATGGGGTAGAAGAGAGGGAGGGGAGAGAGAGAGAGAGAGGAAGAAGAAGACGGAGAAGGAGAAGAAGCCCAAACAACAGCTGTGAGTCTTTTCGGGGAAGCTGGGTAGAAGTTAGTCACGGGTGGGGCCCACGATGGCTGCACTGTTCCCTGCACATTTCTCACTTGGGACGAGCTGAACAAATGTCCGCACGCCCCTGCTTTGCCTTAGATTTTGTGACGTTTGATAATACTCTGAACCTCGTTGCTGCAGAATCGGACGGTTTTAAGAGTCTCCTTTTCTTCTCCTGCCTCTGCTTTATACTTGGGGGGTTTTCAGCGTCTCCCGCCTGCCCTCTCTGTTGGGGCGTCTGGCCGGGAGCAGGCGGCTTAGTCTTGCTGAGAATTTGGAAGAAAGCTCACCACCCAGGAAGTGCTCAGGTCTTAGAGGATTTGCATCTCTATATTCCGTATGCAAAATTATACATATTTTTCCTTTTCAAACGAGGCTGTCACATGGGGAGCTGTAAACAGAACTCCTTCCCGCGGGATTAGGGCTAATCTTAGAACCAAGTATGAACGTTCTGCCAACGGAACCACCTCTGAATTCATTCTAGGAACAATACGATGAACAAATGCAAACAGGGCTACTGAAAAGCTGGTCCTTCAATCAAGTCGCCTTTATTCTAGGAGCAGGTGAGGGCTCCATAGAAGGCACGGACTCATCATTTGCAAGCATCCCCTGAAATGTCACGGACTCATCATTTGCAAGCATCCCCTGAAATATAAGTCCGAAGGGGCAGCTCTAATGCAGACTTGACCTTGAGTGTTGGCCTCAAAGTACCTCAGTGTCCTGGCAGAGCCTCTGATTTTTATACGGCGAGAATCCCCCTCACAGATACTCTGGAATCACTGACATTTGCAAAACAAGTCACTTTGCACTGATGGCACGTCCTTGAAACGTGTCTTCAATACAACAGCGAAACATTCAGCGGGGCTGCCGCTCGGGCGTGCGAAACGCACGTTCTCAAATGAGAAGGCTCATGCTACAGGCATCTTGCACAAGGTTTCTCTGAACAGCAGTAATTGTAACGAACATCTGTCCTGGCCTTTACGTCAGCAAGGTGCTTCCAGCCTAAGACGTCATTTCAGAAGCTCTCGGTGTGGGTCGTGAGTGCGGATTAAACTTGGAAAATCACGAAAAGTCACATCCCTAGCCATGCAAAGGTCGGTCAGATTTCGGTCATTCTCCATTTTCAGAACACTAGGTCCATTCGTTTTCATCTTCAGGGAATGCTGAGGCGCCAGTCTTGCCAAAGCCTCCCGTTTGTTAACTGCGCAAAGGGGAGTCAGGTCTCCGTGTCCCGGGAGCTTTCAATGGACCAGAGGGATGAGACATGCACGGAACTCATGATGGGAAATGTCAAAAGTCGGGAAAAACAAGTTAAAATCTCTTCCCAAATGAGGCACGTGAGTGAGAGCAGGATTCCAACTGGGGTCGGCTTTGTGAGGACGGATGCACAGAGGTTCCCAGGTGAGGAAACAGTGCCAGTTGGGAAAATGTGGGGCGCACCTGAGAAATGGTTACGCAGCCAATAGGGTGGGGCGCCCGTGATGATGAAGATTCCCTGAGGGGATGGCATCTTCGGGTTGCTCTGTTTTCTCCTGTGTACAGGCTAAGAAAGGCAATAACTTCAGATACAATTAAAATGTAACCTGTTCTGCATGTTAGAATGGAATATAGTCACGTGTCTACATGATCATAGCTAAGCTCTGCCCATCTATGGTTATGTATGTTGAATACTGACTCACAGACCTATTTTTTTTTTTAAGATGTTATTTATTATTTTTAGAGAGAGGGGAAGGGAGAGAGGCAGAGAGGGAGAAAGACATCAGCGTGCGGTTGCCTTTCGCCTGCCTCCAGCTACAGAGCTGGCTGGAGATGCAGCCCGCAACCTGGTTCTGTGCCCTGGCTGGGAATCGAACCAGCGATCCCTGGGTTCACAGGCTGGCGCCTTATCCACTGAGCCACCAGCCAGGGCTAACCTGTCACTTTTTACATTGGTTTTTGTATGACCAGGATTTAGCGCCTGGCCCATGCTGCACACTCAAATCAGCAAAGAACTGGAAGTAGGTTGCGTTTAGTGCAACATTAACAGCTTCCCGAGCATCATTGACCCGGCAGCTGAGGGTTGGTCAGCATGAAAGGGTTTCATAGGAACCACCTGTGCTGGGCAGGCCGCGGTTACAGGACAAGGCCCAGGCCGCTGCAGCCGCTGGGACCTGTGATCACCCCCACAGGAAGCGCAGCAGCACATCAATAACTTCTATGCTGATCGGGAGGTTTTTTGAAAAGTAAATTCAACCCGATAATCGTTCCTTTCTAGGCAAAACGTCAGGGACACAAACGAACTTTTTGCCACGACCTCAACCAAAAGAGCTCAGAGGAAGAGGAGCAGACAGACCGACTCCCCCAACGTACCAAATGTTTCCCCACAACTCAATAGCCGATTAGGAACACGAGGAAGTACAAGGCGGGGACAGAAATAAAGTCAACTCTTCGGGGCTCCCAGGGGAGACAGAGAATTCCCTTCGGCCCACAGAAGACGGCGAACATTCCGAAGTCGAGGGGCTCACACCACAGAAGACAAGACGCTCAGAGCCGTCCAAGCGACTGGAATTGCCACCGGCCACGGTTAGCCAAGTGTGTCACCAGTTTCTTCCGGAAGAGACTTGGGGTTCCTGTTGGAACCTCGCGTCAGATGAGGCACCAGCTCCCGCAAACCTTCGCTTCGTGGAGCAGTAAAATCTGCGCGGGTCCCTCCAGGCTGGGTCAGTTCTCGTGGGATCCCCTGGCCAACGTTATCACAATAACGCCCTCAGGGACTGTTGGGTTGGTCTCGGGGGGGGGGGGGGGGCTGCTTTTTGATGGGACGCCTGCCTCCCTGTCCCATCCTTAACTTTGCTTCGAAATAGCCTCGAAAACACAGAGGAAGCCTCCAGGTTCTGCAACGTGAGTCACTCGGCGCCCAGATCACATATGTGACAACACTTCGGGGAAAGTGTTCCCAGGTAAAGTGCCTTTTGGCTGGGTTCACCCTGAGCCCTGAGCTCTTTCCTGAGGTGCCTGCCGGGACAGGGAGCCAGGACAGCAGGGACAGAGGCACAGGTCCGCCTCCCGCACAGGGGCCTGGCCTCCTGTCTCCTGTCGGCACCCAAAGGAGGTGGCCGCAGCCAGTGACAGTGTGACGCAGCCCCCGTGCACCGCGTGAAAACCAGCTGTCCGTTCACTCAACGCGTGCCGGCATTTGTTCATCCATTTCTTCATTCACTCAGACTTTAATCTAATCGACAAGGATGGTCTAGATGCTAACCAGACACCAAACAGGGAACACGGCAGCAGCGGAGAGAAGGAGACGCAGGGAAGCACGGATTCAGGTTCAGAGCACCCCTTCCTCACGGGCGACCCGGTGCCCGGGCCGGTGGGCACCCAGTCCCTAGCTGGGGGCCACTAAGGGGGGCATTGTCCACCCACAAACAGAGGTTTGGGCAGCCTGTGTCTGCGAGGAAGGCAACGATGACACTGGGACAGCATCACCCCTCTGATCTCGGCCCACGTGTCCTGCCCCGAGGGCCGGGTGAGCACGTTAGAGTCCCCTACGCGGCTCCGTGCGCAGGGTGTGGGCTAGTACGTAAACACGGATGCTTTAAGACGTTCCTTTCTGGGTGTTGGGGAAACGCTTCCGCTTTTTTTTCAGGGAGGACATGCAACGTGTACGGTGCTTTGTAAGTTATCTTCCAGCCCCTGCCCCTTCTAAAGAAAATGTTTCTTTAAACTTCCGTGGCCTCGTCTTTTCCACACGAGCAGTCCAGGACGCATGCTCCTGAGAATTTTAAAGTCTTTGCGGCCAAAGTGCTGCGTTCATGACTTTTTATTTTACTCTGTTTCCAGTGTAGGATTGATCGTAGATGGAGCCCTATTGTTTTAACGGAAGGGCTCTAACAGGCTCTGGAAAATATCAGTCACGTGTTGACTCTAAGGGTGTTGAGCCTCTCCTAATCCATAGTCAGCACTCACTGGGTATGTTGAGGGTCATGTTCCTACTATTCCAGGAGAATAAACTACACTGTCAGGACGTCAGGCCTCTGCTTACGAAATCTACTCACCCTTTATTCTAATACCGTGACGTCATTTGAAAGAAATGAAATGCAAGAACGGGGTGCACACATTCACATTTGGTAAAATGCCCCTCGATGAGCTTCCCCAAACAGAACCCCGGCGGGGAGGGACTGTTACATGCATGTTACATGCACCACTCACTGCTGCGTTTCTTCCGAGACTCACAGGTCCAGGTTCCCTTGGCAACAGCCCTGGCAGGGCCCTTTGTCTTCCTGGCCGGCGCTGGAGCCCTGAGTGGCCCTCAATCCCAGCCACCCAGCAGCCCCGAGCTGCCCCGTGAGCGGCTCCTGGGGTGCGAGCTGCCCCCCAGGGTCTCCCCCCCACCTCTTGGGAGAGGGGGGTCACAGCGCGGGAGGTCCCTGCCCCGCCCACGTCCGCTTGTTTCATGCCAGGCATCTCAGTGAAAGAGAGATGCTCTAGGATTTCACATCTGCTTTGTATGAGTCAAATGTCATTTTCATGAGATCCCGTGTTATCACGTGCCTTCTAAAACCTCGTTTTACGGAGCGGTGTATTTTATTCCCGGGCTGTGTTATCATTAAACCTTTCTTCTATTTAGAAAGGGTATTTTCAGGTGGGTATTTAGACTGTTGCCAAGATCTTAACAACCTTATCGGTTGCAGAGACTCCCATCTTGTCAACATAAATCCTCCATATAGTATATATCGTTTATTATATGTAAACTATTCAAGCTAAATCACCTTTTCAACATGAATCCTTGATGTATAGAATAGTTCATTACGTAATAAAATGTTGAAAACATGTTTATATAATAGTTCATAATTTTAATGTTTTCAGGATCGTTTTTTGAAAAGATAATCAGCGGACACAAAGGTATGAACTTTGCTGAGCCACTCCGGACATCCTGGGCTAATAACCTCCGTCACCATCCTCTGGCAAGTATTGATTAGGATCTTGTAGAAATCTCTGTCCCTTCAGTCCCCGGAAAACCTCTTTCTCATTTTAATGCGACTGGAGCAGCCATTTCCATCCTGTCGATGATAAGTTCCACCCCTCCGAGGACGTTTGGAATCCTTTTTTAACCTCTACGCTGTAACCAGGAGGTCACTTCTGAGCTTCTGCCGTTTCTGCGGTCTTCATGTCCCATTAAATACGCTGCTTCTTCAAGCCTCAGGTCACTTCGACTTAATCGTGTTTTATTATTCTCCATTGTTACAGAATGATTCAGTCCATTTAGCTAGAAGGGTCTCTCTCCACCTTTTCTTCACAGTCATTTCCAGCGATAAAAATGACAGATTCCCTGAGAGGCTATGTTAATTTTATTATCGCCACGCAATCTTTGCCTAAACATTTTCTTACTTTGGATTCTTACCTTTTTTTCCTTTCCTTCGCACGGCCCTAGGAGTCAGGAAAAGGAACCCTTTACAGTCCTGTCAGCTCAAGAGTTCGACCCTTTTTCTGATGTGGCATTGAACATTCGGTGCTGAAAGCCTGAGAAAGTAGATTTTTGGGATCAGACTGACCTGGGTTTTAAATCTGGGTTATAACACCTCCTGCTGTGTGAGGTCGGGGAAATAATTTCAGGCCTTCTGGCCTCAGATTTCCTGGATAAAACTCAGCATACGTTACATCCTGGGTTTTAAAATGAAAAGAGATTGGGCAGCTAGCTGGTGAAATCTCTCAGTAACTGCTAGTTTGTTCTCTCCTCTCTTCCGTGCCTTCCAGCCATGAAGAGCTGAGTGGTTTGTTTTATCTGCCTGCCAGGGAGCCGTAGAACGTGGCTGAGCTCAAATGCTTGGGAAAAGCTACTGGTATTTCATAAATGCGCGTCACAGTGTTTTCTGCTGCGGGGAGCTGGAGCTTCGAGGAAGGATGATTTTTATTTTCAAGGATTTAACCTTGTAGTTTAAGTTGAAACCAAACTAAAAACATGGAAGCACTGTACGCATCTCTGTAATTATGAAATAGTCGTTAATGATGGTGCAGAATGAAAAGTTCCCAATCACGTTGCTCTCCTGGCCTGCTGTGTTCTCCACTTTTCTTCTGTAGAATAAATTCGAGACACACCTATAAATGCAGGTCCCCTCCCCTAGCCCACAAAGGACCTTTCAGGACCTCACCTCCCATTTTAAGGGGGGTTGAAGTTGACACACCCTCCCTCCTTAATTCAGGGGGTGTGCCAGGTGAGGACAGTCACTGTGGAAGACATATAGAAAATGAAACTTCTGGTTATGGCCAGGTTCTTAACTAAAAGCGACCCCTGTGTTTTTTATTTGAATTTAAATCAGACCAGCCTAAGGGCTGAGCATTTATAAAGTCCCTTTATAGTTCTCACAGGCTTTGTTCCGTGAGTACAGAGTTCCGCAAATGCAAATAACAATATTCTTTGCCACGAAAACCGAAGACTCAAAATTTCATTAACCCAATGACGTCCAAAAACATAATGCAAGCTCTCTGCCTGGGGAAGGCTGCGCTGACTACGTGCAGGAGTGGGTCTATTTGGAAGGCATTGACGTCCTTGAATAAAAATCTGTGTAACAGTTCTCGGCTCCGTTCTAAGAAGTAATGCCAGCTGCATGGTCACCTCTGGGAGAAGAAGGCTTGTCACAATGAGTAATGTTCTTCCGATTGACGCGGGATCCGGCCCTTGACTCACATCCTGCCCTGAGCGCTGATCTGATTTTCCTCACACAGAAGATTTTATGTATTTATAAACTCTCTAGCTTCCGCTGAGACAGAGGAGACGGTCAGTGAGTCCATTTATCCATCCGAGTCAGGGGTCTCCGTGCCCTGCCAACCTATTAATAGCTGGACCTGCAGAGATGCACCTTGCTTCAGGAAGGGGACTCTAGAATGTTCACCTGCTCAGGCTAACGGGGAGACCTTATTGTCATCCGCGTTTCCGTGTCACAGGGGACCCTTCAAGGCAAGTCAGCGGGGGAGGCGCAGACCTGCAACTCTTTCCAGATTTCTGGTCTCCAAGGAGAACTCTTGACCTTCAGCAGATGCTTCAGTGAAGCTGGGGTAGCTAATCGGCTCCTGCACAAGCTGACCCCTCACTCCGGGCAACGTCGCCTGGAATGGGCACCCCCTCCCCAGCCTGGGGGGCAGAGAGGGGGTCCTGGGGCGGGGAGGCGCAGCTTCCCCGCCCACCCCCCCGGGAAACGCAGCCAGGGCTCCCTCTGCGCGGGCACCTCAGGGCCTCTTGGGAGGAAGGAACTCAGGGAATGTGAGGCTAAGACTCAGGCCCCAGGGAACCAGGATTAAGATTCTACTGTTTTTTAAGTTATTATTGTGGTAAGGCCACTGAACAGGAGATCTCCACGCAACACGTTTTTTAAGCGTGCAGTAGGCTGTTGAGCTGCAGATACAGTGCAGCAGAGCGGGTGTCTAGAACTCAGTCTGCTTATGTAAGTAAAACTTTATACCCATTAAAAAGCCAACCCCCATATCCCCCGTCCCTCTGCCCCTGAAACCACCCCTCTGCCCCGTTTCTGAGTTTGGATATGTCGGCATCTCTTGTAAGTTCAATCACGCATTATTTGTCCTTCTGTGACGGGCTAATTTCACTTAGCGTGATGCTTTCCAGGTCCAACCACGTAGTCACATGTGGCAGGATTCCCTTCTTTTTCAGGGCTGAATAATATTCCACTGTGTGCCGATACCACGTTTTGTTCTTCTGCTCTCCCGTTCCTGGGCATTTGGGTTGTTTGTGTATCGTAGCTGTTATGAGCACTGCTGCAGTTCACATGGGAGTGCTCATATCCCTGTGAGGACATGATTTCCATTCCTTCCATATGCACCCAGCTTGCATTAGGGGCAGCCTGATTTTTCTATAAGCGGAAGGCACTCTTCCTGCTGTTAGCTGCTACTGACGGTCAGCTCAGTCGGGGGTGGGCAGTGATGGCCTATTGTTTCTCCTTGGCTTGTTAGCTGTAATATTTCCACCTGCTCTCACCCCCAACCATGGAGTCACCCAACATAACCACTGATCTGGGTATGCGGATTCCACGCCCCAGGGTACCCATTTTCAAATGGAAGAATTTGTTTTCTGAAATACTCAAAGGGAGTAAATAGATTTTTAAGCTACTTGGAAACTACTTGCTGTTTATTTAAAACTAACATCCATATATTTTAATGTATTTGATGAGTTTGTTATACTCTATAGAAGTTGGCAAATGTAGGCTTACAGTTGTGAATACACGAAATAGTTTATTCTTGTACTATTATTATTTATTTATTATTGTACTATTTATTAATATTAGTAACCTATTTTTGCTCATCCCTGCATTTCAAAGCTTACATTGTAGCATCCAAGGGTGGGCAAAAGTGGGTTTACAGTTGTGAGGATGGGACGCACAAAGTGAATTCTTGTATTATTATTACTTATTGTATTATTTATCATCATGAGCCTACCATTACCCCACCCTATGTGTGTTCTTTGAATTGCTTTTAGAGGAAATAGTGGGTTAGGGCCTCACAAGACTGAGTACATCTTCATCAGCTGGTCCACATGTGATCTTGTTTTACGTATTTCCATTCAAATGTCTTATTTATTGTATATCCTGTACATACTATATATATTTACATAGTATACAAATACTATGCTATACGTTATACTCATATATACTACACTAATATGTGAAATATGTAATATATCATTATTGATGCACTAACATTTTTTGCCTGAGTGAAGTGGATGTAGCACAAACGTTTTTCCATAAAGCAGAAATATATGTGTATATTAATGTATATTTATAAATTCACATTATTCTCCTTCCCTCTATACGTATACAGACATCGTATTTAAATACACAGAAGTATATTTATGTTTATATGACTATATATTTATGTAATGTTTACGTACATCAACTCTTTATTCACTCTTGAGGCGCCCGCATGACCTCTGTTTGACCCCGGACACAGCCTTTGACAGTCCCAGGGTGGCAGTAAACTTGGCCCTGGATTTGACTTGTTCAATGCCTGCCATTTAGCATTCTACCCCTCTAAGCGTCTTATTTTAGAATCGGCCATATGGAACTTTGGTGCCCAAGGATCATCTGAATTCCAGCTCTCTGAGATCACAGCAATTACTACAAAGCCATCAAGTACCAGCAAACCATTTGCATCTCCTTAGGGAATGATTTTCCAACTGGACAAAGAGCCGTTGTCAGAGGACTAAGAATAATCTTGTCTATAAGCACAGACTTAGAAACCACTAAACAAGGAGGAACGTGCACTGGAGAGGTGACATTCACCCCTAAGTCTGGGGCTTGAAATCATGAAGCTGTAAATGCTAGTAATGAAGAAAAATGGCCATTTCAGCTCTTCCGATGAGCAGCAAGAAACCGGGCCCCTGGTGGCTCCTGGGCTACTGCTGGCAATGAACGTGAGGGACGCCTGTGAATTCTCACCAACTTGGCTACGAACTGGACGCTGTACCCCGGAACGGGGCAACCAGCCGGGCACCCACGGACTACAGCCTCTCTCCCACTGTGTATTGTATTAGTTTATCACGGTGGCTGAGGACTGGGCCTATTTTCTCAGGTGCCGCGTCACTGTTCTGTATTCTCGTCAGTCCTGCCGTCATTTGAAACAGTTCATTCTCTCCCTGCGCCAGGCAGCCAGGTCCCCACGGAAATGGTGCCATTGTCTTTCTGAGACGCCTGCTTTCCTGCTGCAGATCGCCACAGGCGAGCCACTGTTCCAACCTCTCTCTGCGAGTGGCAGCCGGTGCGCATGTAATTTGCTTTTCAGAAAATAATGTTGTAAGGTACAGTGCAAACCTATGATTCGATTGGAACGGGTACGTGTGCTAGTGAAAATCCGTGCAGGGTGTAAGAGGAAGCTGGGGGAGCTCGTCCAGGCCTCGGAAGGGGAAAGACATTGCAATGGGCGGATGCTGAGTGTGGGAGAAGGTGAATGCTGCCCGGGACCCGCTCCGAAATGAGCTTTCCGGGAAGAAGGGGCAGAATAAGAAGAGGCCCAGGGGTGTGAGGAGAGAACCCCCAAGGCCGTGATCCGGCGTGTCAGGGGCCTGGGAGGGACAGAAGGAGAGGAGGCCAGAAAGGACCATGAGTTTCCCCGGGAAGTTTGAAATGGGCTTGTGGCTGGTAGACCTCAGGGACAGGTGTAAACTAGGTATACATTTTGGAAACATTTTCCCATACCTGTTCTTCCAAAGATATTTTTTATTTTAGATTGATTCTGCCATTACAGTTGTCCCAATTTCTGTTCCCTTTGCTCCCCTCCACCCGGCACCCCACTACCTCCAGCAATCCCACCTCCCTGAGCTCATGTCCAGGGGTCGTGCAGGGCAGTTCTTTGGCTTCACCTTTTCCTGTGCCATTCCCAACACCCCCTGTCTGTTCTGCACCTGCAAACTTCTCTTCTTCATCCTTGTGCCTTCCTCCTTTCTTCCCCTCCCCCTCCCAGCTGACCCCCTCCAAATGTTCCCTGCATCTTTGATTCTGTTCTCTCCCTGGCTGTCGCTTAGTTTTTGTTTTTACTTTTTAGACTCTGTCATTGATAGTTGTGAGCTTGTTTGCATTTGAATGTGCATCATTTCGATCTTCTTCTTCTAAAGCAAGTCCCTTTCCCGTTTGGTAGACTAAGGGATTGGTGATGACAAACTCCTTTCGCTTTACCTTGTCTGGGGAGCACTTTCTCTGCCCTTCCTGTCTTTCAAATTTACACTTGCCTTTTATTCCTAACAACGGTTGAGTAGGAGACGGCTGACACTAGCTGCTTCCTTCTCCTATGCTTTGCGGTCCTATGTCCCTTCAGATGCGGTGGCCGTCACGTCTCATTTTCTGAGGCTCTGAATTTCAAGTCCTTTATCTTGCGGTGGCTCACGGTAGCCTCAGACTTGTCAGTCCAGGTGTCCTGACTTGCGTCCCAGAAAATGTAGCCACTGGGCTTCCTTCCGATCCCCTGGTCCTCAGAAGGTTTGAGGGTCCGTTAGCTCTTTTGACGTGTCCTGGCTGCCCCAACAGGGGCGACGTCACGCCTGCCATGTGGGTGGTGACAGGAGCAAGTCCAGGAACGGAAGCGGTGGGCGCCGGCCCAGCCTGACGCTTGTGCTTTTGAGTACAAGAGGCTCACAACCTTAATTTTCACAGCGTCGTAAGCATTATACTGTGATTAGCCAGGAATCTGTGATGACGTTGGAGAGCATTGTCTATGGTGGCTTAACACCCCCGAAAGTAATTCCGAATTTTGGATGCTTTTCAAGTAGGAAAATGGGCTCTGCGTGCTGCTGAGTTTCGGAACCAACGTGTGGTGGAAAATGACACCGAAGCCAGGATAACAACCCAAGCAGATAGGTAATAATGAGCGTCACCATCGCCCATTTTAACACACCGCGTTCAAAGGTCCCAGGGCGTGAGAGAGTGAGTTTGACAAAGAGAAGCGGGTTAGGCACAGCAGTCGTGCTGATCTGAGAGGTCGACATGTGGCAGGAAAATAGTTTCCATGTGGGAAAAGGAAAATGGTGCCTCGTTGAAATGCCAGGGAGTTTCCGCTTGGGAAGGGAGGCGTGTTGGCCACAGGCACCGCCTCGCTAGCGGCCCCGGCGTGCTTCAACGTGGCCTGGGGCCCGGACCCCGGTGGCCCACGTGTGTCTAGGGAAACAAAATGTGTGCTCACCACAACAGTTTCTTCTAAGTTTGATTTTTTAAAATGGGAAATGTGTTTTCTTCACCATGTGTATTTGTTTTATGGTGAAAAGAAGCGGATTTCTGACAGAATGTGTTTTCAATATACAGGCCACGCCGCGGTGCGTCAGCAGAATCTTGGGCGGGGGCTCAGGAGAACGATGCCAACCTTCCCGCTGCCTGTGGGCCCCAGGGGCCCCGGGCTGCACCCCTCAGGTCTCCCAGGGGGCCGGTGTGCGCACAGCCCAGCCGTCCCCCGTGAGCATTACCGGTGGCCCCCATTCAGGCAGGAAGCTTCCTTCTGCACCCCTTGGAAGGGTCTTGCAGGGCACCCCACTACACTCAGCGGGCTCCCCCAGAGTAAGGTGTAGACAGTGGGGCGGGGTGTGTTTGCACTTCCCGCAGAAGCTATTCCTGGGTTTTTCCATGTTGCATGTGTGCCACCTGCAGCTCGGCATCTCTGTGCTGGGGACAGGTGCCACGCTGGGGACAGGTGCCACGCTGGGGACAGGTGCCCCGGTGCACAGATGGAGCTGGAAGAGAGGACCATTTCTCGGGGGCATGGCCACCTGCCGTTCTGTCACCTCCCAACGCTGTGGGGCCTGCTGGCCACCGACTGGCGCAGAGTGACAGACACGGGGAGTCTGTGTTCCCGGGAAAGCCCTCTGTTTGGAGCCGTTCCCATAACTTCTTTACGTGAGAAAGGCATGTGTCAATTTAAGTTATTTGTTAGAAGACAATCCGATTTGTCTCCACTGCAAATTAATTTTTCCAGGAACTCGGGGTGGCCCCGGCACTTTGCGTTACTGCCTGTGTAACACGGGTGATTTCAAGACCCCCATAAAGAGGCAGTTTTGTCATCTGTCAGTTATCCTCTCCCTGAGTGTCCCAGCAAACACGCATGTCCTTAAATTACAACTTAAATTACAGGCCTGCGGCATTGTTATGTTTTATTTATTTACTTTTAACATTTATTTATTTTTAAGGGTTTTTTAATTCATTATTTTCAGAGAGAAGGGCAGACGGGAGGAAGAAAGGGAGAGAGACATCAGTGTACAGTTTCCTTTCACCTGCCTCCAGCTGGGGACCTGGCTGGAGACCTGGCTTGCAACCTGGTTCTGTGCCCTGGCTGGGAATTGAACCAGTGACCTTTGGGTTCGCAGGCTGGTGCCTTATCCACTGAGCCACACCAGCCAGGGCTGAAAGTTATATTTGAATAATTAACTTACCCCACTATAGGTTTAATATACATCAATTTACTCTGGTATTTCCCAGACGTATTTATATTGTTGGTCTTTTTTCCCTAAATTTATGTTTCCTACGCAAAGGTGGGTATTTTGTTTGTCTCCGTCTTACCTCCTGAAGTTGAAAGAAGCTCTCCCAGCTTCTGTGTTTCTATTGCTGTGACCTAGAACCCCTATTCCGTGACCTAGAACCCCTATTCTGTGACCTAGAACCCCTATTCCGTGACCCAGAACCCCTATTCTGTGCTGTGCTGGACCCCTAACGCTGGAAACACCCTACCTGTTTTGAGTTGCACCTCTTCTTTAACTGCTTTTCTCAGGGTTTGGCCTAGCTGGGGTGTGTCTTTCTGGAGGGTAGGTGAGGAGAAATTACTTTTCTGGGCACAGTCAGGAGCAAGATAATCAGAGAGGAAGAGGATGAAAGACTCGTCCTGCCGCACCGGTCACCAACGTGCTACACTGATCTCATGTTCACAGGACCCTGGTCAAGGACACGTGCACCACGGTGTGGGGCGGGGGAGCCCCAAGCCTCAGTCACGATTCTGTCCAAGGCTGCCTGCTTTCTCCTATCTGATGTCGCGTCAGCTACTGGTGACCTCGCGTTGCAGTGACCCCGCTGCTGGGTGCGGGCAGAGGACGCCCTGTAGCATTGTGGTGGCCATTACTCACATGTGCCCTCAACCTGCCGTCTGATTGGGATAGTTTGATATTTTAATTTAGCTTTTGTTTCTCTGTCCCGGGAAGCAATCTTTACTTGCTGAAAGAGACTGAGCAGCTGTACATGGTGAAGCCTTAGTACTGTTAAAGTGCAGAACCAGCAAATGGAAGTCATTGGATTGAGGAACATAAGGATCGAACAATTTCAATTACTGTCCTTCGGTATCTGTGTTCTTAAAGAATTCAAGTAAAATTCTGACACCCAATGTCCTCTATGACTCACATGTTTGCACCCCTACTCATTTTATTTTCTGAACCAAAAGGAAAGATTTCTGTGCTAAGAACAACCAAACAGATACGTGCAAATTCCCTTCTTTCAAGGAACGTGAATGGATGAAGACACGCTCCTACTTTTCAAAACAAATGTGCTTCTTGTGCAAGACTCTTCATCAATGCAAACGTGCAACTTTGCTTCTAGCAGATATTCAGGGCAAAGAATTTCTATGAGTTTCACGACAGAGGAAAATGATGAATCATCTCAATTCCGGGGTAGAAACGATTTCTCCCCATCTTTGCTTGCAATGAGAAGTGTGCTCTACACCTGCTGCAAACCGTATTTTATCTTGTGTTTCAGAGAATAGAAAAGATTCTGCTATTTATTCTTCAAAATAGCACTCCTGCAGCCCCATTCACTGCCTAACAGAATTTCAGCTCAGCCTGAAGTGAAGGTCATATCAAGTACCAAAGATATTTCAGTTTGAAGTCACATAATCCCAACAGCTATTCCAGTTATGAAAAAGTTCTGCTTGAAACCTTGCACTCATGTGTGATCAGATCGTTAGAAGACATTATTATATTGCTTTCTTGAGAGGATTGATATCATTAGGTATTACCTTTAAAGTCTCTAGTCAATTAATAAAATGCTGATGACATTAAATTACTGAACACTAACAAAGAAGGTGCATGGAACTTTTACCTGGATCTTGACATCTGGGCAGAAATCTGAACTCTGGAACACGGGTCACATGGAGCTATGGACCATGATTTTGCTGTTTTCATGGTGACTCATTCCCCCAAGTCACCAGAAAAATGAAATCCTGAGCAGGTTTCATTGAATTAATATTTGAGGACATTTATAAACATCTACCCCATCCAAAAGGCAGTTCTCATTACATAAAGAATGCTGTTCAGCGTCCCTGCCATGGTCCACTAGGACGCACCAGGACGCACTAGGACACACGAGGACGCATGAGGATGTACTGGGACGCAAGTATCTGGTACCAGCTCCCTGAACGTCCTCTTTCAACTCTGCTGCAGTCACATGAGTTTTGTCCTTAAATACATCAACAGTTTTCCCACCTCTGGTTATTCATACTCGCTTCTCCCTGCCCCCTTCTTTCCAGTCTTTACATGGTGAACATTTTCCTTAGATTCAGTTTAGAACCTCTTTCTAGAGAGCTCTTCCCTGGCCAGTGGAACCAGGCTCTCCATCCTCAGTCATTGTTTTCCCCTCGGTTTTCCATTTTATTTTAGGAGTTGCTGCTATTTCAATGGTCTTGTTTACCGGGATGCTTATTTGTGTATTGTTTGTTCCCCAACTAGAATGGAAGCTACAGAAAGAAAGGCTCTCAGGTGTCTCGTTCACGGCAGCACTCAACATGCGCCCCCAAAATATGGAAAAATACAGTTGTGGCTTCGGACATTTAGAAAAAGATAAAATGTGCATTTACTCTGCAGAGCAGAAAGTTGAAAGTCTTGCAAGAGAATAGAAATGCTGATGGAGTTTCCCGTGAGGAAATACTTATTTCCGACTCTGAAATCCAGTGCCTTTGCCAGAAAACTAGCATTTCAACAGTGTTGTGAAATGGGTACATGTTTACCTAAGAAGGGAGAGCAGGATGGTCTAGATTCTAAGTTTTTCCAGATTCTGTGCGAGAAGAACCAAGATTAGCAGAAAGAGGTGAGTAGTACACTCAGGAAGAAGTTGATTGTGTTTTACTTTAGTGAGTGACTTCGGCCGGAAGCAGACACGTCTTCCATTCTGCCTCTGACATTTTACACCTGGGTGACTGTTATGGGCTGAAGGGGGTCCTCCCAAATTTCATATGTTGACGCTCTAACTTCTGGTACCGCAGAATGGGACTATCTTTGGACATAGTCTTTAAAGAGGTAATTTAGTTAAAATGAGGTCATGAGAGTGGACCCTAATCCAATACATTTGGTGTCCTTGTCAGAAGAGGACACAAGAATACAGGGAGACACTGGCCACTCAGCACAGAGGAGAGACCATGTGAGAGCCTAGCCTGGAGGCGGCTTCTGCACCCCAAGGGGAGAGGCCCCAGAGAGACCCAAGCTGCTGGCCCAGCACTTCCAGCCTCAAACTGGGAGAAAACGAATTTCGTTGTCTAAGGCACCCAGTCTGCGGAATCTTACTTTATCAGCCTTAGCAAACTGTTTAGTTACCTTGAAATTTTTCATCTGTTTATTTTCTTGTCTGCCACATGTTGATAACACCACGGAAAGAGTCAAAGAATCCAATCAGATTAGGAGTCAAAGTTCTTTGAAAAATAGAATACATGTAGAGCTAGAAAGTCTCTTAAAAATAGTCACAGAGGCCAATGTCCATCTCCTTTGCCTCGTTCTGTTGGTTTTGATAGTAGGGAGAGCTATGGGGTTAGTCTAATATATTTGTAACACAGCTGACAATCAATCCCCCAAGGGCTCCCCTGTATCGAGAAAGGGCGGGAGTCAGAAGGAAGAAGAAACTTTCATTGATGCTGGTCTTGTTTCTGCCCTAAGGTCTCCTGTGTGTGTGTGTGGCCACCCACCAGCGACACTGATGGCCCAGGGCTGTGGAGCCTGATGACCCAGGGCTGTGGAGCCGTCTGTCCCTTTCACTGGATTGAATTTCTCAGCAATGGTTGCTACTCGAACCTGCAGCCTCCTTGCCTGGGACAAGGTCCTAAACCAAAGGCCAACTGACTCTCACCGAAGTATGTGCTTTGCTTCTCTGACCATTTGTTACCACAAGAGGATGTGTTGTAGCAAAACACTTGGAGTCGGGCTCGGGCCTCGGCGGGGAGTTTGCGTTCAGCACGCAACCTTTTCTTGTTCGCCAGGTCGTGTATTTGCGGACCCCATGGGAGCCCTGGAGTTCCCTGCTGGCACCTGACTGGGTAGTAACCACCTCTTTGCTGCTCCGAAGGATGAGACAGAAGTTCCGTGTGGAGTGCCGAGCCTAGAGCCCAGCGGCGTCGAACGTTGTGTTTTACCGTTGCCGTCTGGGCGCTGCATCCATCCGCCGACTCTACCCCAGCGCAGCCAGGGCAGCCTGGGTCCTCGTGGGGGCGTCTGGTTTTGAAAGTCTCTGTAACTGAGAAAGAAGAGCTCCGCTGGCGTCTAATTTTACCCTCCGCCAGCAGGGACCTGGTGCCTGTGTCCTGCAGCCCAAGGCACCCATTTTCCCCCAAGTTTGACTCTTCGCAGCCACGGAGATAAGAAAAGCAGGGACTTTCACAGCTTTCATTTGCATTTCTTTTCTTATGGTCGGGATAAAAATGCCTAACCGCGTTGAACAGCCATGGTCCTTTGAGTATTCACTGCTTTTGAAGGCGGAGCCTCGATGAAAGTGATGTCCCTTTAAGCTTGAAGTCAAACTCCCTACGCCTCAACAATCCCCCCTTTATTTCATACGTGTGTGCGCGTTTGCGTGCTGCGCTTCCGGCAGGCTGAAACAAAACCCTTACCCACCCCCACCCCCCCACAAATATGCCACAACCCTCTATTACTAGGGACATAATCGCCATGGGCTCTTGTAAGCAAGCTCTATGAGTTGTCATCTCTTTAAGCACAAGAAAGGAAGAATGATTATGGTATCGATTAGAGAGGATGATTTTTGCCTCACCCCGTCCCCTTTTTGACTGTTGAGAATTATCTACATTTCCCTGACTCTTCCTCTTAAAGCCAACTGAGACTTCTGGTTGTGTTTGTATTGATAACGGTGTTTCAGCTGGGGAGACCCTGGGTCCCAGAGGAGACGGCCTGTTGGTTGAGCTGCTTCCAACGGGCAGCAGCTTCCAGGGCTTAATGCCTTAAGCCTGGGCAGGAGGACGGAAAATGCAAAGCTATTTTCTTTTTTACAGCCTCTGGGGAAAAACTACAAATGAAAACAGAGACGAGAGAAAAGCCCAGATGCACCCAACTTTCCTTTGGACAACAGGAGGGAAGAGGAGGGAAGGGAGCAGATGTACCGGAAGGGCGTTTGGGAGGAGCGAGGGTCAAGGCCACCTGGGTCAGCTGCAGTAGGGGACCTGGGGGACCAAGTGTCTTTGCTTAGAGGTCTGCAAGCCCTTTGATCCCAAGGACAATCCCTCTGCCCTCCAGGGGGCTGTGGGGCCCACCCTTATAAACAGAACTCTTTGTAAACTTAAGAAATATGTTCAACTTGAGTAAAATGTTTGAAGTAAGCATTTTATTCTTTTTCCTAACATAAAAAAAAAAATACATTTCATTGAAATAAAATGCAAATTTCATAGGATAAAAGAAACCTTTGATGGAATCTTTTAATTGAAAAGCCTTGGAAATGGCTTCTTTGCCTGTATCAAGGGTGAATCTGAGTTTACAATGTATTTGTTGGGAAAGGACTTGGTGAGCGGTTGTTGGATATTATATTTCTATCAGGATCAATAGTTCTTCCTATGTCACCTTTTCTTTTCAAATTTTGTTCACTTCAAGGCATTTTAGACATTAGAAATTTGACAATGGCATGCAGATTAAGTTTTAAGAAAAACCTACAGTATTTATTTGCAGAGGTTATAGGAAATAAATATCATTTTAAAGTTAAGATTTTGACACGTGGTGAAATCTCTCATTTCTTAATATCACGGCCGTTCATTATTCTCTTCCTCTAGCCATGTCCGTGAAAATGTGGAAGGCAGCATTTTATCTTTATTTAGCCAGCTCTGAGCTTAGTACTACAATTTTGTGTAAGGAGCTGAGCTTTGTCTGCTTCTGCCTCATCAGTGCCTCCCCCAACCCAAACGCTGAAGTCCTAACCCAAAGTGGCTAAATTTGGACACAGGGCCTTTGGGAGGCGATGAAGGTTAAAGGAGGCTGACAGGGTGGGGCCCTCATCCAGCATGGTTGGTGCCCTGATAGGAAGAAGCTGAGACACAGCTGTGCACAGGCCCAGAGACCCTAGGAGGAGAAGCAAGAAGACACAAGGGGAAGGGGCCTCACCAGAACCGGCCCTTCCAGCACCTTGATCTTGAAGTTCCCAACCTCCAGACCAGTGAAAACACACATTTCTCTTGTTTAACTCACCCAGGCTGTGATAGTTTGCTACAACAACCCCAGCCGGCTAGTCCATTTACATTGAACCAAAGCAAACAACCACTGTTTTTGGGAACTAAGTTGATTATATCAACGATAGTAGATGAAGTCACCATCTTTCTGGTCTTCGGCTTACCAGGGAGACATTTACATGTGTAAACACACCCTAGATCAATTACGGTTTACTTTCAATATTATTTTGTACTGGTTTCAGGTGTATAGCATCGTGGTTGGACAGTCATACACTTTACAAAGTGTCCTCCTGATATTTCTAGTGCCCACCTGCCGATCTACACAGTTATGTTTCCTCAGGCAAGGACAACAAAAACAAATATAAACAAATGGGCTACATCAAACTAAAATGTTTTTGCACAGCAAAGGCAACCATGGACAAAGTGAAAACACAGTCTACTGAATAGAAGAATAAACATTTGCCAATGATACATCTGATTAGGGGTTAATATCCAACATTTATAAAGAACTCATATTACTCAACACCAAAGATAATGAAAACAAAAACACAGTCTTTTTAAATAAAAGGTTTTTCTTCATTTTCTAAGTAGTAACATGGGTAGGCATTGGTTTGCTTTCATTTTGAAAGACAGCATAAGAAGTGACAGCAGAAAATAAAGAGACATCAACTATGAAGCATGGCCCAAGGGCCTGGGGGTGGGGGCAGGGAAGAGAAGTCAGAAGGAGCGAATAGGATGTTTCCAGGGAACTGCGGACAATTAGAAATAAGGAGAAAAATTGTGTTCCCCAGGTCGCTCTGGATGTGTTTGCTTTAGACACTGGCTCTCATGCTTGCCCTGTGGCTCCAGCGGACACTTCGTCACGAGGAGGAAATGGACTTTTACAAAGTCACTGATAGTGACTTCATGGGCTTGGATCTCAGAACCTGAACTAGAAGCCTGGTTCCACTGTGTTGAACGGGAAGGCTGTTCAAACTCTGTGAGCCCCAGTTCACTCCCCTTTGTAAAAGGCGGGTAAGCTATTTTTGTAAAAGGCAAAATAGCAAGTACCACACCATGACTGCGAAGATTCAGTGTGATTACGTAACTGGTGTAGTACATAGTTATCATATATTTTCATTCTTGCCCAAGGTCGCCCATTTAGTTAGGGATTGTGGGTAAAAAAGAGTGGCACACACTCAAATAGCTGGAATGTGGGCAGAATGAATGTATAGACGGAATTCATGGCAATATGATGTAGAGCATTTGAAGGGAAGGACAATAGCTTCTTTCTTCACTGAGTCAGAATGAGTTGAGGATGCGGGAACCCCTGAAGGGGCCAAGAAGCCAGAAGTTGGGGAATCTTCAATGTTGGCGCCCAGGGCAGGCCACCCCAAATGTCCTTCAGTGGCACATGGATGATTTCAAATGAAAGTTACTTGAAAAGCAGCCAACACAGGAAGGGACCCTTAACCCTTGCTCCCCTTTAATGCAGAAAGTAAATCTCCCCTGCGAGGTGCCATCTCTGCTCCCAGGAGCCTGGGCGGGGCAATCCAATTCCCGGGGTGAAGACAGTGAAGGCTGAGAAGCCAGTAGCAACAGACCTTGTGACTCTGTTACTAATTTATTCCCCAAGCCTGAGCTTGGCTTAGATTCCATGTAATGAGCCCCCGACCCAAGTTCCTCACACGTCAGATCTTCCCACGTTTGTGTTTCTGTGTCGAAAAGATATAAAAAATGATTTCTCTGAGCATCACTTACGATCGGCATGCACCTATTGAATTGGGGTTTCTCTTGTTAACATGATCTTATATCAGCTTTATTATTAGTGCAGCTGTAAGAGGTGGAGGGGGAATTCTGCCATCCCTGAAGGAAAGGATCTAGTTAACTGAGCAATTTGTCGACAGCAAGAAAGGGGGGTTGCACGTTGGAGGAGGAAAAAGGTGTTCGCAGCCTGACTGATTGAATAGTTAATGCAGCAATGAGTACGCGTAGTTAAGGGGCTAGCGAAGACCAAATATCACTTAAGGTTCGACTTTGAATAATTTCTGTGTGATGCTCCTTCTGGAGCCGGAGAGGGGCTTTAGTTCCTGCCATTGGACAGTCCTCTCAAGTTCAGGTCCCCTGCCCTGTGCAGTAAATAATGGAGTTGGGGTCCAGGCTTCACAGGCAAAAGGTGCATCATTCATTCATTCATTCATTCTAAAAGCATTTACAAGTCCACTACTATGCAGCAAGATGCTAAGAGATGGGACGCAGTGATGTAAAGACACAGTCCTAGCCCCCAAGAACCTGACGCAAAGGCAAAGGGGACCAACACGTGCCACTCCGCCTCCGTGTTCTATCCCTCCAAGTATGGGCTGAGTTTGGAGAGGGTAGCTTACCTAGGCTGTAGGTTCACCTGTAAGCAAGCCAACATCTTCGTTGGAGGTCGGCAACCCAGAGGGGAAATGACAGCTCTGTTCGATGAGTCACGTAGGCAACTAGGATTCCTCTATGTTGACATTCCAGCATCACTCAGGAATTAAATTACCTCAGGGTGTTGGCAGCTGGACGGAGGATGGAGGAAGGAAAGGAGGCACTATTCTCTACTTAAGGATACACCTAAGAAACTGTGCACATCACCTGTGCTCACAGATCACGGACTGAATCCCAGGACTGTACCTAGCTGCAAGGGAGGCCGGAAAGCATAGGCATCATGCGCCTGAATAAAGATGAAGGCTTCTCGCATTGGACAGGAGAGAAGCAAGGGGCCATCTACCATCAGGAGCTGGCAGTAGCGTGCACCTCGTGGTCTGACTCCCCCTACAGACACCAGGGTCCCTGAGACAGGCAATCTGTCCTGTCCATGTTGGTGTGCCCAGTACAGAAGACTGCTCCTGGGCAGCACGTACTCAGTACGTTGTTGGTGATTGGTTGAATGTTTGCGTTCTTGGAATAGTCTGCAAGTATTGTTGACTTTCCATGTGTGCTTTGATACTGTTCGCTTCTCTCCATCTCTTGTCTGGTATTTCTATGGTACCAGAGCTGAGGGACTGAGAGGAAGAGTCACTGAACTCCTATGGGAAGAGGTGTGACAGAAGCCAGATAAACAAAGACACTATTCGTGTGCTAAGGATGATGCTTTTCATGATGGCTGCATCAAGACTTGAGTAGGGCGTCCCCCTGGCCTTCTCTGTGAAGAGGAGCTGCACAAAGCAACAGGGACGTTAATGATGCTTTATTCATTTCCACTGGCCCCTGGGTGTTTTGAAGCGGGATAGATCAGCCACTCTTTAAAGGGAGAACAGGTGCCTGATTCTAAACAAAGTCACCAATCTCGTCCTTAATGCATCGCAGAAGAGCATGATGAACGCTGGCCGAGTGCCGCAGTGTATGCTGGGAAGAGGAACGAACGTGGGGTTTGGAAACACCATCTTGTCAGTTGGATTTAACATGGATTTGGGGTTGCTTATTGAACACAGGGACAGAAGAATCTATGTCCCCTTGCATTAAAACCTGTGGGTGAGGCACAGTGTCGTCTACTTTAGATCATCAGGGAGCATCAGTCACTCTGGGAAGGACCCCAATGGGAACTGAGGGCTTTTATACTGTTTCATTGAACCTGCATAGAGCTGGGTGAAGGCTGCAGAGAAGGCCTGACACCGCAGAGCTGTAGTGGTGGGTGGAGGACATGAAGAATCAAGGTGGCAGAGGGGTCTGGAATGGGTGAGATTTGGGAGCTGCCCTTCAGCCCTTGCATGGATTCCTTAGACTCGCCAGGACCTGATTTGCTCATCTGCGCGCCAAGGTTGAACTCATTACTTCCCCCCTGAAGGCTGTGGCAAGAATGGAAACAGATGACAGTTTTCTATAAGCCCCATGATTATGGAGGCAAATCCTGGCCCGTGTCATTGCATGTTGGCCCCTGCAGAGCATAGTGCAGGTGGTCAGTGATTATTGGCGACTGTGCATTGAAGAAAAGTGCTTACGCACAATGCTTAGCACGAATGAGGAATTCAATCAATGTTCTCCATTAAGGGCGAGAGGAGTGTTATGGTAGTCATGGTAATGTCAGAGATAATAGCAGCAGTGGCTGCTGCTGGCGAGAGCCATGGTAATAGTGGCATGAGTCATGCTGAACGGGGAACACAGAGAATAAACACAGAACTAGCAAGAGACAAAGGTAAAATGATGCTGGCTATGTTCTGGGGACCTAGGACAGCATGGTGGGGCGTTGGTTCTTGGGAAGGTGAGGCTGTTTTCGAAGGCTTCTGAGTTAGGAGACCAGCTGTGACAGCCGCAGGTGAGACGGCTGGGGACAGAGTGTGTCACAGAGGTGCAGGTAGGACTGGAGCTAGGGGGATGGGTAGGAGCGGGGGAGGGAGGAAGGAAATGCTCAGGTGGACTAGACAGCCGAGGATGTGTGTGGAGAAAGGGAGGGGCCGGCTGACATGTCATTTATAGTCGTCTACTCAGCACGATGAGTATCCGGTTAGATGGTTCACTTACATGCACTGTTTTGGCATGTAGAAGGCATGATTGTCTACAGGCGTACATGCCTTGCAGAAACAAATGCTACAGAATCCTCAAGCAATTCCTCTTTATCATCCTGACAGCGTCTCGCATAGTCCCTTGGTATACGTGTGCTCAAAAGATATTTATCAACTGAGTAAATAAATTATATCGGAGACCGCCATGCCGCTGTCCGTTCCGATTTCCGTTGCGCCCTCCATCTTGTGATTTCTTCAGCAGGCCGCTTTAAAGTCGCGCTTTAAAGGTGGGTCAGCCTGCGGGGCATAGTGACTAGGAAGATTATAAATCTTCTTTCCCACTTACTTTAACCCGTAATGTGTGAACACACACACACCTCCTATGAAGCTAGAGAACTTGAAAATGACCTTGACTTCCTTTCCTTTGTTCCTAAACATCTGTGTTAATATTTATTCACGAAATAGCGGCAGCAGGTGAGCAATCAGCTGGCACCCCTGAGGGATGACGCGGCGTGTTCCACATGCCTCCCGCCTTCAGCCTTTCAGGAAAAAGCACAGGTCGCTCGGCCTGGTCTTCACCAAAGCTGCGTGCGCTTGTCCCTTTCTCTGTTGTTGAAGGCGGCTGCAGAATAAAAATGCCCCGTTCAGGAGGGGACTCCGCTGTCGAAGGACAAAAATATTTCTCCAGATTAACTCTCAGACAAAAGTCCTCAAATCCTGGGCCACCAGCCCGGGCCACCAGCCGCAGCATTTCAAGGGCAACCAGGCTCCTCCAGGGCCTGATCCCTGTGTGTGGTGGGGCCCTGGTTCCTCTCCAGTGAACAGTGACCCTGTAATTCCCCTGAATCCCCAGCCAGGTTGAGACAGCAGGGGTTTCAGGGATTCACTCTCTTCTTCCTTCTCGAGGCTTTTCGCCGTCACAAGACCCTGTTTCCAGGTCCCCGACTAGCTCTCCAGAGGTCCCTGAAAGGAGGCTGCAAACGGTCAGCTTCCAGGTCAGTGCCATCACCTAGGGAATTCTAAACCGGGGTGCAACTGGGCCCGGAATCTTGGACTGGCTGCGGCTGGACTCCCCTCCGGCCAATTCCCAAGTGTTTAGCGGTAGGACTAGTACATGAGGGCGATGAACTAGATCATGTATAATATTTGTGGAGGAAAAGTTTTTCTAGCAAGATGCCTCCTCCTCCTCGAAGTGGACAGGGAGGTGCTAGCGTAATGAAACCTGATGATCTGTTCGCAGACAAGAAGTTTTTGCAGAGGGTACCAGTAGGAGGAGGGGGGGAAGGAGGAGGAAGGCGAGGGGGAGAACAAATACAAGGGGAAAAAACGGAAATAAGTGTTGAACGGGTTCTTGGCCCTTGTTGAGCTGTGTAAGCAAAATGTCCCCCCGCTGTGATGTAACATTTCTAGACCCAACGCATTTTCAGAAGTCTGTTCCAAGCAGGTTATATCTCAGTGCTCAGGAGTTTACAGCCCTAGAACCATCTAAACTTGCCGTCCGTGGGAACCAAGAAGCAGGCATTGGTGGGACCATGTGGGTCCTGGGTACAGCCGATCAAATCAAAGCTTTGTGTGGTTTCCGAGGCAATCATGGCACAAATGGCCCGTTCTGATCGTGATACTCGAGGAGCTGGATAACCCGTGACCTGACCTCCTAGATCTCAGCTAATTTTTCCATTGGGTTCTTTGGCGTGCCAACTGCCCCATTCTATTGGAAAGGTGGTTGAGACAGAAAATGTAGTCCAAGGTAATTCATTAGCAATGCCAGTGAAAGACTAAGAGGAAAATTTATTTTATCAATATAAATTGCTCTCTTTTGCTTTTGCAGATATGAATTAAATCCTTGCTTCTTGTAGCGACTGCAAATTAATTTCAGCACAGCACAGCTCACAGATGGAGACAGGGGGGTTTTTCTGGGGCTGACAGGGTTGAGTTTCAGACTGATCTTCCTCATTTCCTGCTCGCACTGCTGATTGATTTCTCTTGGCACAGAACTAGACGTGCAAGAAATTTCGACTTGGGTGTTAATTAGGACCTTTACCTCATGCACGCTGCTGAGGGTGTTTGCATATAACCCATTCCTAATTAAAAATGTTTGAAAAATTTGAAGCACCCTCCCTTACTATCCGTGAAGAGGAAAAGGGGAAGGAGAGGGCATCTGCAGAAACATGTGCAAATGTAGGAGATATTATGAACAATTAGAAGAAAGGTATCTTTGACCAGTTCAAAGACAGTAATTAGGGTGGGAAAAGGAAGGAGAGGTTCTTTCTGGTCCAGAAGGAGAATCTGGAGCTGTGGCCTAAAAATGCCAACTGAAGCGACCAGATGATGACATAGGGGAGATGAGGAAATGGACCCTGGGACAGTAGGAGGGTATCTCTCACGTTCTGGGCTCCGGGGAATTTACTCAAGATGTGGTACGAGAAGACAGAAGTGAGGGGAGAACCAGAAGAGTGGCAATTTCACACCTGAAGGAACATGACTACCTGGGCACAGTGAAGGGGATCTCAGCCAAACCATTCTAACAACTTTGGGTTGAAACAAAATGACCTGGAGAAAAGAATGAAAAACGGATAACATAAATGGGCACATTTGATCCTACAAAGTAGGACTGAAAAATGGGCAGGATACTGAACCACACCAAGAAATCTTAGCGTTAACAACCTGAACCACCACCACAACTCACACTCGTTTTACAGTGTTCAGTAAGTCAGGTACCTGTCCAGTGGGGACTTGAATCATTCATCTTTAAAGATGAGAGAAACTGGAGGACTTCCCGTCAAGATGGAGGCATAGGTAAACACACTCCGCCTACAGAAGACACAGCTACAGAAAAAATTACAACTAGACCTCAAAACAAATAACACTCAGAACTGGCAGAAAATCCTTGGAAGCCTGACAACCAAGAACTTAAAGAAGCCACATTCAGGCAAATGGGTAGGAGGGGCGGAGACCCAGAGGCAGGGGGAGAGGTGCGGAGACCTGACGTGGCGCAGAGACGGGGTGGAAAGGGCAGTCCCGTGTTCATGTGTGCTGGGTATAAATTGGGAGGGAAACCTCGGGAGAGAAGGATTCCCCACCCCAGACCAGACCGCACAGCCTAGGGGTCCAGTGCCAGGAAAATAAATCCCCATAACTTCTGGCTGCAAAACTCTAGTCGGGGTTGGGGCAATGGAAGAAACAGCCGGGTTTTCAGGAGACTTGGCTCAATGGGCCTCCATGGAGTTGGAGCTTATGCAGCCCAACCCCCCTCTGGGATTCAGCACCAGGGAAACAGTTGGAAGGGCAGCAGTCGCGTGTGGGGAGTAAGTGAAGTAAGCGCCCTGAAACGGCAGGGCAAGTGCCAGGCAAACCTCCAGAACGCGGGCATCAGCGCTGTTTTCTCTGAACCCACCCCCGGCGCAGAGCCACAAAGACGTGATGCAGGTTGTCCCGCACTGGCGATCACCTAAGGCTCCACCCCACACAATGTATAGGTGTCTTTCCTGCATACAGTAGGCCACGCTACTAAGACCAGGAGTCAAAGAAGCATTACCCAATACACAGAAACAAACAGAGGGGGGCTGCCAAATCAAGGAGACAAAGAAATATGGTCCAAATGAAAGAACAGAACAAAACTCAAGAAAAAGAACTAAATGAAAGGGAGTAACCAACCTAATAGATGCGGAGTTCAAAATACTGGTAATCAGGATGATCGGAGAACTCACGGAATATGGAAACAACATGAAAAAGACCCAGGAAGAAAAATCTACAGGGAACCAACAGCAGAGGAGATAAAGCTGGAATTCAAATCAATGGTTTGGAATATAAGGAAGAAGTAAGCATTCAACCAGAACAGCAAGAAGAAAAAATATATTTTTTTAATGAGGATGCAAGGAGCCTCTGGACATTTCCAACCATACCAACATCCAAATCACAGGGGTGCCAAAATTATAGGGGTGCCAGAAGGAGAAGAAGAGCAATAAATTGAAAACTTATTTGAAAGAGATAATGGAAGAAAACTCCCCATACAGAAAACACAAAGAGTTCCAAACAAGTTGGACCCAAAGAGGACCACAGCAAGCAAGACACATGTTAATTAAAATGTTAAGTTGAAGATAAAGAGAGAATCTTAAAAGCAGCAAGAGTTACCTACAAAGGAGTTTCATAAGATTTCTCAAAAGAAACTTTGCAGGCAAGAAGGGACTGGCAAGAAGTATTCAAAGTGATGAAAAGCAAGGACCTTCAACCTAGATGACTCTACCCAGCAAAGCTGTCATGTAGAATGGAAGGGCAGCTAAAGTGCTTCCCAGACAAGGTGAAGCTAAAGGAGTTCATCATCACCAAGCCCTTATTACATGAAATGTTAAAGGGACTTATTTAGAAAAAAGAAGATCAAAACCATAAACATTAAAGTGACAACAAACAACTATCAGCAACTGAATCTAAAAAATAAAAACAAAAATAAACTAAACAAACCACCAGAATAGGACCAGAATCACAGGCACGGGGACCATTTGCAGGGTTACCAGCTGGGAGGAAGAAGGAGGAGAAAAGGTACAGGTATTAAGAAGCTTGACAGGGGGATGTTAAGAATAGTATAGAAAATAAAGAAGACAAAGAACTTACATGCATGATCCATAAGCATGAACTAAGGGGGGATTGCTGGAAAGAATAGGAGTACTGGGCAGAAGGGGCAAAGAGGGAAAATTAGGACAACTGTAGTAGCTGTAATTTAAAAGTATTTTAAATAAAACATATTAAAAATAACTATTAGGAGAAAGTGAGCCATAGAGATGATAAATCATGTTAGGCAACTGAGAAATAATATGATTATTTTTCTGGATGAAGAGATTTAACAATGGTCCTCGCTGGTGGCTCAGTGGAGAAGGCACTGGCCTGAGAACTGAGGTCGCTGGTTCGATTCCCAGCCAGGGCACATAACCAGGCTGCAAGCCAGGTCTCCAGCCAGGTCCATGGCTGGAGGCAGGTGAAAGGCAACCATACATTGATGTATCTCTCCCTCTCTGCCTCTCTCCCTTCCCTTCGCTCTAAAAATAATTTTTTTAAAAATTTTTAATAAAATAAATAAATAAAAATAGAGCTTAAAGAGCTATACTTGTATGAGGTCTGTCCTAAGCTATTGGCCATGCAAACGGTTTTAATTTTATTGACATTGGCTTGATACTTTCCGGACAGACCTGATATATTGATAGATTTCCTTTAACAAGCAACCAGTTAAAAAACATCATGGAGAAAGGAGCTGCTTAACAATAACAATAAAGTTAGCTATAAGAGATATCAGAATAAACTTAAAGGGAATACTGAAGAACATTTAAAAATCCCATAGAGAGATAATACATTCTTGAGTAGAATCACCTAATAGTATTAATAATATTTGTTCTTAGTTTTAATATCTGAATACGATGTTGGGGGGACCAGTATCTAATTTAAATATTTATTTTGATTTCATTTTAAATTACCAATATAATACATAACTAAATCTGATGGTTTAAAGTATCACATGTTATCAAAGTTGGCATTATCCTTGAACACCACACGGTCACTCTCCTTTTGCCAGAGGTGACCATCAATTTGTTGGCATCCTTCCAGATAATTTTCTATGCTCACAAATACATATAGATAGACTGACAGAATAATGACTTTATGTTATGTTTCCCCTTTTTAAAATAAATAATTTTATGCTGTATGTGTTTTATGATCATTTGACATTTTTACTTAATAATATGTCTTGGAGAGGTTTCCCTTTGGGTGTAGAAATATCTAGTTCAATTGTTTTTCACATGTGTGGGCATATTCTACAGCAGAGCTATAATGTAGTGGCTTAAAAAAATTTTTTTTGATCATTTCTCTGTAGATCAACATAATGGGAGGTGATTTTGTAAAAGAGGTTTTGGAGGTACTGCCATTATTTGTAATGACAAAGGCTAGGTTATAACCATGAGACAGCTGGCTGGGTAGGAATGGGACACCCGATGAGGGAGAGTAATAAACTGACTACCGGAAGCCTAAATAGAGGGATTAAAACCATCGAGAACGTGAAGAGACAGAGTGACAGAAAAAAAGACAGCACTCAAGTTGTTAAAATCTTCAAGGACTGAGGAGGCATGATTTGAAATATTTGGTGAAAATATAATGAACTAAAATATAATAAACCTAAAGCTGGAGAAAATGTAGATTCCTATATTAACAACACGTTATGATATCAGAAGATAAGACATCGATGGATGAGTCAACAATCATGTTAGACCAAATGGCAAATACTAAAGACAAAAGATAGACATTTATTTCCAATCAAATTTCAAAGATCATTTCATATTGATTAAAGGTTTAAACATAAAAAAGAGATGACTAGGGGTAACTATCGCTAACTATGACATAGTTTTGGAAGGAAAAAGGTCTTCTTTCACTTATCATTATAGGAAGCAACTCAAAATAAATAAAATTAAAATGAAGAAAAGGCAAATACTAAACTTAGAAAATATGTTTGCATCATAGGACAGATAAGTGCTGTTTATAGATTTAACATTGTTATACGCCAACAAGAAAAACGTGAACACCTCAATTGAAAATGAGTAAAGCCCACGAATAGGCAATTCATAAAGGCAGAAATACAGATAATTGACTGGCATGTATTGAAGGCTTCCATCTCTCTAGGACTCAAAGGTATACCCATTAAAATAATTTTTATAAACTACAATTTTTATCTACAAAATTTTCAAACTATTTCCATTGATTTCCCAGTGCTGGTGAGGATAGGAATATAAACAAACACCCTGATCCATTTCTGCTCATGGTAACAAATATAAGAAGAAGGGAGTGGGCAGTTTAGAGCCCATAATCATTTTTTGCCAAGGACTTTTGTTTATCAGATGAATGAATCCATTAATAAAAGTATTTTAAAGGCAGGTCTAAGGGTAGAAAAATTAATCAGAGTTTCATAAAAATCATTTTATAGCAAACCAATTGTATGAACTGGCATACAACATTCTGGATATACTTTGTGTAGTTATTGTCAGGGGGAGAGGAATTTTTACCATCTGGAAACCCTCTCAGAGAAAGCATAATTATTTTATTTTGAATTAAATACATAACTTGCCACAAATTATGCTTATTAAACTCTCTGATGAGGCATTTTGCCATTTTTAATTCTGAAGTAAACAGCAAGTGGAGGAAACATGTGAGACAGAAATAGAACCGGAGCAGTGATTAAAGTCAGAGAGCTGTGCTAATAGGGACCCCGCTCCTGAAATGATTAATGTGGGGACAGGTCTGTGAACACAGCCTCAGGACTGAGCTTTCCGTGAGCACAGTATGTGGGTACGGGGTCTGGGAGCTGAAAGACGGGGGACAGGAGCCCCTGGGAATTCCCACAGATCACGGGAAAGGGCTTAGGTTTTAGAGGTCCCCAGGGTATCATCTAGCTTCCTAATGTCATCACAGCTCAGACTGTAACCTTCACATTTGTATTATTCTTGTTCTGAAAAATATTTTATTTTAATTACTTTATTTTTTGAAGAATTTATTATTTTCAGAGAGAGGGGAAGGGAGAGAGGCAGAGGGGGAGAGAAACATCCATGTATGGTTGCCTTTCACCTGCCTCCACATTTGTATTATTCTTATTTGTCATTTGGTGAGCATTTTATTTTGTGTTCAGATGATATATATATATATTTTACCTTCAAAAGGAAAGCTGTCAAGGTTAAAAATACACAGGAAATTACCTGATGTATTTTCCTATGTAAAAATTTAATTTTGCACCCTATGCTCCATTCCATTCCTTAATATTTCTTCATGTGTTGCTGTGTTTACCACTTAGCCCCGCGATTCATTGTGATAGTTGTTTTATTCTCACAACTATAGCTCTTAGTGCTTGTGGTTTGATAAGTGGCTACACACTGGAGGGAAGGGGAAGCTCTTCTGGCCTTTCTCGAACTATAATGAGCCCCCTCCCCCCATAAACACCAATTGATTCCTCGATGGGAAGGCAAACTCTGAGGTTAGACCGTTCACTGTGAATAACTCACCATGTACACAGAGGGCTGCCTGCCCAGAACTCTCATTCGCTGACGGCACTTGAGAAGCGGATCAAGGGTAATTGGAGCCCTTGATTTATAAAATCCTTCATGGTTAGTTTTGAAATTAATCAAACTTCAAGGTCAGTTTCCATTCATTCTTGTTGATGGGGTAGATTATTTGATTACTGCTCGAAGACCTAAAAAGACTTGCACATTCTAGGTGAGCTGAAGAAGGTAATGACGATGAAGGTACAAATCCTGCAGGATAAATGGTACAGCCATACATTTCTGATAAGAAAACAGAATTAAAAAAAAAATAGAGCTATTAAAAGAAGTCAAGTCTAACCTGACAGGGTGGCCTCTCAAGTAGACTTGTTTAATTTGTAAACTTGTGAATTGGAGCCTGCTTGTCCTTGTTGTTCAAGGTCATTGTCAACGTCCCCACTAGGATAAGGACCTTCCGCTTCCTTCCACACAAAGAGCTGTGAGCGCCCAGCGACCTTTGCTGACAGTTAGTCTTGATTAAACTCAGAGAGCCTGAGCGTTCAGGGGACATCTCACCCTCCCAGGGTGGCCCTGCGCCATCCTGCAGGGGGTAAGCCTGGGCAATGTGTACTTTGGGGTAATCAACATATTTTTCTCCAATTCGGTTAACTCTAGTGAAATAATTCGAAGCACAAGCTAGTTCCAAGAAAGCAATGTCCTTAACTTTGGCTGCTTGGTGTTTACTGTTGTCGTTGCTAGAGACGCAGGTGTATCCAAGGCCACACGAGAAAATCATTCAACCTCTCCTGCGGCTTGTGTGGGAAGCAGCATGTGCAGATGTCAAGTATCGAGCCATCGAAGGCACACTTGCCGTTTAAATAACAATCCAGGACCAGGTCTTCTGTAATTACAGAACCCAAAGTATATTTTATCTGTACTGAAAAGCCTTTTTTAAAGATTCCATTCATTATTTTTAGAGAGGGGGGAAGGGAAGGAGGAAGAAAGGGAGAGAAACATCCATGTATGGCTGCCTTTCACCTGCCTCCAGCCACGGACCTGGATGGAGACCCGACTGGAGGCCTGGCTTGCCACCTGGTTATGTGCCCTGACTGGGAATCGAACCAGTGGCCACTGAGCCACCAGCCAGGGCTCTGTACTGAAAAGTTTTAAAAGTCATGAATGATTCAAGCCCATCCGCTGCGCGGTCCCTGAAAAGGTGCCGGTTTTCTCTTTAGGATTCCTGGAATATGAGTAAGACAAACTGCTTTGGTAAACGTATTTTATAAAGATCAAAAAAGCCTCACGTTTCAAGTGTCATAAAGACTGATGTCCCCTGGTGAAACCCAAACAAATGTAAGTCATTTCCAGCTTTGATCTTGGCTTTAATTTTCCTAAAGCTCCGTTTTGACCGCCTGCGCCTCGAATTTGAAGGATCAAGTTGCAAGTCACTCTATCAAACATGCAACATGAAAGACAATGTCATGAAATGAAGGACTATTCCGCTTGATAAATACTCAAGGTCGGAGAGATTTAGAAAAGGAAAGTTGTATATAACAGGTTGGCAGAGAGCAATGGAGAGAAGAAAAGGGCGTGTTTTTAAGTTCGAGGGAAGCAGACTCATAAAGACAGAGGACAGATGACCAGTTTCCAGAGGAGAAAGCGGGGGTGGGGTGGGGTGGGGGGGTGGGAAAAAGTGAACAGATTGAAAAAGACAGAACCTTACAGACACAGACAACAGGGTGGTGATGACAGAAGGAGCCTTGACGTGGCTGCATCATCTGTATGCAGATGATGTTACAGAATTGTACACCTGAAACCTGCACAACTTTACTGACCAATGTCACCCCAATCAATTCAACAGACTGTGTTTCAGCGAAACCAGGAAAGAAAAAAAGAAGTAGGAGCTGCTAAGATTCAACAGAACCAGCAGCCTCCTGAATTGTAAGAAATTATTTTATTTGACCAGAAGGTGGGAAATTAGTTCGTGTAGAAGGGAAAACTGCATTTTTGTGGAGGGTGCTGTGATTTATGTTAGCGCTTTCCTGGTTGTTCAGGGACGACCGTGGCTCTTGGTTTTCTTCAGTCATGTGAAATATGTCTTGACTTTCTCAGCAGGTTTAAGAAAGTTTTCCGTAAGTGATGGGTGATCAATAGCGATTGGGTTGTCGAATAAGGGTTCAGAGGCATAGGAAGGACATTCTCTACTATACTGGGCACGTGGGGGGACCAAATTCATGGGGGTTGTGAGAGTTAAATCAATGGCTCAAGGACTCCTTTGTGGGAATGGCTTGGTTAGGAAGGTAGCAGGCCAGGTGCCCCCGGAGTTTGCTATTCTGTCTCGGGAGGGGGGTTGGGGGGAACAGGGGCTGCGGCCTGGGCAGAACAGCCTTGTGTGTCTCAGGGTGCAGGTCTCCCCCCTCCGGGTTTAAGTTTATTACGAGAGATTTTTTGGGTGCAGTTGTACCTGTGATTGCTTGCTGCAGTTCCCTTCTTACAGTTTGTGAGCAGCCTGTGTTATTCGAATTGCTGCCAGGACTCGAGCTGAGCCAAGACCCCCAGCCCTCCCAGGGGATCCGCTGAGGCAGCACCTGGATCCAGGCTGATTGGAAGCCGTGCCCTCCAGCAGCAGCAGCTTTTAAAAGATGCAAATGTATACAGCCTGCCCCACTGCTGGCAATCAGATCCGCCCGTGGCAGGTGTCCGGCTGGGAGTCAAAGGCACCAGGGCCCTGGAGGAGCAGACGCAGCAGCTTTTCTCTGGCAGACGTGGGGGGTGGAGAGAGGAAAGCCCTGTGGGGCGGAAGCAACCCCACCCGCCTCCCCCCGGGGGGCTGTGGCCACGAGTCAGGTTCCTGTCGCCTGGTAGCTCCGGGTTTACAGCAGATGCAGTATTTCTCTTCTGCCTTTTTATTCCTGTAGGCAGGGACAATGAACCGATGGTTACACAAAGAAACCCCATTTTCCTTGAGGCCTGGAAGAGCGGACCAACCCGGACCAACCCGTTCTGCTAAGTCATGGGGAAGTGGCAGCGGGGCCTGGGAATGCTGGGATTTCCCCCAACTGTGTGGGATCCGTGGTCCCAGGGAGGGGGGTGGGGGGCCCTGGACGCCATCCCCGACAGCACCAGGCTTTCTATGCCGGGATGTCCTCGGAAGCAGCGTGAGGCGCCCTGTCAACTGCTCCCACCTGTGACTTGCCAGCAGGCAGGACTCACCCCAAACCAGCAAGGGGGCTGCAAGATCGGGCTGTAATACCGATGGACATGAAATGTCTCAGTTTGGATTTTTAAGACGCAGACAACCTCTTCCTTCTTGGAGGGCTGGACACAGTGCGAGTTCCCTCCCAGGAGCACCGTCGGATGTGAATGGGGAGCCGTGGAGGGGTGACAATCAGCGACTATTCAGGTGTCTGCAGCTCACCTGGCTCCTCCGGGGACACGCTAATTGCTCTTACTAATGAGGGGAGCCCGCTCTTTCTCCACCGTGTGCCTGGCTGGTGAAGCATGACCCCTAGCTAGGAGAGTTTCCTTCTCATCCAAACCAGCAGAGCGAATTGTGAAGGAGGGGTCGGGAAAATATCAGTTACATTTGAATTCTTAGCAGCTGGGTAAGACCACGAACCTTTTCGAGTGTCAAACCAAGTTACTATCAAATGCACACAAAGCAACCACAACATGCCCTTCTCACGGGCTGAACAAGTCCTGGGCTTATCTATGAGATTTGAAGGCCGGACTGGGGTTCAGAGAGGTTGAGTAACTCTCCCAGAGTCACACAGCTAGGATGCAAGGTGGGCGAGATGCAATCCCAGGCAACCCAGGCTCCAGAGCCCGTGTTCATGACCAGTACATGTCGCTGTCTCCAAAGACACCAGCAGCAATACCGACTATGACCTTGGAAAAATCGCCACTGCCTTCCAAGGACCTGGTCTTCACGGGCCGCCAGGACAAACAGGAGCAAATCCTGTTTTTATTTCTCTAAGGTGCACCATGCGGAGGTGGAGACACACAGGCTTGCTTGTGCCGGGAGGCACCTTGGCAGGGAACCTGGTTCGTTCACTTCTCGTACCCAGTTTGCCCAAGAAAACATTAACCCAGTTCTCATTCCCAGAGAAATGTTTATTGACCGGCCCTGTCTCTCCCCAAATTTGAGCACGTAACAGGCTATTTATACCTCCTTGTCTGCTGTCAGATTTAATTTTCAACATGATAGGACCATATTTTACGGGAGCCCACCGTAGCTGGCCAGGTACCCAGTCCGGTCAGACCTTGAGCTTCCCTGGATTGATGATCTCATGACTGCTTCTTCCCTCCCTGAGGCACGGTCTTGGGTTTCTGGATTTGCACACGGGTGGAATGTGTTCCCCTGTGTTCGTTCTCTTGTGAGCAGGATGATCCGTTGCTGATTTACAAGGTCAAAGTCACCTCACAGCCTTGGCAGGAGAACTGACGAGGGCGGGAAGGTGGGACCGGGGAAGAATAATGGGATTTGTGCTCACTGGGGGAAAAAAAATACATATGTCAGTATTCAAGATAGAGAAATGGTATCTGAGCAAATCAGTTATAAAAGACCCCCATCGTTCATGAGAGGGCAAAATGGTGATCCTGTTAGGAATGTGTTTTCTTGTTAACCATTCGACAGAAACCTCCGGGGGAAAGGCCCCCTCTGCTCTGTTCTTGGGCCCTCCACCCACCCTTGCCTGGGTCGTTCTGGAGCGTCATAATGCGCCACCTTCTCTGCTGGCCCGGATCATTGCAGGGTGTGTGGCTCCTGGCCTTTAACAAGAGTTATTCTTCTATTCAAACGGGCACGGGAGTGTAATAGGCTGTCTCGGCTGCTCAAGATCTCTTGGGTGGAAGAAAGAGAGAGGCTTACAAATGAGGCCATAAAAAAATAAATTACACAACATTAAAGTTACTCAGTAAGCAAGATAATAGAGCCTGAAAGCCAAAGGTGCTGAGTGGGCAGCCTTCCGCTCCGTGCGGGGCGAGCTGTGCCCGGCATGCTGATGCTGCCGCTCCGCGCGCCGCGTGGCGAGGAGCCCGGGTCCGTCTGCGCCGCGTTTTCTCTCTCTCCCACAGCCTGCAAGTCCGTGGAAAAACTGCTCTCTTCTGTTCACTTCTGTTCACCGAACGTGACGCACACCTTCTTAGTACTTAAATGGAAGTCGGTTTCAGGGGGAAACGGGGCTGCCCTCGCGTGAGGCTGTGTTAAATATTGCAGAAGGTTACCAGCTGCACTTGAAAGCGAAGGATGGGAAAACGGTGACCGTGGGGCACGCCGGGCGTACTTCTCCGTGCAGCCGGCAAGCGAACAGAGGTGCGACCGCGTGGAAGCGCTTGGCTGGCCCACCGGGGTCCCCTGGAAGAGTCGATTCTTGTTTGGGGTGCCCCATGCAGGCATTTCTGGGCACGAGGGATCTGGAAGAAAGCCTGTCAGTGTAGCCTCAGCATTTCAAGGGAAACTGGAAGACCCGCCGTCTGAGCAGTAGGTGTGAACCAGCCGCAAGTGAAAACAGAAATGAGATGAATTCCATCACTTGGTTGGTGCCGAAGACCCAGGACCGCGTGTAGCCTGCTCACATGCTTCCAGTGGGCAAACATGTGTGCGGTGTGGCCCCTCCCCAGGGAACTGAGGTCACAGTGTCGTTAGTGGACATCAGGTCATTGGGCCATGACAGCATTTGTCAACATTTGAACACCCGTTCCTCCTTTTGGTGGACTTGATGATCTTGTCAACCTCCCAAGACTCTAGTTTCTCCTAGTTAGTTAGACTGAGCTATACAGTAAAATGCAAATATAATGCCCCCCACCGCCCACACACAACTTCCCGTTTCTTTCCTTTCTATTATGTGAAGTGAATTAGTTATTAACGAGGTATATGAGATCTTACTCCGAAAGCAGGTTTTCATTGGAGGGAAAGAAGTGTGAGAGAAAATGCCTTGAACAGTGCCTGGTTCAGAGCAAGGTCTCACAACCGTGAGTTCTCTCGCTGAGCTGCCGGTGGTAAGAATGGAGAAGGGGGTTTGTCCATTTCACCCAGGTTGCCATATTTCTGGTCATGTCGCTGTTTGTAGGAGTTTCTTACATTCCTTTGTATTTCGGAAGTGTCAGTTGTGATTTGTCCTCTGTCATTTCTGATTCTGTGTATTTGGGTCCTCAGAAACGTATCATTGGGTGAGAAATACAAAAAGAAGAAAATACATATTCTTGGCTGTCTTTAGCTTAAATCCTTCCCCTTAGCGGCGACCTGGAACACGAGACGGCCTGAAGGCTGAACCAAGACCGCATGTGGAGCGAACACCCCTCGACCCGCTGGAGCGACCCCCACAGAGCCCCCACCCCCCACCCCCCAGCTCCCCTCGTTCTAATGGAAACCTATGAGGCCAAGGGGCCGCCTGGGTTTGCATAAATCATCGCCGGGAACACACTTCCAAGGGTAATCACAACATTAATATCCCAAGCAGGGAAGGGAAATAATTAAAATTTAGCACAGGGCGGCATTGAAGCTTCCAAAATTAATCTCAAGCACCTTTCCTCAGCGCAGATGAGCAATGGCTCGGCTCCCCTGCCTCCCCGCACCCCAAATCTCGGCCTGCCTGTTAATTCCTTTTCCCCTGCTCTGGTGGTGCCAGGTGGTTTCTTTCTTCTGTAAGAAATAAATGTGGCTCCTGCCTTTCAGCTAAATAGGTGGAGGAAGGCCGTGCAGGCAGCCATCCTGGAGTCCGGGAGTTTTGCAGAGACACTGAGCCCAGGTGGCCCTTTGGAAGGCGACTGCAGCCCAGGAGGCGGAGGCGGACGTGCTCCAAGGGGAGGAACCTGCAGGGTTGAGCGTCTTTCCAAGGTGCTGGCAGGAAAAGAACGAAGCACCCAGGCTCCGCCTGGGCCCGAGGGGGAGGTGCGCTCTGAACAGCTCACTTGCGCTGATGAGAGAAGGAGCGTCCCTGCTGCGTGTCTGGCAACAGACAACAAGCAGAAGCTCCCTGGGGTCACACAGAAATGCAGACGACAGCAGGACACCAGCGAGCTTCGGCAGACTAGGAAGAACCTGGACGTAGAAGCACAAAAAACAGCCACTTCCTTCCAACGGGACACCAAGCGGACAGGCCCTGCAGAGGACAAGGTCCCTGGGACCCAGCCAGCACCTGGCTACCCGCCCCCCCCATCCCTTCCCTGAACTGTCAGGCAGGACACGTGGCCCTCGGACCTGTTAACTCATCCCTAACTCACCTGGACCTTATTTCTTCTCTCCACCCTCGTACCTTCTGGGGGTTCAGGGGTTCTGAGGGTCCAAGGGAAAGGAGCGTATGAGTTCCCGTCAGCCTTGTACGAATTCCTTGAACAGGCAGTTTCACTTCGACTTCACTGATGAGAAGGACCCCAAAGAAGAGTCCCCCGTGGTGGCACTTCAAGACTCTAGGGAAGGTGGGTTAGCAGCAAGACACGGGGTGGTGTCCCCCACGTGTCTGACGCTATTCAGGTCCTTGTTCACAAGCCGCCTCTGTGTGAAGCTGACTCGACCATGTATTTCCTTCACTGAAAATGTCTGGTGCGGGTTCCGTCACCCTCAGATGACACGTGAGCACGAACTGAGAGAAAGGAGAGCGTCCATTGAAGTGGGGTCCCTGGGGCCCGACCCCCCGGCCAGCGAGAACGCCCGGAAACTGTGACCAGAGCATGGCTTTGCTCGGGAAACGGGAAAACCCTGGCTGTAGCCTCTCGTGCCTCGTGGCACAAAATGACATTGGTGCCCGCTCTCTCCGTGAGCAGCGGGGGTCCCCGCGGGAACTCGGGGCGCCGTCTAAGTGGGAGTGAGCGCCAGCAGCCTCATCACAACCTGAGACGCCTCCCGGCCCTTCGCGGGCCAAACTCTCTGCGACTGGACTCTGCCCTCCAGTCCCGGAGAGGTCAGGGGATGGAGAAATTTAGTTAATTGTGAATTCCGCCAGTCAGTCGCAGCCAGGTAACGCTGATTGCATGCCTATGGGGGGGCGGGGGGTGGAAAGTGGGAAGCAGAGAGAAAGGGGGATGGCAGATGCGGGGAAGAAGCAGGGAGGGGAGAGCAGGAAGGAGAAGAAATCAAAGCGGAAACGGTCCTCAGCTTCGTAAGCAAGGTTATCATGACCTTCGTTCCCAGCACCCTCAGACCCTTGCTGCCCTCCCGCCTTGGATGCCAAGGTGGCAGCGACAACCCCCCGTCGCCCTAAGACACGGGAGGAGCTGTAGTATTTCTAAGACGTTTGCCGTTGCGTCCTGAAGTGGCCCTAGTACCAGGGTGGTTTGAACCAAGGGCCTGTTCCGTTCCCTCCAAGTGTCGTCTTGACCAACCACTGCGGCACGAGAACCAGAGACTCGTTGCTTCCAGGTTTCATTTTGGTTGAGAGCAGGTTGAGTTTTGATAACGTTGTTATCAAAGACAGTTGTCTATCTGGGGCGGGGTGGGGGGGCTCCCACAGGCAAAGTAGTCACTGGAAGGAGGATGGATGGGACCACCTCGGGGCGTCTGTCCAGGCCACGGGGGAGGCCGGCAGTCGGCCTGCGTCCACGCCGCTGGCCAGCCTGCCCGGAGGCTCCATGCAGGGACCAGGGGTCGCAGCTCCAGGGAACAACTGGTCCGGTGAGTAGCAGAGGAAGTTCCCTCCACGATTGGGTCAAGTGCCCGGTACCTTCGGAGCATTTTCTCAAAAGCTCCTCTCGATGTTTCACCTCGAACAGAAAACGCTTTTCTATGGGGCTTGTTTGCGATCTTTAAACCTATTTTGTAAATATTTTAGGATATTTAAAACAGCATATAATGAGGACCCTGCGCCTCTTGTAGCAGAAAATGATTAATACTCAGCACTAACTGGCACTTTGCATCATTAAATCTCTTTGTAGACGTTAATTAAGGGAAAGAGGCTCCGTCTTCCTCAAGGCGCTGCGAGGCCCCTGTCTGCATTTCATGAATATCGGTTGCAGGGGTTCTCGTGCTTCAGGACCTAAGGATTTTCGAGTACATTTGTTTGTGAGGTTCTCAGGGTCATGCAAAGCCAGGCCTATAAGAGTTTTATCCATGTTGAATGAATTAATTAGCAAATGCGTACACCACCAACTTTTTGCAATAACGCACTGGCCAAGCGGGCACTGCCCTGTGGCCTGCCGACAGAGGACAGGAGCAAGTGACTGAAGCCTTCCGTGGGTTACTTGAGATCAGCAGTTATTTCCGATAACCCTGGCACGAGGGCGAGAAGATCTATTGAGTTTGAGAAACGGCGTCTACTTTTCCACCGCTCCCTGCCCTTTGGATGCTAAATGGTATTTTCAGACGGCCTTCCAGTCCGTTGGAGAAGGTAAGGCGAATGAGGATTCATCACAATTTTATGGAGGATGGGTAAGTGTATCTGTGTATGCGCGTAGGCAAGTTCATTCAGGAAAACCCGGCATTCGTCCTGTTTAAATTGAACGTTGTGTCCCAAGCATTCTTGTTTATCAACGATCACTTTGCATGCAAAAGAGCAGCATCTGCACTAGCTTGAGCAGGTATCGAATAACAGTGTGGCCAAATGGCTGTGGAGCTACAAGAGAAATAGCGTGACCTAAGTAACACCCGTGTATAGAGGGTCTTCTCTGTGCCCAGGACTATGACAGACTGGTCTTTGGATTCATCGTTAAGGCAAAATATATGTATGTACAGGGCGCTTAGGGGATTATATGTGATCGTGTGTGAAATTACTGGGATTCCGATGAAACGCTATGGGGTGAGGATGGTGTGAGATCCCCCTTCAGCCAGCCCATCACGGCAGCAGCAGCCAGGGGTCTGCACTCGGTGGTCCAGACTTGAGTTCTGCCTCTGCCGATGAACATCATCCTTAGGCGGGGGTACCCCATCGCACCGAGCCCAGGATTCCTTAATCCTGGGGGTGATTCACCTGGTTTATGGGCTCGCTAGTCCTGTGCCCTCCGGAGTTTCCTTCACACAACTTCGGCACCAGTCAATGATATGAATACAGAGTCAATCTGTTTGTTAATGATAATCCCAGCCATCACTTCTGGCCACGCTCTGAGCTGGAGGCGGTGGCGTTTAGACTGAGCCATGGACTTGGGACAAAATGGGAGAACATGAGACATGTTAAACAGGCATTTCTGGTGAGCGTCACCCCCTTAAGGAATTGAAAGGCCCGCGTCGCTGGGAAGTCAGCAAGGATGAGAGTGGCGGGAGGACATGGAGTTGAGGGGGGACTTTATCTGAGACCCAGCTGGGGCCCTGGCTGTCACCTCTGGCAGAGTCAGTCGTCATGTTGCCTGCAGGAGGCAAAGGGAAAGAGATGAACCAAAGCGGAGTCAGGTGCGGCTTGGTGGCCTGAGCGGCTCCGGACGGAGCCGATGGTGTCATTTTCTGCAGGGACGAGGCTGGCGGGAAGGACAGACGTGAGGAGCTGAAATCCAGGCTTCTGCTTTAGATGTGGTAAGATAATAACATCATACCAACAGGAGCTGCCTCTCACGAGGGTTGGACCGATTGAAAGCCAACGAGCCCCGTGCACAGGAAGAAGTCAAAACAATATTGCTACTTCCATTATCAACACCGTTATTGATAACACCCTTCACCCTCTAGAAAGCTGACGAAGAGGCAGCCCCATTTTACGTCACTTCGGTCCCTGTGGTCCCAGACGCAGCGGTGCCCGAGGAAGCCCTTTTCTGGAAAACGCCAGGTTGGCTTCTCCGCAAGGTGCACTCAAGTCAATGTTTTGTGGCTGGAAAGGAAATGAAGCAGAAGTGAAACTCACAAAGCTCCTCTGCAGCTCCTATGCTTTTTTAAGTGACGATGAAGGTTTTTCACCCATGGATGACGTTCTTTCCGTCATGAGTGAAGCCCATCTCAGTGAAAATCCACGAGAGAGGCATATTCATGGGACAATACGAAGAGCTTTCCTGCACGTAAAATCCGAGTATCTGGGGAAGGAATTGGAGGTGGAAAAGAAGAGCAGGGTATTTCCCACCTGCTTCCATGGCTGCCCCCCCCCCCCCAGATGATAAACCATCACCCTCCTGACACGTCCATATGCTGAGAAAGGAGCAGCCACATTGAAAATAATCGCCAGGCAGGCCGCAGAATTTTCACTCGCCCTCCGGACGTGAAATTCTCTGGGAAACCTCTGTGAGTGGCTGAGGGGAAGCAGAGAGCCAAATGAGTAACCAGCCAATGGATGTTGCCTCCGGATAATGTGCCTCTAAAAATAAAGCTGAAAAGGACAGACATCTGTCTTGAATGGGGGCCCAGATTGGCCGGGGCAGCGGTTGACAACCGTGGAGGCGGTTGGCCTTTCTTACGGCAGGAAGAATACGCTGGAGACATGTTGCCGTCTCTCCCTGTGGTCCAGTGGGGCCTCAGGGTGCCAGGGTGCCCAAGTGACACCTCCGGTGTCCCTTTGGGTGAGGTCATTTCACAGGGGTTGCCAGAAGGACTTGTCTGATGACTCCCATCCATCCACAGCCTTAGGTCCGTGGAGGGTTCGCACCAGCTGACCATTTATCTGTCCTGCAAGCTAAATTGCTCGTTTCTAATTGGTAAGAAAACTGTGAATCCAGCTGGTGCTGGGTATAAGAGGGATGGCGAGTCACCAAAAGAGGCCACTAGGAAACGGTCTGCTCTTTTTAAAAGGGCATCTGGCCCCCTGGTGAGGTGGCCTATGTAGGAACGTGTTTCTTTGTGTGAATGAGTCTGTTTCCTACATTTCCTGTGCATCACGCAGAGTGACACCTCAGGTCACGTTCACGCATTTTCTGCCCACGGCTGAGGAAATGCTCCCCTGACAGGTACATGACTGTCAGCGCTCAGAGAAGAGCTTTTCGGGGAGCTGAATGCAGGAACCCTGACTCCCAAACGTGTTTCCTAAAGACCATGTGTTTTTCTTCTCCAGGTGGTGCTGCACGTCCCAAGAGCGGGAGTCCCACGTGTCCTGTCACATGGGCAAACGAGAGCTGACACGCTGAGTTTCAGAACCAGCAAGAGGTTGACAGATTCTCCAAATCCGCAGGGCAGCACCTGTGTTGTTGAAGTAGAACAGGGTGGGGCCGCCAGGACAGAGCGGTGGCTTCTGACCCCTGCGCTCATTCATGCATTCATGACGAAGGGCCCCTCGGCATGTCACCCTGCTCTGTGATGCTGGCTTCCATGGGAGACCCCTGCGAAGAGTCCCTTCTTGGTCCCTTCATATCAAGTCCCCAGGCTCTTGCGTAACTGGTTTCCGAGGGAAATGCGTTGTTGCCTCAGGTCCCACACGTTGACCAGTCGAATGCAGCTCCTGGCCGGGACTAAGAGTCCTGAAGAAGTGCCCAAAGGCCCGGGCACCCTGGAGCCCCCAGTGCTGACCCTAAGTTACCTCCAGGGTGATTCACACAGAGCCAGCATGGGCTGCGACCCAGAATGCCTAAGAGGAGTCCTCCTTGAATCTGGGAGGGAACACGGAGCCCAGGTGACTCAAATCCAACTTGACCGCGAAGTCAAGTGTGGCTTTGTTGCGCGTATTTATTTCCAGAGCGATTCATTGGTCTCAGCAATTGGACATCTGTGTCCACACAGTGGCGGGCATCCCGCCAAGCGGTGGCGGCCTGTTCTGATGAGGTTTGGAATTTGTGGGGTACATGCTCCACGCCTGGCCGCGTTACGGGTAGACGGCAAGATGCTGCCTCAGGGAAACCTCCCAGAAAAGAGCCGGGGCCCATTTTCCAGAGACTCCGAGTGACACAGCACTTTCCCTGCGTCTATTGTCCCATCTTCCAAAGACAGGGAGCTGGCACCCAATAAGTGGAATTAGCGCCTGACTTGGGAATGGCTTTTTGGTCTTGACCCTCCCAGGGTCTCTTTCTCGACCTCCCATTTTGTCTTTACACGTTTCTAGTGAGCAGGGAGGACCGGTGTGGCAGAATTTTAAGTGGAAAAAAAAACCACATGCACCTAAGTTAAGAGACTCACTTCAGGGCTACCAACACCCATGGGTCTGTGTATCAGAGGCTTCCTGGTAGGAATCCGGGGCAAGTTAAAGAAAATGTCGTCCAGGGAACTATTACAAAGGTGTGGGCAAGCGGTGGGCACCTCACTCGGGGCAGTGCAAGCAGCAGGGCCTGGTAAAGCCCTGAAGGGATAAGAAGGGCAGCAAACACCCCAGGGGCCCCAAGGGGGTGGGCGGGCTGGGTTAAGAGCTGCAGGGCCTGCAGCAAGTGGCTCTGGAAGAACCCAGGGGACCCGAACCCCAACTCCCTCCACAACCCCCTGTCTCCTGCTGCTGATGGCCCCGCCTTCCCCCCCCAACCATGGACCAGACGCGCCTCGCAACACAGCTGCCAGGCCAGGTAGCCCAGTAGTTACGTCCAAGGGGCAGAGCCTCCAGCGAATACCCCGGGAGAGGAGGCATGACAATGTGTCCCGGACTGTGGGGCTGCTGGCTGTTGGTTCCAGGACCCCACAGGGCTTCATCGGCCATTCACTATCACTGTACCCCATCAACGTTGCCCTGCCATATTCAATTATATCTCAAGGAAGCTGGAAAGAAAGAAAGAAAGAAAGAACGAGGCATAAAAAAGAAGAAGGGGTTAGAATACCTCCTGTCAATAGGTAGGGAGTGCAGCGTCCGGCTGAAACTTATACCAGATGGAGACATTTACCAGCCCTGAGGGGTCGATCCGTATGTCAAAACTTACCCATACGTTGACAACGTTTCCCGATGTCTTGATTGTCTGCTCTATTCGTGTCTCCTGAAAATTTCTAGGGATGCAAGAATTTGAAAAAATGTCTCCCTGAGGATTGTCTGTCTCGTAGCTAAGACGTGTGTGTACAAAGATCATTTCGGCAAAGATTTCCATGCCCAGCACCCACCGGGTGGGGGTGAGGCAGGGCTGCCCCCTCCGGCTGGGCGTGTCTTCTCCAGGCCTCCTGCACCTGTACCGCCCACGGTTGGTCACCAGTCTTCTCTCTTTGGACATTCCTGCCACCTACCAAGCCCTCCGCCGGGTTGGCAGACGTTCACCTCCCACCCCGCGCCAGCGAGGGACCCCCAGGCAGCCCCAGCCTGCTGGTGGCCTGGATGCACATGTGGGGCAGGCTGGGGAGCACGTTAGCAACATGTGCTGACGGTGTGCATGGAGGCCTCACGCGCCCTGAACACCTGCTTCTTCCAGGATGGGCGTCACAGGACCCCCAGGTAAGCTGTAGGTGTGTTACAGCAGAGAAGCCAACGCTGGATGTACCCTGACAGAGCAGGACATGCTGTGAGCTGCCCATAGCACAGGGCCCTGAGGACAAGGAGTCTTGCGTCCATATTGCTTTGCCCTGGAGACACGGCAGCTGAGCCCTGGGGAAGAGGGGGCGTCTTCCTGCAGGAAGAATCGTTCAAGGGGCAGAAGAGAGGGCGCACCTCAGACCGGCGTGACCTTCTGCTGCGTCTTGAGCTGACTGAACTTGCCTC